>CM070090.1:1567500-1790000 GCA_036178185.1 Liparis tanakae | reverse complement strand
CCTCCCTCTCCTCTCCTCTCCCTCTCCTCCCTCCCTCCTCTCCTCCCTCCTCCCTCCTCCTCCTCCTCCTCCTCCTCCCTCCTCTCCTCCCTCTCCCTCCTCCCTCCTCCTCCCTCTCCCCTCCCTCCTCCTCCCTCCCTCCTCCTCCTCCCCTCCCTCCTCCCCTCCCTCCTCCTCCCTCCTCCTCCTCCTCCTCCTCCTCTCCTCTCCTCCCCTCTCCTCTCCTCCCCTCTCCTCTCCTCTCCTCCCCTCCTCCATAAACATCCTCCAGGTGTTCCTACCTGAGAGGCGGGTTCCGATGCTTCAGAAGTGGCCTTCTGGGCGGCGCCGGCCGGTTCTTCCGGCGGCCGCGGTCGCTCCTCCTCCTCAGACTCCGCCTCCTCTGACTCCTCCTCTTCCTCGTCGTTGTCCACCTTCTCTCCGTTGACGCTCGGCACGTCTTTGGCCTGCGACACAAGACGAGCGTCACGACCTCGGAGACGAAGACACTCGGGACCGACGGCTTTGTACTTCAGTAGTTCATCTAATAAATGAATGTTGTTTAATGTTAACAGGGTTCTTACACATGCTGACCGGTGGATTTCCAGGACTTTAAACCAAATTCCCAGGACCAAACTGAAATCTCGGTATAAACGTGAACAATATAGAACATTTGACATCGAGAGCAGGCGCCGGCTTACATTTTGAGCGTCTTTCTTTAAAAAACATGTTAATTATGTCAAACTCGGTGTAAATGATGTGATTATAACACATTTCCATGACTTTTCCAAAACTTTTATGATTTAAGTTTTTTCCATGACTTTTCCAGGCCTGGAAATGAACATTTTACAATTCCATAACTTTTCCAGGTTTTCCATGACCGTACGAACCCTGCATTAATTAAAATTATGTTTATCAAAATGTTTTATTAAATGTGTGTGTGTGTGTGTGTGTGTGTGTGTGTGTGTGTGTGTGTGTGTGTGTGTGTGTGTGTGTGTGTGTGTGTGTGTGTGTGTGTGTGTGACCTGTGGGCTCTTGGCGGGCTTCTGCAGCTCGTTGAACATCTCCAGCACGGTTCTCTGCTTGAGCACTTTGGTTTTCTTCTTGGGGACCAGACTGTACATCCCCATCCTCCTCTTCTTCTTCCGGGACGAAAAGGATCCCGAGTACAAGCCTACACACACACACACACACACACACACACACACATTTACACACACGCACACACACACACGTTTACAGCACAACCGCCAACAGGTGATGGCGCTCTGGTAACTGAAGCTGTGATCGGTTCCCGTCTGTCTGACCTAGTTGGAGCTTAGACGGAGCCTGAGGAGCCGCAGGAGCAGAAGGAGGTGCTGGAGGAGGAGCAGGAGGAGGAGCTGGAGGAGGAGCTGGAGGAGGTGCTGGTGAAGCCGTCTGAGCGGACGCCGGCGTCGTCTCCGGCGGACTCTGAGGTAGATGGTTCTGAGGGGAGGCCGGCGGCGGCGGCGGGGGTTTCTGAGCGTCGGGCGCAACGCCGGTCTCCATCTTCTCCATTTTGGCGCTGTTCGCTTCTCTTAGTTCCCGGTTAAGAAGCTGCAGACAACAACAACAACAACAACAACAACAACCCGTTATCAGGACGATCCCGAAGAAGTAACGAGGGAGAGAGGAACGCGGCGGCGCCGGTTTGTTTACCTTCTGTGCCGGACTCACGGCGGGTCTGGACATGGTCTTGCGAGCTCTGTGCACGGTGACGGGCGCGGGAGGCGGCGCCGGAGACGCGGCGGCGGCGGCGTTCTTGGCGTCCGGCGTCTCCCGCCCCGACGCGGCGCCCGTCCCGGGGTCAGTCCTGAGCGCGGCCGTGGGCGGGGCCTTGGCGGCGCGGCCGGAAGGCAGCCAGTTAGTCCTGTGAGGGGAAACCCCGGTCGCTTGCGCGGCCCCGCCGCCCTCCGGCGGGCGGCGGCGGCGGCGGCTTGGCGAGAATGAACCCGTTGCTCCCGGTGACGGAGCCGTGCGGCGGCTCCACGCCCGACGTGCCGTTTTCATTCGGCGACGGCAAAGTCTTGTTGCTGTTGTTGTTGTTGGCGAGCGGCGCGAGCGCTGGGCGGTTCTTGTGACGCGGCGCGTGCTCGGGCGCCGGAGCATCGGCTCCGGCGGCGGGGACGGGGACAGCCTGGCGGCTCCGTCTCCGTCTGCGGAGGAAACACGACGTCAACGACGTAAACAACGTCGGCTTCAGAAGCCGCCGGTGAAGGACCAACACGCACCTGGCTGCTGCTCGGCGGCGACCTCCTCTCTCCTGGCCGACGCCCCCTTATCCACGCTGCCCTTGGCGAGACCAGCGGGCTGAAGACGAGAAACCAAAACACGGAGCTCAGGAATCAGGAACCTTTGGCACTCGATCGGTCAGTTTATAATCAATCAATAACTCCAGAGGCCGGCGGGTCGACTTTAAATAAAAAGCCAAATACACTCAATTCATGACGAGGGTTCACGTGACTGAATGACACCAACAATTCATATAAGCAGAAGAGTGTGTGCCAATGTTGCTGACACACACACACACACACACACACACACACACACACACACACACACACACACACACACACACACGCCCAACTCAAGCATGAGGATCTGCATGAAACCAACTTCCGTTGTGAAAACCTCTTTTCAGCGACGCGTCTTTGTCACCCCCCCCCCCCCCCCCCCCCCCCCCATTGTCCCGTCTTCTTGTCTTCTTGTGGCCAACCAGGAGGAGCAGGAGACGAACAGCCAGAGCTTCAATAGGAACGCTTTGCCACCCACGGGCCTTTGCATCACACAGGGAGGAGGGGGGAGGAGAGGGGGGAGGAGGGGAGGAGAGATGGGGGGAGGAGAGAGGAGGGGGAGGAGGGGAGGAGGGGGAGGAGGCAACCAGGAAATGTGAAACCCTCTTCCTCCTGACCGTCACCCGTGGCGAGAACAAGACGCCCCAAACAGGAAGACGCCACTGACCCACGGCGTCCCTCAGGTCACACCGGTCCTCCATTCCTCTTCGCTCGTCTTCACTCTTCGCAAAAAACTAAAATGTTGATTGAAGGTTCAAAAAGGGGGAAAGAGGTCATTCCTCTCCGGGTCTCATCAGGAAGGTTCACGGCCCCCCGGGACCGAGTGTGAGGCTCGGGCCCCGTTGGACCTGCAGGTGGAGGTCCGCCTCCTGAGGCTCGGGTCTCAAGAGGAGGAAGAGGAAACGGGTTTTAATCCAGAATCAGGAGAACGGTGGGAGACAGAACACGAGGAGCAGAAGGAGTCAAGCCATCGAGTCCTCTCCTCTCCTCAGGTTCAACAGACTGGAAACCGGCAAGAAACCGACTTCCCACCAGGACAGAGTTCCCACATCCGTCTCCAGATACGCGCAACTTGTCAAACGAGAACCAGGAGAACCTGAGCGGGTTCTCCAGAGAACATCTAGCCCGGTCCATCCCCTGAGGTGTGAGGGCTCAAGGCTTCTAGGGAGCACAAGAGGAGGAGAGTCCTTCACCTCCTCCAGGAGAGCCAGCCACACACACCAGAACAACAACAGCACCGGCCTCAGCCCTCCCCCTAGTGGTGGAAAGTGGAAGTGACACTGGAAACAGAAAGGAGGAGGGGGGGCATCTGCAGATCTCCGCCATTTCACAACCGGATTGTTTACTGACACGCGGCGGCCATCACTACGGGGAGCATCGAATACATGAAGAGGACCCAGAGTTCACAGCATCAGGAACACGGACATCAGCTCATTAGAAATAAACTTATTATAACGGGATATTTAAATACTCTAACGCACCATCTGAGACCTTCCACAGCAGGCCTGAAGACTAAAGGCAGAACGCTCACGTCACGCGACACACTTATCCCCAAATTAGGCTAAACGCTCTAAAGCACACCCACGGACCACAGCGTCGGGGGAGCAGGATCTCCGTGTGATCCTCGAGGCCGGGACGCTCCACGTCCTCGTCGTGTCAAAGAGGCGAGGAGGGAAGCCACGCAGCGTTTAAAACAAAGAAGAAAGGCATCAGAAACGTTTGTTTGTTTTGTTTGGATTTCCACGTCTTCCTGAGAAGCTCAAAGACTCAACGTTGGGGTCTTCCTGGTGGTCGTCTAGAGGGTCCGACACACACACACACACACACACACACACACACACACACAGTCTACAACGGGAGCGTCACCACTTCATTCCCTCACCAAAAAACTCCCAAAATAACTCAAATTCCAAAGTTATTGAGACTCTTATCTGCATCACATCCAGGAATGAGCTCATAATGCGGCCTCAGCCCCATGCTCCAGTACGCCGCTGGTCACGGACGTCCAGTCCTCCGAGACGGGAAGACGGGAAGACGGCGAGAGCTCAAACCGACCCCACGCCGACTTTATTGTTTTCTTCTAAACGTCTAGAGAGGATCCAGAGGGCGAGACGAGGCGTCTCTCTCTCCTCAGACCTCAGAGCCTACGTCTGTCTGTCCCCCGTGTTCCTCCAGGAAGAACCGTACCTGCTGCCTCCTCACGGCCTCATGGAGGGGAAGGCGGCGTCACAGAGTGTGTGTGTGTGTGTGTGTGTGAGAGTGTGTGTGTGTGAGAGAGAGAGAACGAGAGAGAGAGAGAGATTATGTGATCGCTCCCTTCTCTCTTTTTCTTCTCTTCTCCCCGTATGCTCGTCCACCTCTCCGATCACGTGACCTGGTGGCTCCCTCTGCCGGGCCTGTGTGTGTGTGTGTGTGTGTGTGTGTGTGTGTGTGAGAGAGAGAGAACGAGAGAGAGAGAGAGATTATGTGATCGCTCCCTTCTCTCTTTTTCTTCTCTTCTCCCCGTATGCTCGTCCACCTCTCCGGTCACGTGACCTGGTGGCTCCCTCTGCCGGGCCTGTGTGTGTGTGTGTGTGTGTGTGTGCGTGTGTGCGTGTGTGTGTGTGCGTGGGGGGGCGGGGGGGTTAGGGTCTCAAAGCAGGTGCGTCTGAGGCAGGGTGGGACATTTATATATTTTTTAAGGGAATCATTTTTAGCCCCATTGACTGAAATCCAGGGATATTTAAAATAAAAAATTGGGGACACTTTTTAGAAACGTGTGAAATAACATCTAACCGTTGTTCGAAAATAGTAAATATACTTATTTAGGCTCACAGTATATGAGCAATTGTCAAAAAAATGGCTATTATGCAATAATAAGACTATTAGACAGTAGCCTACAGTTTTAAAGGGTTTTCTTTAACAAGAATCCGCCAATCATATTTAATGTTATTCTTATTTCTTTGTGGTTATTTATTGTTATCACATTTTTTAAACAACTATTAACAAGTATAACTTATGTCTTTATTTTTTATCATTCTAAATGATTTTTTATTGATTTTTTGTGTATCTACAGGCAATCCAGAGAGGATTATTTATTGTTTAAAAAAAATGTTTTAAACAACTATTAACAATTGTAACTCATTATAACTCATTTCCGGGTCATCCGGGCCACGATGTTTATAACGAGTTCATAACCATTTCCTCGGGGCAGCGTTGTGTTCCTGACGCCGCTCTGAGGACGGCCACCTCGGGGAACGGCGGCGGCGAGGAGCGCCCGGAGCCAACTGGGTGTCAGCGAGGAGCCAATCACGTGCAGCGCTGGACACCGGCCTCATCCCGACCTCTGGGAACAGGAGGCGTTGGTCTCCAGGGCGACGGCGGCAAAAATAAAGCAGCCGCCGCTTCATCAGTGCAACAGATACGAGTCCCAGACATGAAGAACACAGCGAGATGCTATTGAGGGGAAGATTCAAAGGAAATGCAAAAGAAACCGCAGGAAAAGACCCCACGACGAACCGAGGGGCTTCGGCCATCCCCAAAATATCAAATCCTCACGTGAATGTTTTTACAAACACAACGCATCGACGATCAGAGGAGCAGGAGGTCCCGTGTTGAAGGAGGATTTAAAGCCAGGGAACTCCCACGAGACACAAAGGACGGGCGTGAGCGCAGAACATCGTTCTGTACACAACAGACTGGAGAACAACAGAACGAGGAACCCACTTCACAAACAGAGGAACAAACAGGTCCGTGCACAGGGAGAACATTCAGATTATTTAGGGGAACTTTAGCCCCGCTGATTCATCCACGGGCATTACAAAGAAAGTGGGGCACTTTTTGAAACTGGTGAAATAACATTTAACCTTTTCTTAAAAAATAATAAATATACTTATTTAGGCTTACAGGATATGAGCAATTGTCAAAAACATTGCAATAATAATACTATTAGGCAATAATAAGACTATTAGGGAGTAATATAACTACTAGGCAGTTGTCTATGGATTCAAAGTGTTTTTCTTTTTTTTTTATACAAAAAACATAAATCAGACAATCATATTAAATGTTATTTTGTGTATATCTGTATTCCCTGTACTAGGTAGATACACAAAGAAATAATTAAATAAAAACAAAGAAATGTTAGAATTGGTAATGGTTGTTAAAAGAAATGTATTGACAATAAATAACCACAAAGAAATAATACAAATTGAATATGATTGTCTGATTTCTGTTGAAATAAATAAACACTCTGAATCTGTAGACTTCTGCCTAATAGTCTTATTATTGCCTAATAGTCTTAGTATTGCAATTTTTCTGACAATTGCTCATATACTTTCAGCCTAAATAACAATATTTTTTATTTTTGAACAACGGTTAAATGTTATTTCACAAGTTTTAAAAAGTGCAGCGAGTTTCTTTTTAAATGCCCCTGGATGAAGTCAGTGGGGGGAACAATTGCCCCCTAAAAAATATGTAAATGTCCTCCCTTGTGCACAAAGCCACGTAGCTAAGTAACTACATAGCTATGTAGCTACGTAGCCTTTCAGAGGCTCCAGATATGACAGAGGGGTCTGTAAACTACCCATATCAAAATGAGCAGGAGGTCTACGGAGGTTTTTATGGTCCCAAACAGAATTGAATCTTATTTTTTTTGACCTTCAAATGTAATTAATATATCTGTAGTGGATTTGCATGCGAGCGAATCCCGCTTCGGCAACCGCTAGTGAAATGTTGGGAGACCTGTCTGCAGTACCTGTCGGACAGGTGCGAGCAGAGAGGGAAGATTAGCGATGGAAATGATCATGATGGGATTACTACTGTATTCCTGGATTTTCTCCTCCAACCGCTTGTGATCAAGCGAACTGCATCACGTCAAATGATACCCGCTCGACGACTACGTGACTTTTTTTTTGTTGCATTTGTTTTGGCATCAGCAACAACACAAACACGGCATCGGCTGAGAGGACGCGGCATCGCAACCAATCGTGGCCGTTCCAAAGAACTGCTTGACATTCAACCAACCTCTTGGCCTGCTGTGACACACACACACACACACACAGTGTGCAGTGCAAAGACATACAGGAGGTCGAAGCTCGAGCTGAAATCGACACCTTTATTTGGTGAAAATACGAGTGTGTTGTTGAAAATTAAGGATGGCACTGTAAAATAAAACGTCCTCCGTCCCATGCAATTCATATGAAGTCTCTACGTACACAGAAAGTACTAAAATATAGTTTTGTCAATTAAACAAAGACTCACTTAATTCAGCATTTGAAAAACTACAAATTTAACTTTTTCCTTCTTAAATAACGTGAGCGTGATCAATGTTTACCAGAGGGTTATACGTCTGTTGATCGACATTGATTCTGCAGGACTGGTCATCCCATCCCTTCATTTGAACTATTAATGTGGTAAAAAATAAATAAAAATAGACTTAGTGGAAACTGATGTTGGGGTCTGATGATTTCAGGGCATTGTTTCTAATAAATAAAGACATGTAGCTGCCCTTTTCAATGCAAATCCATTGTATTTTTTAAAGATAGATACAGAAAAATATCAACGGATGAAACTTAAAATATCCACATGGCTATTTACAGGGTTCTTACACATGTTGACCGGTGGATTTCCAGGACTTTAAACCAAATGTCCATGACCAAACTGAAGTTTCGGCAAAAACATGAATAATTTTGAACATTTTGTGTATTGAGAGCATACGCTGGCTTATATTTTGAGCGCCTTTCTTTAAAAAACATTAATTATTTCAAACTCGGTGTAAATGAACACGTGATCATAACACATGTCCATGACTTTTCCAAAACCTTTACGATTTAAGTTTTTTCCATGACTTTTCCAGGCATGGAAATTACCGTTTTAAAAGTCCATGACTTGTCCAGGTGTTCCATGACCGTCCGGCCCCTTTGTTTACCTCCAGGTGCATCTTGTCGTGTGTAATATGGGTGGATTGACACTTCCGGGCCACTGTAGCAACGTGTCAAACGCATCAGTGCCGAAGGGCTCAGTGTCCCTCGCTTTTCTTTTACTCCTCACCCCCCCAACGCGGCTCGAGCGACCTCTGCCGCACGAGAATAGATCTCCACAAAACAAAAGAAGAAGAAACAAAGACTTAAAAGATCCGACACATTTGCAGACTCGTGTCGAAGCCATCAGGTTCAAACCTCACACACCTTGTTGCTGCCCAATACCTGGACTGGAAGGCACGGAGCACAACCCCGCACATAGCTAACAAAGACACCACTGCACCAGCAGGAAACAACATATTTAAAAACTATTTATTTAAAAAAAATAAAGTTTTATAGGTAAACACTGAGCATCCACGCCGGTTGAAGCGCTCGCGCCATATGTTGACAGTGGGAGGCTGCAGCCAGTGTTGCCTTGACTGCATCAATTATCATGTAGCTAACAGGAAGCACAGCAGAAGCGTTTACACCACAATACGTGGGGTAGAATCAGAGCCGCTCCACCTCTTGAGGAGGATTAGCCTCCGACGTTCAGAGCAGACATCAAACCCTGAAATAAAAGCTGTTTTTGGGGTGCGTTTTGAGAAAGTGTGCACCGTCCCGCTAACTAGCACGGATGCTAGCAGCTAGCTAAAAACAGCGGTGTATAAATTAAGCCACCGGGGATCCGGTGACAGGCAGCGCCGGTAAAACCGCGAACACAAGCACCGGGTACCACCGCAACACACAAGTCATTTACGAAAGAAAAGAAGAGGGGAGAGAAGCAGGACAGGGACGCCAGCCCCGGACCGTGTATAACTCGTCGTCCGCACGCAGCCCACAGCGCGCCTCGGATGGCTGTATTCATGTTCCGGGGCGCAGCATCTTCCTGCACATTCGGCTGCCCTCCGGTCCAGCACAAAAGCAAAGAGACTGCGGGGCTCGCGGCGGCGGCCGGTTCACACGGAAACGCGCCGCCGCCGCGCCGGCAATCCTCCCGGTTTACAACCGGGGGTCCGGCCACCGGGGCGGAACGGATTCCCCCCGGTCCGGAGAACCGTTTATAAAGTAAAACGAGCTTAGCGTGGATAAGGCTCACAACACTCACCTCGGGTCCGACCGAAGCCATGGTGCCTGGACGTAAACTCCGCCCACCCCCCGGTGACGTCACATAAATTCACTGGGAGCCGGTGTTCTGTCATTTTGTGCTGCCTTGTCAGACTTTGCTACCCGCTGCATAAACTGATAGGTGTGTATCGATTCATGCTACCCTATCTGATAGGATGTTATTGTACTATCAAAATATGCTTTTCTTTCAAAGTTCAAAGTTTCACTTTTCACTGTTAAAGTGTTTATCTTCAACACTAAATACCCTAATAATAAAACAGTGCTTTATTAGGATAATGTGAACAAACTCATGTTTACAATAATTTCTTGACACAAAAGAAATAGCAACTGCTTATCACTCATTAATCTACATGGCATTACTACATATTATTACTACCTGTACAATATACATGCTGAATGTACTTTTAACTAGGGAAATAATCGGGATTTTGAGGATGTCACTCCCCGTTATCAAACGTGCATCGACAGGGTGGCAAAACATGATGGGCGTGTCAAAAAAAACTCGGAACATCGAATAAATACCACAAGGTATCAGTTCTCGGCAAGTAGCATGAAATGATAGAACACCGTTCTCGTGCCACACCTGGGAATAAGATAGTTTATTATACGGTCGATAATAATAATAACAATGTTGACGATACCCGTTAAGATCGTTTGGAATAACCTTGTTGAGCTGAGAGAGAAGTGGGTTATATAACAATACAACGAGCAGCTTTCAAACAGAGTAAACAAAAGATGCAATAGATATATATATATATATATATATATACACATGTAAATATACAATGTCCTGAGGTTAACCTGGTGTAACTGGGCACTTTGCTCTGTGAATCATCCTTTGTATTTGCAACTGTTAAACCGAGGTCCTGTTGTCGTGTCTGTGTTGCACCAGCAGGGGCCCTCCTCTGCTTATCTCCCCTCAGTATCAGATGAACTCTCTCCAGATGTTTGGATTCCTCTTATCTGTGTTTATGCCTGTTTACAGGGTTCTTACACATTTTTAAACAATGGATTTCCAGGACTTTAAACCAAATTTCCATGACCAAACTGAAATCTCGGTATAAATATGAACAATTTAGAACATTTAGTGTATTGAGAGAGTATGTTTTGAGCGTCTTTCTTTAAAAAAACATTAATTATTTCAAACACCATGAACTCAAACTCAAATGAATGTGATTATAACAGATTTTCATGACTTTTCCAAAACGTTTATGATTTAAGTTTTCCCCATGACTTTTCCAGGCCTGGAAATAACCATTTTAAAATTCCATGACTTTTCCAGGTTTTCCATGACCGTACGAACCCTGTGTTTAATTTCCTCTCTTTGCTCAGCTCTTAGGGAAACTTATCTAAAATGTGTTTCTCTACATAGGTCAGTCCTTTCTTTGCAGCTATTCTATCTTATCCATCTTGGATGGATAAACATTCACTGAAACTGTTTGAATTAGTTTGAACTGAAACATATGATAGTGGCCACCACTATAACTCCAAATGCAGTATGCAATATATTATTATTATCGAAGTACCTAACAATTATAGGGAAAACGTGAACTATTCACATCTGAGTAAATACATTGCCCATTGAATTTACATGTGTTATACACCAGTATTGCACATAAATACACATTTGAGGTTTTACTTATCCATTTACTGGTACTCAAATACAATTTACAGGCAATATACGTTTTACTCTATTAGTTTGATGACTTTAGGGAGTAATTACTTTCCAGATTCAGATGCAAAATACATAGAACCAATAAATGGTGTATATTCAGTGGCCTGTTTATTTCTATAACAGACATACAAAGCAATACATCCTGCCTTTGTGACGGTTATAATAATCAGTCTATTAGGTCATTACAATAGTAGCACCAGCTGCAGCATGACAGTTATGTATACATATAATATATCAATATTTATAAATCAATAATATATCATGTATAATATTTAAGTGTGTTTTACTAAAGTCAATTTATTATTATTATACACTATTGTGGTATTGTTAATTTTACGTCACTAAAAGATCAATAGAACTGTGAAAAAAGCATGTCCCCTTGCCTTGTCATTCCACCAGTGGCCTGAAGAGGGCGCCAGCGAGGCACGTTAGTTCTGCGGCCACTAAAGATAGATAACGAAGAAGCGCCCTCACTGGTCCATAACACTTGTTGGTTAACCCGCCCTGTGCGAGCGCTTGACGTCAGTTCAACACACTTTTTCAAATGAGTTAATACATTTGCATATACGGGTCTCAGCCACGGCGCACTTAGCTTCGTGAAGCGGAGGTCGAGCGAGAGACGACCGCAAGAGTTGAACAAGTGGCGTCTCTAACTGGGTCAGGGAGCTAGTTAGCTTGAGTGTAGCCGCAGTCCAACATGACCCAGCAAGCCGCTGCTCTGCAGAACTACAACAATGAACTCGTCAAGTGTAAGTTACTCATTTATCTTGTTTTAATCTTACTAATCCCGTTGGACCGCAACGACACTGTAACGTCCGCTACCTACGTAGTTTCCCAGGTAGACGCAGGCACCCGTGTCCCTGCGCGCGCGCCTCCCGTCACTGAAGCTACTTGTACCTGTTGACCGGTGTTACGGTTTAAGAAGCGACCGTGTTAACCGGCGACTTTGAACCGAGCTCGTCCGTTGTTGTCGCGGTTACGGGCAGCTGTTGAACATAGGAAGATGACACGTAGCTGCCCTCGTGAATGCCGCATTGTTTAATATGTATAGTACGACTACGTATTTTGTATATGACACTGTATTACACAATTAAACCGAGCAGGCATTCACGAGGACAGCTATACGTGTTCTATATTCTATTTTTTCCAACGGCCGTCGTAACTACGGCAACGTAGGCTGAGAAAGTGGCCGGTTAACCGGGTCACCTGTTTAACCGTAACACCGGAGGATGCCGCACAATCTGATCAACCTGTACGGATATCTATGTCCATCAACTCCAAATCAACTGTTAATCGATTAAAAGACTAAATATACAGTACAATTTATAAACGTACACTATGTAACGTTGTTTTATATTTCTGGTAAGGAAGATTAAGGCTTAACGAAGGAACACTTTCCCCTATCAGATGCTGGTTAACTTATTTACCCCCCATGTTGGAGGTTGAATTCAGCTTGAATAATTGTTTAAAACTGCCAACAACAAAAATAACTATTTACAGTTTAATACATTTTTATTAAATTCAGATGCTCTGCAGCCTTCTTGTTTGTTAGCAGTCACAACCCACAGCCGACAAGACAGCTGCAGTTTGCAATGTTAATTTGACTTTCATGAGTGATATTACTGCACATCCGCGACGTATAGACAAGTTAAATATTTTATCACCTGAGATTTTAATACACAGAACGTCAAACTGCACAACAAACTGCACTAGATCGCTGGAGATCTTTGCACACTCGGCACTCAGCATTGTGTTTTATTTATTATCTTTTATTAATGCTCTAATGTGCACCAGCTGTTGTGACCCTGAAATGTCCCCACTGTGGGACTAATAAAGGAATATCTAATCTAATCTAATCTATTTTCTTTAAAAAAAGCAAGAGCTGCAACTAGCAATTATTCTCCTAATCGACTAATGTGCCGCTGGTTTTTGGGGAATGTCCAGCCTATTAAATCACAATTTCCCAAAGCCCAAGCTAACATCTACATATTTCTTGTTTTGTGTTGTATCAAACAGCAAAAACCTCAAAAATATTCAATTTACAATTAACTGAAACGGTAGAAAAGCATTTGAAGAATGATCCCGCGAGGCGCCGCTGTAACCGACCGCGTTGCCTCCGTCAGGTATGGAGGACCTGTGCTCCAAGCGGGAGGAGCTGAACCGTCAGATCAAGCAGGAGGAGGAGGAGAAGGAGCGGCTGCAGCACGACATCGGCATCCTCTCGGAGAAGCTGAAGCGGGTCGACGAGAGCCTGGCCCAGAGGCGCAGCGCCCGCTCCACCTTCGACCGCACCATCGCCGAGACCGAGGCCGCCTACACCAAGGTGTGTGTGTGTGTGTGTGTGTGTGTGTGTGTGTGTGTGTGTGTGTGTGTGTGTGTGTGTGTGTGTGTGTGTGTGTGTGTGTGTGTGTGTGTGTGTGTGTGTGTGTGTGTGTGTGTGTGTGTGTGTGTGTGTGTGTGTGTGTGTGTGTGTGTGTGTGTGTGTGAGAACCATTTTAATACACATAACATGTCCATCTTTGTGTGTGAGATATTTTAATAGTGTGTGTGTGTGTCATTTTAATACACTGTGTGTGTGTGTAAGAACCAATTTAATACACATAACATGTCTGTCTGAGACATTTTAATACTGTGTGTGTGTGATATTTTAATAAAGTGTGTGTGTCTCTTTTTATATCTTTCAGTGTCATCTTAGGGTTCATCAAAAATAATAATAATACACTTAATTAAGTGACGATACAATCAGAGTCTATACTTTAGTCCTTGACGTTGGCTCGGGCTGTTTTAATCTATTTTATATTACAGTAGGTGTAATCTACGTCTCTGTTGCCGGGCAGCTGTCGTGCTGCAGCGTTGTTGTTGTTTTGATGTCCTCTCCCACTCAACTCCCAGAGCACTCACGACCCACGACAAACACACACCAACTACACACACACACACACTCCAGAGCTGCTCTTATTAAAGAACAACAACAGTCAGCAGTGCCCTTCCCTCCTTAATTGCCGTGTACGGTGCACACGGTCATGTTTGTACTACTTTAAGGATCGGTGTATTTAATTAGGTCGCTCCTCCTCCCACCTCCAGATCTTGGAGAGCTCCCAGTCTCTGCTGAGCGTCCTGAAGCTGGAGGCGGGAAACCTCAGCAAAGCCACGGAGCCCCGGAGGAAGGATCACTGACGGCAACCAGAGGTCACTGACGGCAACCAGAGGTCACTGATGGCAACCAGAGGTCACTGATGGCAACCAGAGGTCACTGACGGCAACCAGAGGTCACTGATGGCAACTAGAAGTCACTGACGGCAACCAAAGGTCACTGATGGCAACTAGAAGTCACTGACGGCAACCAAAGATCACTGATGGCAACCGAAGGTCACCGATGGCAACCAGGTCACTGAACTCTCACTTTGACCACGACACTTGACTCAGCACTTTTGAACAGTTTCTTCCTCCACCCCGGACCAATTGTAATAAGTTTTATTCCAAGTTACTTAAACTAATAAACGTGTTTTCTTATCACCTCCGTGATTCTTTTCCAATTTTCAGCTTCCCGTCAAATCTATAAAACAAAATCTCGCTGGACAAATGACACACAGTATTTACATTTGTTCAAGTCTTCTATTTATTGAGCTTTCATCTGTACATAAGTATGACATCACTTAGTTTTTTAGTTTTTGTTTTATTTGCCCAAGTCTCTTTGACAATAACTTTACAGTAAGCACATCGGAGTGGGGGGAGGAGGGGGAGGGGTTAAAGGAACAAGATGGCGTTGCTACAGTAGTGTACCGCGTCAACGTCCTGTTTTTGGTCATTGAAGGCAGCGGTTGCCATGGACACCGGCGTGTCACGGCAGCCAAACTCGACTGAAAAGCGCTCGTACCGAACGGGTTGTTGGGGTCAAATTTGAGCTTCAAAACTACAAATCACACACTTCACTTTTTTGGGGGGTTTCCCACCGTTGGTTTCCATTCATCTCCTCGTGGAAACGTATTCGTCGCGTAACGAACGAATGAATAACGTCCGAGTCCTTTTTATTGATGTTAGTTACCATGACAACATGATAATGTAGGTTGATGGGCAGATAGATAATAAATGAAACACTTTCTGTCCAGAGCGCTTTGAGGTCTCGTCACATGGAGAGAAATACAAATAGAAACGGTGTGTTTTAAATGTCCAAATGATAACGGTAAAAAGGGACGTGATGTTTAACTTATGATCGCAAGACGTGTCGTTGAGAGGAAACCAACGAACATCTGGAAAAGAAAATTAAATGAAATTCAAATTCCTTTAACCGTTTGCAAAGCCGCTAAAGCCGTGAAGTGGATGTGATTTGTACTAAATGCGCTCAAAGATGCAAAAATCGCCCTCGAAAAGCAACGGGGCGTCACAGGGTGGCCTCAACTGGCCAATGAGCAACCAGGACTAAAAGGGGGCGGAGCCTAGGCTCCGGGGTTGTGCGTCACAGCGACAAGGCCGGCGGTCAGAAGACTTCTTGATGCCGTGGCAACGGAAACGAAAACAAAGAAACGATGACGCGGCGTCCGTCGGCAGTGCATCGGTCGTGTGCGGCTGAAGAGTTCCTTCCCACAATGCATTTCACTCCTTCAACAGGATTCAATAGTGGCTTCAAAACTAAACTCCTCGACTCTTTGAGACGTCCTGCTTTCTTTTTTTGTGTTTTTCTTCTTTTTGTTTTAAGTGCACATATCCTCTATCGGACACTTTGTTCCTTCCCAAAAAGCAAGACAGTGCAAAAGACATTTAACATCCATGACTCCAGAGGGGGGGGGGGGGGGGTCAGAGGTCAGATGATTTCAGAAAAAAGGAAAAGAAGAAAGAAAACAGCTTCCCCTCCTGACAGCTAAATCCAGCATGGAGGACTCAACACGATTCATCTGATTGGAAGAAAATTAAAAAAAAGAAAAACAGGGGGGTTAGTGGGAGAGGAGGAGGAGGGGGGGGGTTGGGTCTTCATACTTCATGAGAACCATGGTGGAAACTGTACAACAATACTGGCCGAAGGGTCGCGACACCAACGTGAGGTCGTCACGGCGACACCTTTAATCACTTGGCATTATGAGTTAAAAATAAAATAAAAAATCATCTGGAAACTCGGTGCATCCTTATAAAACAATCTTAATTAATAATAATGAAAAAAACTAATAAATCATCATTACATATCCTGTCAAAACACACACACACACACACACACACACTCTTGCATTCGCTCACAAACGTGCCACATGGCGGATGTTCTCGACTTCAAGGGTCCGGCTTCTGTTTCTTCTTCTTCTTCTCCTCCGTGGAATGTCAAAGTACGTGAGGTCCGACTGGAAAAACAACAATAACAACAACAACGACAACGACAACAAAACTTCCTTCCGCACCAGCAACTGTGTGTCTTTACAAAAAGAAAAGGAAAGAGGTTTGTTTTTGTACACGAGGTCTCGGACATGCGAACGTCAACTGAGCGGGAATAAATACACGAGGAGCCCGGAGAGAGAGAGACGGTGTGGCGGCGTTCTGGCAGACGGACGCACACACGGCGGCGCCACGGTTTGGGTTTCGTCACCAGCGATACGGACGGACAGACATTATTGGCCAAGGTCACTTCTTTTTTTTTTTTTTCTCAAAGCGTGTAATCAGAAAAATGTACAAAGGACAGACATCTTCCCTTGGCTGCTCAACCCTAACCCCCCCACCCACCCCCCTCCTCCTCCTCCTCCTCTACTGAACTTCCAGCAGCTTCATTACAGCATAGTTTGCCAGGAGACACACACACACACACACACGCACACACACACGCACACACACATGTGTTACAGTGAAAGAGAACCAACCCAGAAGCTGATGGCTGTAAATCAAAACATGCAGGTACAAAAAAAACAATGTGTGGCACCCTTTCACCATTGTGTGTGTTTTTTGTGTATTTTTTGTGTGTTTTCAGTGTGCCGGCGTCCTTCACGTCTGACTGACGTGTTTCCACGTCGCCGTGGCGTTTCCTACACGTGGGCACTGGCGGCTTCCTGTTCTTTTATTCTTCTTCGTCTCCTTTCGCTCATTCGACATCTCGAGAAAAAAAAAACGTGCCTCACGCACCGAAGACTCGGGAGCGGAGCGTCGAGGGGGATGATGGGAAGGTTCGGGAACGTCCGCCAACGGCTTCCGGAACGTCTCCGATATTCTGACAATCTGATATTTTTGAGTTTGAGGAGCGAGGATGAGGAGGGAGGGAGGGAGGTCGACAGGTCAACTATCCGGCATCGTAAGGGGAGGGGGAAAAACAGCCCAGCTGCTTTCAGGTTGGGGGGGGGGGGGGGGCTCACCTGCTCCCCCCATGTGCGGCGTGTACAACGTGGCATGTGGCGGTTTCCGTGGCAGGAGATCAGCTCCAAAAAAACAAAACAAAACAACCTCCACTGAGTCCTGATCAGGATGTGCTTCGAGACGGCTGGAGTGTCGGGTGGAGCAGCTCAGGCTCCTCCCACTCTGGCTGCAGGCGGGCCCACAGGTGTGGTGCTACTGGGCAGCGGACCGGTCCGCCCGGGTCAGAAGTAGAGGGCGGGCTCGCTGCTGTAGTCCGACAGCGACGAGCTGTCAGCCGGCGTGAGCTGAGGGGAGGAGACGAGTTCAGAGGCGGGAAGCTGCCGTCGCTATAGAGACGACCTCGTTGTTACGGCAACGACCATCTGAACCACTAGGATGGATGGACCGACTCCTTCACAACTAACCCGGGTTGGATAAACCCAACTCGGGTTGGTTTGGATAAACTAAACTCGGGTTTATTTGGATGAATTAAAGTCAGTGTTTATTTGGATAAACCCAACTCGGGTTTGTTTGGATAAACTAAACTCGGGTTTGTTTGGATAAACTAAACTCGGGTTTGTTTGGATAAACTAAACTCGGGTTTGTTTGGATAAACTAAACTCGGGTTTGTTTGGATAAACTAAACTCGGGTTTGTTTGGATAAATTAAAGTCGGGTTGGTTTGGATAAACTAAACTCTGGTTTATTTGGATGAATTAAAGTCGGGTTGGTTTGGATAAACTAAACTCGGGTTCATTTGGATGAATTAAAGTCGGGTTTATTTGGATAAACCCAACTCGGGTTTATTTGGATAAACTAAACTCGAGTATAATTTGGATAAACTAAACTCTGGTTTATTTAGATGAATTAAAGTCGAGTTGGTTTGGATAAACCCAACTCGGGTTTATTTGGATAAACTAAACTCGGGTTTGTTTGGATAAACCCAACTTGGGTTTGTTTGGATAAACTAAACTCGGGTTTGTTTGGATAAACTAAACTCGGGTTTATTTGCATGAATTAAAGTTGAGTTTATTTGGATAAACCCAACTCGGGTTAATTTGGATAAACTAAACTTGGGTTTGTTTGGATAAACTGAACTAGGGTTTGTTTGGATAAACTGAACTAGGGTTGGATGGATAAACTAAACTCAGGTTATTTTGGGCTGCATTTATTACAATCGGTCGAGGGTTTGTTAAACCAGAGTACTTTTGACGGTTCATTTAGTCCATTAAAACCCTAGAAGGGTTCGATGAATGAAGGATCTCTCTCTCTCTCACTCTCTCTCTCTCACCATAACTTCCTCGCTCTTCGGCGGCGGTCGGGAGGCGGCGGCGTCCTCCGGGTGGTCGCCGTCGTCGCGCTTGTGCTCCTGCCAGGCGCTGAAGTCCACCGAGTGCTTGGGAATGTAGCTGGACAGGTCTGCAGCCACAGAGAAGAGGAGTTACTACAAGGGGAAGAGCCGCCAACACGAAGGTCTCTCCCTTCAGAACAGAAGGGAACAAGTGCCAAAGAAACCTATATTGTTGGATGCAATGCACAGTTTGTCCAGCAGGGGGCTCTGTCTTCATACATAAAGTTGTCCGTCTCTGTCCTACTTCTACCATCATGTTGGGTCATAAAGAAGCGCTGACCCGTTTCTTATGGCATGGAAAGAAAACGCAACTCAACGCTCCTGTGCATCCAAACTCTTTGTGGTATTATGTTTCTCTAAGATGAACCCACAGCCACAAACCAACACGACACACTACGTTCAGTCTAATGCCGAGCGGTGCACTTCAGCTTTAAGACGGCAGCTTTAAGTGCATATTTTCTGATTGTCCAACACAAAGTGTGTGTGTTTGGAGGGGAGGGAGGGGGGGCTGTGGCTGGAACTCGGAGGCTAAAGAAAAGAAGGAACAATGGCACATATAGACATTTTAATCAGCTCCGTGAGCTCTTGCGACTGAGTTCTACGTCAATAGGAACCGAAGCCGGTATTTGAAGATAGGCTGCTATATATATAGACGGTTGGAAATAAAAACAATAAAGAGGAAACTCAGTAACCCTGTAACCCCGTCCTACAACAACGTGGCCAACTAATCAAATCACCGAGATACGTCTTTACTGCCTGGCTAGTCGTTTTATTTTAGTAATAAAATGACTCATGAGAATGACAAGTGGCACACGGCACCTTGGACCCGAGGGGCGCAAAGGATTGTGGGTCGGAACGGCCAGGGACATGTGACATGGGAAGCGGTAGAACATCCTGGTATTTCTGGCCTCCTGCATTTGACATATTGTGTATTGAGACACACCCAATAGTTTTCTGGCGTACTATAAATAGATCTTGGAACGCATCAGGAAGTTTCTTTGTCCATCAGGAATGTTTGACCGAAAGCTAAATTCAGGGTTCAGGGTTCAGGGTTCAGGGATCAGGGTTCAGGGATCAGGGATCAGGGTTCAGGGATCAGGGTTCAGGGTTCAGGGATCAGGGTTCAGGGATCAGGGTTCAGGGATCAGGGTTCAGGGATCAGGGATCAGGGTTCAGGGATCAGGGTTCAGGGTTCAGGGTTCACCCTCTGGGGACCACGACTATCAGCAGTGAGGGTGAATGGACGCCGGGCCGTAGACCTCAAGGTCGCATGTTGAAGACATTTCAACAAGTCGACATTTTCGACATGTCTCACCGTTGTTGCTGTGGGTGGGCGAGCTGATGAAGCCGGGCCGGGGGATGTGGATGCGCCCCACCATGCTCGGCTGTTCGTCCGACACCCTCCCGTCCGGCTTCTCCTCTTCCTCCTCGTCTTCGTCGTCGTCGTCCTCGCTGTCCCACGCGCTGCTCTCCGACGGATACTCGTACGTACTCTGGAGGCTGGACTCGCTGAAGGAGATCTGGAGCTGCAGACAGAAGACGGGAACACCTTTAAACCAGCGGTTCTCCGTCACCTTTAAGCGCGTTGTGAAGCGTTTTAATGTCGTAATGTTGTTCCCATTCGTGGCTCGGCTTTACACCTCATCCTTTTTCTATTTTCCCCAACGATCAAGAAAACAACAACCAGCCAAACTGAACTGGAGCCGGTGTCTGAGACAGTAAGAAACAGGAAGTGCTGTTTTCACACCTCTTTGGTCACTTTGCACAGGGCCGGCTCCAGCTGGTTCAGGGGCTCCACGAGCAAGAGCAAGGGTGTGTGTGTGTGTGTGTGTGTGGGTGCTTCCACTGTGATGCATGTCCCCCAGTGTTGGCGTTTTCCTTCATGCCCCTTGTGAAAAAGAGAGAAAACCTTCTTCTATCTTCTCTTTGTCACAGGTCTGATTGCTTCTACGTAAGCGTGTATGCATCCTGAACTCTAAAAAGGGTTGCTTGTTGCTTGTCTCCCCCCCCCGGGTCGTGATGGAGGCCTGCCAGCTGATTCCCCCATACATACACCGACGTGTTTGTCCACGTCTGCTGACTGCTCTTAACGGGTTGTACCGGACTCCATCTACCGATCTAAATCTGCCCTAATCCCCTTCACAAGGCCACCGGCCAACAACGCCACCTCAGCAACGCCGCCTTGGACTCAGGTCCGGTCTGCGTGTCTCATTCTATTTCCTCAATATCATCATCATATCAAATCATATATCACGCACAAAGTACAAATCATTGTTATCTACTGAGACGAAGCCTAGTTGGAATACATTGAATAATTGTCTTATTTATTATACTAAATCTACCTCAGGAGTTTTATTCTTTTATTGCAGGACAAAAACATGAACACATTATTATATTACACTATACAACGTATTCCCCTTTCATCAAAACAGGAAACTACTTAACTTACGAATAACATTCGGGCTAAAGGTTTGGAGTCCCAGGACAATGGTTTATATATATTTAGGATAAGGGTCTAGAGATTCAGAACAAGGTTTATAGTTATCAACAAGGTCCTATGTAGAAAGAAATCTATAAAACATAGACCATTTCAGAATCTCTCATTTTATTACCATTGGCAGTTTATGTCAATGACTTCAGCAAACTTTGAAAGCAGGAAGTGACCCAGATCTTAAAAATGTACTTTAAAAAGATTGTAAATATATAAAGCCAACAGTGCTCACCTAAAGGGGGCGTCGGTACTAGGATCAAGGGTCTATGAGTAGGGTCAAGGGTCTATGACTAGGGCCAAGGGTCTATGAGTAGGGTCAAGAGTATATGACTAGGGACAAGGGGTATATGACTAGGGACAAGGGTCTATGACTAGGGACAAGGGTCTATGACTAGGGTCAAGGGGTATATGACTAGGGACAAGGGTATATGACTAGGGACAAGGGTCTATGACTAGGGCCACGGGTCTATGACTAGGGACAAGGGTATATGACTAGGGCCACGGGTCTATGACTAGGGACAAGGGTATATGACTAGGGACAAGGGGTATATGACTAGGGACAAGGGTCTATGACTAGGGTCAAGTCTTTATTGACTAGGGACAAGGGGTATATGACTAGGGACAAGCGTATATGACTAGGGACAAGGGTCTATGACTAGGGACAAGGGTCTATGACTAGGGTCAAGTCTTTATTGACTAGGGTCAAGGGTCTGTGACTAGGGACAAGGGTATATGACTAGGGTCAAGGGTCTATGACTAGGGTCAAGGGTCTATGACTAGGGTCAAGGGGTATATGACTAGGGACAAGGGTATATGACTAGGGACAAGGGTCTATGACTAGGGTCAAGTCTTTATTGACTAGGCACAAGGGGTATATGACTAGGGACAAGGGTATATGACTAGGGCCAAGGGTCTATGACTAGGGACAAGGGTATATGACTAGGGTCAAGGATCTATGACTAGGGTCAAGGGTGTATGACTAGGGTCAAGGGTATATGACTAGGGTCCAGATGAAGGTCTATATATTCTGCAAGAATTTCTATAGATTCAGAACAATGGTCTATAGAGTCTATGGATTAAGAAACATGGTATGTAGACTGGGGACAAACAGATTCAAGAGTAGTGTACTTAGGTCCGGACAAAAGGTCCACAGACGATGGATTAGGGATCTAGAGAAAGTCTCTATTCATTCCAAGGTTGTAAAGGGAACCAGCCTTCCCTCAACTGGCTGAAACATTGAGGCTATCATGTCAGAAGAGGTTGGAAACGTTCTGAATGTTCCCCACTTATCTCCTCCTTCCTAATCGTGTTTTGACATATTAATAGTTGCTGACATCTGATAAGAGCTGATAAAAAAAGAGGTCCATATGAAATAATAACATCAATCGAGATAATGATATCAGTCAGGAGGTTGTATCCATTTACAGTGGCGCTCGTGTCCTGTCCGGGGGGTGGTGGACGCACCAAGACGAAGCAGCCATCTATGGAAGCGCTCTAGAAGACCAACAGGACTATCAGAGACCCCAGAAACTAAATCCCAATGTTCAGCTATATCGGTTATTTAGCATTTCTGCATCCAGTTGGTTTCAGGTTTCATGGGAAGGCATTCCACAAAAATGTAAATACTGTCAACGTCTTGTGGAAAATTAATATGACAGAAATATCAAATGTTCAGGGACAACTTGTTGTTGAAAAGATAAGACTTGAGGAGAGATGTGAAGGTACAGTACAGTACAATCCACAAGACAAATCTTGTGTGTATGTGTATATATATATATATATATATATATATATATATATATAGTATATATATATACTATATTTATTTTAATATAGATATATACACACACATTTATTTATTTATATAATACAAATATATAAATAAATTAATATATATATATATATATATTTATTATGTATAATATAATAATATATTTATTATATATGTATACAATTTAATTTTTTTTTAAATGTATTCTATATATATATATATATATATATATATATATATCAAATAATAAATATGAATATATAGATATTTTATTTATATATATATATATATATCAAATATATATTATATTATATATATGTATTTATATATATAAAGTTATATATATCTCAAATAATAAATATGAATATATATATTTTTGATTTATATATATATATATATATATATAAAATATATATTTTATTATATACAAGTATTTATATTTATAAAGTAAAAAAAAGAAAATGAATATATATTTATTTTATATATACACGACAGTATGTTACTATCTTTACAAAGGACCCTCAGTCTCAGGCGTCACTTATTTTTAAAACAAACAACTCCTCTTTTCTTTATTTTTTGAGGTTTCTGTGTCCACTCGCACCATGAAAAGCCTTTTGCTCGCTAAACTGGCATCCTGTCTTAGAGGAAGTCTCTGGATGCCAAAAGTGACTCCATCAATAAATCAGGCTTGCTTCCTCTTTCACCGTCTATCACTTTTCTTTTCTCTCCGTCTAACCGCCCGGCTTCCCTTCTCGCGTGAGACGTCGCCGTGTCCTCTCTCTGACTTTACGCTGCAGCGGCATTGATCCAACTTCACGGCGAAGCCAGAGGAGCGTCACAAAAACGGCTTTATGTGATCTTATAAAACTCTTTATAGAGCCTGCGCTTCCGGTGTGGCTCTTTTGCATCTCGTGATAAAAAGCATAAAAGCATGCATTATGGGGGCAGAAGTGATCCGTCTTCTCGCCTCAGGCTTCTGTCTGTCTGTCTGTCACCCCCCCCCCCCCTCCTCCTCTCTACTCCACGGGGAGCTCAGACAGGAGGACCCTAACGGGCCACTAACATTGTAGATGGCTAATCTTAATTATCATGAAATGAGATCATTTCTTGAAAACTTAAATCAAAGCATGATATTACTAGTCTTGGTTTATATTATAATTTATATAAAACAGGAGTTAAACGGGAGGGAGGGTTTCAAAATAAAACAAAAAAGGACAACAAAAATAAATCTTTGCGACACAAGAAAACGCTTCAGGAAGCGAGTCACAGAGTCACGTCTGAAACAAAAAACAGAACAAACAGGGGGGGGGGGGATGAAACTGAATACACGATGAAGCGGACGTGTTCGGGCTGCGGTTGTCTGGCGCAGCTGATGATGCAGCAGCATCTTCATCGCCGCCAGACCGAGACGTTAGATTAGCAAACCGGATACCGCACACAGGCTCCTCCCCCCCCTCCCCCAAACCCCCCCCATCACGCCATCAGCTTTGTTTTTCTTGTACAGGAGGCACAACACAAAAGGGACGAGGGGAAGACAGACAAAAGAAGAAGCGAGTGAGAGAGAGAGAGAGAGAGAGAGAGAGAGAGAGAGAGAGAGTCGGCAGATGAGATTATGTCTTCATGAATGGGCCGCGGCCGTCGGGCCAGATGGGAGCAGAGCCAGGGAACGCTTTGCAGGGCGGCCAGCATGGCGTGTCCTCGTTTGGCGAACATGGGTTCCTACTGAACACACACACACACACACACACACACACACACACACACACACACACACACACACACACACACACACACACACACACACACACACACACACACACACACACACACACACACACACCCAACAACCGAGGGTGCAGCAGCATGTGAGGGCTTTTGTGTGGACCTGATGTGCGCCTCTTTCTAATGGCCCTCCACATCCATCTCAGCGGGGCCAGGTGTCACAGGGCGCGGCCTGTTGGGCGTGCAGATTAAAGTCTTTTAAAAGAAGAAGAAGAGGAGGATAAAGAAGGAGAACAAGAAGAAGAAGAAGAACAAGAACAAGAAGAACAAGAAGGATAATAATGCTACGTCAGGGATGCTACGTCAGAGTCAGAGATGCCTCTTGACAACCCAAACTGATGAAGCCCAGACTGGTTGACGGGTTGTCTGTATACACGAGGCTGTTGGCAGAAGTATTTCTGGCAGGGAGGAACAGGGAGGATAGAAAGCAAATAGTAGAAGCAGTGACTGTACAGTTGCAGGACTGGATCCAGTCACAAAGGACTTCAAAAGGGTTACGCAACCACGTCAACGACCTTTTGTCCGCCGCGGTCGTCGGCATGAGGGATCAGTGAACCAGGTCACATGCTTCCAGATATTAATCCCCGGTTCATCCATCTATACAAGGAGTATTTATATGACCCGTTAGCAAACAAAAGGAATGTCTCAGCCCTGAGTAATGTCTGCAGGTATCCCTTTCCACCCCGACGACCTTCACGATAAGGCTCGGCGGCCGGAGCGGAAGCGGAAAAAACAAACAAACAAAACCACGCAACATTAAGAGAAGACTCGTCAGAGGAAACCTCAACTCCTCCGGTCCGGAAGAGGAGAGAGGCGGCGGGGTATTCATTAAAATAAGGCGCTGCTTGTGGAGCTCCGATGTGCCATCGACTGTCGCGAGGAAGAGGAACGAAGCTCTTCCAGACTGAAGCGGAGCACGCGTTTATTTCTCAATCAGTGGCACCTGTCGGCTCCGCGATCACGCCTTCAGGCGCATTCCTCCACGGTGATTATGAGTCACTTTAAGTCGCCGGCGCCGCCGGGCGCCAAAGAGACGCGCCTCGCAAACAAGACCACAGAGATTCAGACGCTCCGGGCTCATCGGGGGGGAAGGTCAGCGGATAAATAACCCCGGGAGACGAGGCCCCGACGGGGTCCGACCGGTTCGGCAACGCGGTTGCAAGAGAATGAAGAAAAATATTGTCGTTTACACTGTCGGAGGGAGATTTAGAGCCTCTCCGGCCATCGGGGCCGAGTTGTGTTCAGTCGTATTGTTTGAGTGATGCGGACGGGAGAGGAGACGCATCCCGACCTCTTCATCAGAGAGACCCCAACACAGCAGCGGAGCCTTTAAACTATACGTTTGCACCCCGTCTAAAAAGTGCGTTCACACCAAAAGCAAAGCGATTTTTCGCGTTGCAAACCGTGTGAGTTTACTCGCTCGATCATTCGCCGTTTTCTCGCCATGAACGTTGAGACGCTAGCAAGGGGCGGGGCTTATCTCTGTGTCTCGTCTCCGTAAAGACCGTCATCATCTCTTTCGTCCACCACGGAATAACTCACCACTAGTTCTGCTTCATACTTGCTGTGGACGTCCCACACACTGACGCCCTCGTGTTTAAGTTGATGACATTAATATATATTAATATATATGTATATGTATATGTATTTATACATGACATCACCCGTAGGCTCACTTTCACCGATGAAGTCACCGTTACGTCTGAAAGACTTCAGCCTCCAGCTACGAGAGAGAACTCAAGAGCTGATTGGCCGAGTTGCGAGATGATGACCGCCTCAAAGTTGAAATATTTAAACTCGGGGCGAAAATTGCTCCGCTGAAAACGCGTCGCCCCAAACGCGGCGCCCGGGAAAATATTGCGTCTATCGCCGCCACGCACGTCAGTACGTTGACTTTTCAAAAATAGTTTCGCTTTTAGTGTGAACGCACCTTTAGAACCTTTTTTGCTGATAAGAAGTTGGCATGGATGTCTGCACGCGGTGCGTAAGGGGAGCCGGGAGGGTGGGGGTGGGGGTGGAGGTGGAGGTGGAGGCGTGTCTGCAGGGAGTCGTCAGGGTAACGCTCTCTTCATCAAGGTGTCGGGACAAAAGGACGGGACGGGATCCCACGACTAGATCAGGTCCTCTGGGGCGTCGGGTCGACGTCGGATCAGAAACTCTTTGTCCACGAGTCGCATATTTATTTTAACCTTCAGGAAGAGAAGAGGAGGAGCCAAAGGGGGCGTGTCTACCAGCGCTCACCAGTCAATGGGATTTTTCAAGCGGCGATAAGGCTTCTCGTTTACGTGAACTTTGGGTCGGAGATGAGTCAATGATCGACGTGGTTTCTGGGCAGACCCGTGGTGAAGACGTCACACACACACACACACACACACACACAGCAAATATGGCGGGTTTAATGTGCACAGCCGGGGAAAAGCAGCGTGGGTCCAAATGTTGCAGCAATAAAGATTTGCAATCGTCGCTACGCAGACGACTTGACGGCTTCCTCTGAATGACGAAACCGACGTATCTTTCTGGCCTATAAACAGTGTAAACACGGCGGCGATGGGCGAGATGAACTGTGCAGAAGGTCGGTTCTTCTTCGGTGGTAGATCTCTCGGGTCCAGGTGGATGCATCCGACGGCGTAGGGCCAGTTCAGACGAGAGCGTGGTGAACGTGACCGGATAAACAAAGCATGGATATAGGAGTTAGCTCAGGTAGCACCAATTGAGTTAAAGTACAGCAGTTTTATTTGAATAAAATAAGTCACACACACACACACACACACGGGCACTTAAGTGAACAAATAAAAACATGTTTGGAGACATTTTTCCAACCCTACCCTGAAACACCTGACCTCATGAAAACACACCCGTCCTCTCATCAGAGGGCTGTGTGGGTCCACCCACACACACACACACACACACACACACACACACACACACACACATAAAAGTGAGCTGATTACAGAACAAGCTCACCAGGAAAACCCTTTCAAACGTCTTCATTAGAAAGGACGTTCAGCTGCGCTCCGCCCGGCAACTTCAGATCCACCAATTACAAAATCTACAACATCAGCACTGACGTAACAGCGCGTGTGTGTAGGTCTGTGAGTGTAGGTCTGTGTGTGTATGTATGTATGTGTGTCCTTATCCTGGAATCCTAATGACAGGATAGAATGGCCACGACTCGTGTTGCCCCGGCAACAGGCGCCATGGATATGTGACAAAGGGGAAACGGGAGAGTGGAAGTCGAGGCAGACAGTCAGTCAGTCAGGAGAGAGAGAGAGAGAGAGAAATATACATAGAGAGAGAGAGAGAAGAGAGAGACAAATATACAGAGAGAGAGAAATATACATAGAGAGAGATACATAATAGAGAGAGAGAGGAAGAGAGAGAAAGATACATAGGGAGACAGAGGCAGAGAGACATAGAGAAGGAGAGAGAGGGAGAGTGGTAGCAAGACGGACAGCTTTTGATGACGTAAAGAAGAAAACAAAATCAATCAATCAGGAAGAAGAAGAAGAAGAAGAAGAAGAAGAAGAAGAAGAAGAAGAAGAAGAAGAAGAAGAAGAAGAAGAGCTATGACAGCTCTGTGGTCTCCACCTGCCTCGTCACTCGCCCACTCTGCTTCTTTTTATAAACGTTCAAAAAGACCCCTTCTGTGAGCGTCCTCCGCTTTCAGTCTCCTCGTCTTCTTGCTCACACACACACACACACACACACACACACACACACACACACACACACACACACACACACACACACACACTGAATTAAACATGACGGTGATAGTGGGGCTTTGCTGGCTGAATTCTAATTACACCGGCTTTGCAGCTCGCATGAAGCCCGAGGCCCGTGTGGGAAAAGCTGTGCCAGTGTGGACGCAAAGTCGCCAGAAAATTAGGCACAGTGGAGCGCACGTGTATGTGTGTGTGTGTGTGTATATGTGTGTGTGTGTGTGTGTGTGTGTGTGGCTACAGATCCCTCGGAAGAATTGACAAGCTTGTCGAACGGAAAACATATTTTGCGGTCGCTCGTAAAGAAGAAGCAGAAGAGAACTAAATAAAAATGAAGCTTCCAGCCGGCGTCATCGGATCCATCGCTTGTTTACCTCTCGAGGAAAACCCTTTGAAGACTCCGTCTAGCTTCCCTTAAACTTAAAGCTTTCTCTCTCTCTTTTCTTCCACTATGGATCTGCTTTGTCGGTCTCGTGACGAGCTGCTCGATGTTCATCCTGCTGCGACCGGTCCGTCCTAACGTCGAGGACGGGTGTCAAACTTATTTTCATCAGCATCATGGCCGCCCTCTTAAAGGGCCGGAAACACTTTATAAACTCCTCAAACACATTGTTAAATAACTCTCTTTGCATTGGATTATTGTTTATTTGAGTGTAGACATATTGTAGATAAGATAATGTCTCTAATATAACAACATATATCCATTTCATTTGAAACCTTCAAAATAAAAGCGGGGGAAATTTTGCTTCAATTTCTTTTAAAAAAGACGGATTTGGCCCGCGGGCCTTGTGTTTGACACCTGTGGTCTAGGATGTGGTCGATTCCTACACCCTAAGCCTGTCCACTGCTCCCTAACGCAGTCAATCGAGGAGAACCCGGCGGCCACAAGGGACGGACTTGCGTTTTGGCTTCTTTCAGCTCGTTTTTTTACCATCACAAACTTGAAACCCGTCTCTTAGTCTTAGTCATCGACTCCGATGAACCCACATTAAACTGCCTGGTCAGCACCAGACGGACAAAGTATAGCTGACGGGCGTAGCGGAGGCTTTAGGAGGCGAGGATTTCTCTCAGGAGCCGGTGGAAACCAAAACAAAAAGGTTTTAAATTTGACATTGAAAATGTGACTTTTTTTATAGAGAGCGCCAGACGCCAGGAAGCAGAAGGATCAGTGGAGGTGTGGATGAGGTGTTTAATGATAAGTGAACAGACACAGTTACTCTGGCCCAAGGCTGTCTGAAGGATTCCTTCCAGCTCAGCCTCAATAAAGAAGAAAATAAAACAAAATAAACAAAAGGCAGGTGGCTTTTATTTTGAAAATATTTCTTCTTCTTTTCTTTTTTCAAGCGAGTGGGTGTGGTGGAAGGTTTTCAGGAAGTGAGGAGAGATAGGGAATGTCTACCGGGTGGTAAATAATTAAACACAATGGACTTTCACACCTGCAGCCCAGCGCACAATGTAAACGTAGCAGTTTGCCCTTTCCGTGGCCTTCCCGTGTCTCGGGGCTTTTTAACCATTTCAGCTTCGGGTATTATTTAATCCTGCTGTACGCGTTGGGACTTTTCACCACCAGGAACACAGATGAGGATCACGCTCAGCGGAGGAACGCACCGGCTGCTGCCACAGCACGACTTTGACACGACGGGCGTGACCTTGTCCCAGAGCGGCTGCTCTAAATGCATCGATACGGCATGAATACATTAATACATAAATACATACGGTCAATACGTCCAGAGGCCTGAGGGACGAGCCGCACACCTCACCTTTTTTTATACTTTACGTTGTACGAGTGTGATGCTGGTGTAACAGATGCTTCATCATAGTTGGAGAAGACCACACAGAGGGCCGACAGGTGTGTGATTTAGTCACCTTCAGAGCCAGGAACTCACAGCTGATACCAGCTATACTGCTTTTAAATATACAGTCAAAGAAATGGAGGCAGGTTCCCAAAGAAAAAATCAATGTTTCTCAAATTAACTCTGTTATGTCACCTTTCTCTTGAGTTTTAGTTTCTTTTAACTCTTCTACTCGTCTTCTTCTGCGTTCTGTTTTGTTTGTATCGATGTGTTTTTTTTCAGTACCTGTGTGTTTCTTGTGTTTTTTTGTTGTAACTGTGTGTTTCTTGTGTTTTTTTAGTTGTAATTATGTGTTTGTGTTTTCTTATTTGTAACTTCATGTTTCTTTAGTTTTTTGTTTGTAACTATGTGTTTCTTGCGTTCATTTCTTTGTAACTATACATGTTTCTTATGTTTATTCTGTTTGTAACTACGTGTTTATGTTTTGTTTGTAACTATACATGCTTCTTATGTTTTTTTGTTTGTAACTAAGTGTTTATGTTTTGTTTGTAACTACGTGTTTATGTTTTGTTTGTAACTACATGTTTCTTATGTTTTTCTGTTTGTAACTGTGTGTTTCTTGTGTTGTTGCCTGTCTTGTCCAGGTCACCTTCGAAAAAAAATGATTTTAATCTCAATGGGAGTCACCCTGTTAAATAAAGGTTTAATAAAGCCCTCAGACCTTTCGACTCGATGCCGTGCTGTCTGAATTGATGTCAAACAGATATTCTATTGGATCAAACAACATCATCGAGATCCCATCGGCCTCCAGGGTTTGGGGCGAAAAAAACTAAAAACAATAGAAGTAAACAATGAAGTCGAGTGAGCTGTCGGACTCGGGTCAGTCGGGATGACATCATCGATGCCACATGGACAGTGTAACATAACTGCAGCCACGCAGTGAAGCATCATGCAGCACGCTTAGGGCCCGCCGATGATTCAACATCATGCATCACATTTTATCCGTGGGATTATATCGCAATGAAATCACACACACACACACAAGATGTTCTGACACATAGCGAGCGCACACAGACTCAAATTACTCAGGAAAATCCAGTAAAAAAAATCAAACCATTGTCCTGATCCGATTGTGATCGTAAAGTCATCGATACAAAGAAGTGACCTTTATCGTGAAAGAAGACTCCGGCCGCTTCGCCCTAAGTTTAAACAATTAGTCATCCGAGTGGCTCCTCTGTGTGAATACAACTGGAGCTCCTAAAAATCCCTGCCTCTCGCTCTCTTTCTCTCTATTTGATGTGCTGACACACACACACACACTAACACACGGGCCCGCCTCCCTTTTCCCATAATAACCCGGTCAGAAGGAACTGAGAGACTTCAAAAACAAAACCATTCCACCCCCTCCCATGTCAGGTTGCCAGCTCCATCTTCTTCATAGAGTCCCCCACCACAAGGAAATTAAAATATTTATATTTATATAAATATAAATATTTGTATAAATATATATATATAGAGATGTATTTATATACATATTTAAATACATATAATTAAATATACATATTTATATTTATATATACACATATTTATATAAACATATTTAAATAAATATTTATATCTATATATATTTAAATATATATAGATAAAAATAAAACTACATATATATATATATGTATAAATATATGAGCCAGTTATATTTTTATGCAAATGCAGACGTGTTGCGGCACAAGAAGCTGCACTTGACCTACATAGCTCTTCTTCCCCAATAGAGAGGAGGAGATCAGAGGGAGCTGGAAGCTAGGGGGACAAACCTTATTAACCACCAGCGCACAGGAATACAGCGGTGCACTCTGGGTAGAGGGGGAAAGAAAACCACAAACACTCACTCACTCACAGAAAGCAGAGTGGTGCTTGTGGAGGGATGAAGACGGGAGTACACGAGGCCGTGCTGGATGTGGTCCATGCGCTCGGCACAGAGGGTCGAGATGGATCAGGGTCTGGTGTTCTCTCTGGAACATCGAGGAGGAGGAGGAGCAGGCGATGAGGATCTGCTCGGTATTGACGTGCATAAAGGAACATTCTTTTTCCACAGAGTTCCTCGTTAAAACAAAAAAATCAAAACAGGCCATTATCGGAGGACACAAAAATTCCGCACAAATTACACAGCCGGGCCGGGCCTCGCTGCTTTTTTGTAATTGCCTGTGCAGCCATGCCCAGGGGAAAAAAAAGAGAGAAAGAGAGGGAAGAGAAGAAAGAATCTGTGGGCGTCGGGGACGGCCGAGAGGAGTTGGACGGCCAACAAAGAAACGAGGAAGCGACCGGGAGAAAAACAAAAAAGAAGACGGGATGCGCCCGTCGGGTCTCTCACGAGGGCGAGGGTCTCTCACGCGACCCAAAACTTCAACGTCGTTATATAACAAGTCCTGATGCACTGCATGGCGTCAGTCCCAGCACCAGCAGAACTTTACTGGTACTTTGAGAAATATAAAAAAAAAATGCTTTTCAAACGTCGAATAAAATCTGAAGTAGCCTGGCCCCGGGGTCAGGCCGGGTCAAGGGGCCCAAGAGCGGCCAATAGGAGGGAAGCGCTGCCTGAACACGGGCAGCACGCCGGGTGGCGCCGGGTCGATGTGACCGGACCGGTCCGGCCGAGCCTCATTAAGGAAGAGGGTCAAGCCTCCACAGCGACTCCCTACAGATGATTATAAGGTATATCTCTGATATCTCACTAATCCCTGACACAGCAGTTTGGTCCCCGGGGAAAATCCGATTAGGATTGTTCAGATTAACTGCGACGCCCCCCCCCCCCCCCCACGGAACACAAACTTTATTATCATTTAATTATGATGGGGGAGGTAGGGGGGCGTGGAACATCTCAATTCAACCGGGAAAGCACCAATAGGTGTGTGTGTGTGTGTGTGTGTGTGTATGTGTGTGATGAGAATGTTCAGTCGACATGCTTAGAAGGAAACACCTGACCCAATAATGCGCTCTGTGACAAATATCATGCCTTCTCTGTGTGCGTGTGCGTGTGTGCGTGTGTGTGTGTGTGTGGGCGGGGCATCCAAAGGAGAAAGAGTGGCCGTAAACACACACTTCTAATCCACTTAGAGGCGCAGGTCGACCGGGCGGTGCAGGTGAGTGGAATGCACCGGATGAAGAACAAGTGGCAGATAGACGGAGATAAAAACAAAAACAAAAAAAAAACATAAACAGCGTTTTTCTCTGTGTGTGTGTGTGTGTGTGTGTGTGTGTGTGTGATGACTACTAAATTGAGATCAGAGGAAACTGTCATGCCCCCTCCACACACACACACCCTCCCACACTCTCCTCTGGGAACGGTTGGTGATGGCGAGGACCCGATAATCCTCCAGCTGCAGTGTTTGTTTACAAATGAGCAATATTGCAAAAAAAAGGTGCCTTTGTTTTTGCCTGCTGGGCCTTTCCTGCTGCCTGGACGACTGTAAAGCAGCCAAAGTGGTTTCACTATAATCACTCCATTAACTCATCTGTTCAGTGTGTGTGTGCATGTGTGTGTGTGTGTGTCACCTTCTTGCCCGTGACGCCCGTCTTGGCGAGGCAGGACCTCTCCAGGGACAGGTACCCGCCGACCACCTCGATCTCCTCCGCCGCCGGGTAGCGCTTCTTCAGCAGGGAGCCCAGGTGGGCGTAGGGCGCCTGCGGGTGCGGGGCCTCGCTGGAGGGGGGGGCGGCGTCCTGCGGCGGCGGGGGCTCAGGGGAGCTGGAGGGGCCCTCGGCCGGCTCCGCCCTGCGCCGGGGCACCACGGTGAAGGTGTTGCCCTTCCTCCTCTGCGCCATGGGGCTGGGCGCCGGGACGCGGCGCCGGCTCTCCGCCTCCAGGTCGTCGATGTTCGTCACCGGCAGCTGATCCCGGGGGGACGGCGGCGGCGTGGAGGAGGGGGCGGGAGACTCCGAGGGGGTCGGAGACGGGACCGCCGGAGACGCGGGGGGTGAAGATGGAGCAGGTGGAGAGAAGGGGGCGGGGCTTAGGGATGGAGACGGGGGAGGTGATGGACTGGGGGGAACAGGAAGTGATGGTGATACCCTCACAGACCACGTGACGTCCTTCTCCTCTGGCGGTTCCTCCTCGGTCCTCTTCGAGGGAGCCGGGGTGAGCGTCGGGGGGGAGGGGGCGGTTGCCGGGGACGATGTTCCTCGGCGTTTGGGGATCACCGTGAAGGAGTTGCGGGACTGCAGGCGCAGGTTGGCGAGGGCCCGGGCCTGGGCGTCCCCGTCGGGGATGCGGGTCAGGTCCGGCTTCGGGGAGGGCCGGATCTCGAAGTCGGAGGAGGAGCGGGTCGCCTTGAAGAGGACGGGGCCGGTCGGGGAGCCCGGCGCCCCGGAGCCCTCCCAGTCCCCTCTCTCTCTGGCGGGCTTGGCGTGCCAGCTGCCGTCGGGCGGCTCGTCCCCGGGGCTGACCGGCGCCCCGTGACCTCCGCTCTCTTCGAACCATTGGCGGAAGGAAGACACGGGCGGCGGCGGCCCGGCCTGGTGGGGGGCGCCGACCCCGGTGACCTCGGTGACCTCCTTCTGCTTCTCCTTCGGTTTAGGAGACGAGGGGCTCTGGAAGGCGAGCGACGGCGGCTGACCGCTCGCCGCCAGGCCCAGCCAGGCCTTCGGCACCGGATCCGGCCGCGGCTTGCCCCGGAGCCGCGGCCGGCCGCCGGAACCGCAGTCCAGGTCCAGCAGGTTCTCCGTGCTGCGGGACTTCTTCTGCAGCTTCCCGTAGTTGCTGTCGAACTTCTGCAGCATCCGGCTGACCCGGCCTTGACCCTCGCCGCCCGCCTCGTAGGCCAGGGCCTCGTGACCCGGGCGCCCCAGGGTGCTCAGGTTCTCCTCGCTTTTGCTTAACGTGGTGTCGTAAATGACCACCTCCGCGGCTCTAATCTCGGTCACGGCGCTCCCTCTCCGGTCCAGGAGGTCGCTCAGGGAGCTGTAGCTACTCACGCCGTTCTGCTGCCACTTGGACCCCGGGTGGAGCCCCCCGGCTTCCGGGAAGTAGTCCGGGTCCGACTCGATGATGATGATGTTGTCCGCGCGGATAGTCCGTATGCCGGGCACGCTGCCGTACAGCTCCAGGATGTGCTGCACCGGGCGGGCGGCGCCGTGGTTGTCCCGGTCCTGCCGCCTCCGGCGCTCCTTCTCCAGCTTGATGAAGGGGTTCTCGTCCAGCGGGCCCAGGCTCTCCTGCAGCACCAGGCTCTCGCGTCCCCCGTCGTCCTCCTCCGGGCCCGGCGGCGTCCTCTCCGCGTCCGCCGGCCGCGGCTCTTTGTTGTTGCCGAAGTGTTGGCTGGCGGCGGTGATGGTGTAGCTCCGCCCGGACCCGCCGCTCGGTCCGCCGTCTCGTTTGGCTCCGGTTCCGCCGCCGTTCACGTTCCCCGTCTGCTCGCCGTTGACCCGCTGGGAGCCCGCGCCGCCGCCACCGGGGCTCGTGTCCGCGGCACCGGCTCCTCCAGCCCCGCCGCCGCCCTTCGCCTTCCTCCTCTCCAGGATCTCTCGCTTCCAGGCCGGCATCCTCGGGCTCTCTTGCCCGCCGGGCTCCTGGCGGAGGACGCGTAGCTCTCCTCCTCCTCCTCCGCCCGACATTGCGGAGGGGTTTGTTTGAGAGGGGGATGAAGAGGAGAGAGAGAGGCCCGGCTCTGAGGCGCTGTGCCGCGGGTCCGGTGCGGCTATAAACAGAAACCTGTATCCGGCTCCGACTGTACCTGCAGCACCGTTCACCGCACACACTCACACACACACATCACCAACGGCTGTTCTCTCTCTCTCTCTCTCTCCTCTCGCGCTGCCTCCTCGCCCTCTGACTCCACACGGCCCGTGAACGCGGCCCCGCCCATCCGCAGCGGCACGAGCGGCTTCGGCTGTCCCGTCCTGCTTCCTGATTGGTCCCCACCGCTCACGGACACGCCCCTTTATTTTTGTAGTACGCCACACACCGACGCAAGCCCCTCCCGTTTCTATTGTTGACTGGGCAAGGAAGGCCTGTCAATCAAAAGTGTTGCGTTCAGGTTCAACCCGCCCCTCTCTTGTTGTACGATATTTAATACCGTCGGTGGCTGAATCTGTTATTGACTGTTAAAAATAGATTTATTTTCAATATTGTTTATGCTGCGACAGTTTAGATTTATTATAATAAGTAACCATTATCTAATCCCAATCCTAACGGGTAAATAAATACATAAATATAAATAAAAACATGTATTAATCTCTATTCGAGGTCGCCTTTACTGAATATTGACTTATTTCTGCTTTGCTTTTCTACCTTTATTTCTCAATTATGATCTGAATTAATTTAGTGGTTAATTGTTGTATTTAAAACCACCTAGCATTAATGTTACTATATTTAGCCTTATAGGGATAGGGACTTAAACTGCACATATTTTTGGTTCAGGTGTGATAAATACATTATATTAAATATATATCGTCGACCGTTCATTTACCATGTTGCAGATGATGCCACCTGTCGATAATCTGCCTGAGAAGTAGCCTGTGCTGCATATTGAATCAGCACTAAGAGGGGCTATTCTTGGGTACTACAAGCGATTACTGTACCTCATCAAACATTTATCAGCGAGCCATAATTAAGAACGGCGAGGCTGAGGAGGACGAGGGGAGGGAAATAATCAAACGCACGGAAGAAATAGGCCAGTGTGTTCCTTCAGTATGCTCTTTAAAGATTAATTAATAAAGCAGCTGGAAGAGCTATAAAACTAGCGGTGACGTCAGAAGATTGATTAATTGAATTCATCGGGGCTAATATTTAAAACAAGTACAGTTTGATATTACACGAGAGACATTGACTCTCATTTAAGACATAATCCATCACATGACATGAAAGAATAACTCCACTTATTGTCGATAGAACCTGAATACAGTAAAAGCATAGGCTATGCATTGTGATGTATCTTATTGAATTCTGTCAAATACAAGCATGACGCAAACGCACGCACACACACACGAACACACATATATAATGTTGTTGTTGTTGTTGTAGAACAACGCATGTGTCGGAGACGTCGCGTCATACGCGCTCCTATAAATAGGCCAGTCGCGCCTCCTAGTGGCCAGAGAGAGGAAGGCCCAGTAGCATATCGAGGTCTCCACCTGCCTAAAACATATTCACAAGTCGACACTGGATAAATGTTGATGTTTTATTTACACATATATACACAATGACAAGAACATAAATAAAGGTTCCGTGAATTTATTTCCAAAAAAAACAAAACATGTACACACTACGCAAAATTTCACATCGTGAATCGTGACCTTAAAAAATGAGGCCTTAAATACATGCAGCACGTACACACGGGAAGATCAAACTCGAGATCAAATACATTACATATCGTACAAATAAACAGCAATGCACGGGGGAAGACGCTGGGCAGAAGTCACTCACTTCTTCTACATCGGGGTGAGACTGTGAGCCCAGAACCGATTCAGAACCAGCCTCTTGCCCTTCAGACCGTTCTCCTCGATGGACTTGACGAGCCGGGCGGCTAGTGGGACAAGGGAGGGGGAGACTGTGTGCAACACTCCTTGCAACCGGCAACAAAGTGAGTCACATGAGAGTAAAACTCAACAAATTGTGAGGGGGAGGTGGGGGGGGGGGGGGGCTCTGCTACCCAAAAAGATGTCTGAGGCGTTACGGCCTTTAGGTTTTCGCCCGTTCATTATATTTACATGTGGCTTGTGCATTAAAAACATAACTGTGGTGCACATCTGTTTTCCTCGTGGCTCATCGTCTGAACATTGATTGCACGAATACACAACTCTTTGCATTCCTAAAATTATTTAGCAGTAATGCAGCCTGATATAAAGGGGGCTCAGAAGAACAATTATGTGTATTGATTTGATATACATTGTCTAGTTGCAATTAACGCCCATTCAGTCTTTAAAATCAACTAAAGGTTTAGATAGGTTTATGCCACATGTCAAATAGGTCTGTGGTCCCTTTATTGTTCTTGTTCCAAAATCATGGTGCCGTTATACAACAGCCTCTATTCCTATGGGAAGAAGAAGTGCTGCATTACAACTTAAGCAATCAGTAAAGATGTGTGTTCATTTCATTGCTACTAGAGACACACGCATGTAAACAAACTCCATTCTGAAACGTGAGAAATGAGAATGAAAAGAAGTAGCAATGAGCCGAAAGATAAACGACACCACAGTTAAGCTTTAAATCTCTAACGGCGGAGGGCGATCGCTCTTCGCGCCCGGTTGTCGTCGGCGACGCGACCGACCGCCGGCCGCCTCCCCTCAGTTAACGCGGCACGCTCGTATCATCAGCAGCTGCAGCAGGATGAACAGCGGCGACACGATGAGGCCGAACCACAGGTCCCTGGCTTGCTCCTGCTCCGCCAGCTTCTGGCACAGCAGCACCTCGCACACCAGCTTCAGGCTGAGCACCGTCAGCACCCACAGGAGCCGCAGCACGGCCAGCCGCTTCTCGTTCTCCTGGTACAGGCGGATGGACACGATGGCCGTGAAGTAGGTGCTGAGGCCGTCGGCGGCAAACAGCGGCACGAACACCAGCCACCAGCTCAGCGTCGGGTCGAACATGTCGGCCCGCAGAGCCACCAGCATGCTGAAGGCCAGAAAGGCCAGCAGGTGGAGGAAGAGTTCGAAAGTGGCAAAGCCCAGCCACTGGACTAGCTCCCTCAGGGAGAACAGCATCGCTGAGGACTGGAGCGCCTTCAACCGGGGGCGGGCAGACTGAGGACGGAGGCAGCCCGGGCTAGGGGCCAAAGCAATCCAGAACTACGGTGGCGGAGAGTAGAGTCGAGTAGTCACCGATTAGGCCTTGGCAGCTATGGTACTGCAAAGATGACCCACGTCACTCTTGGCTACATCTTCAAATCCATCCCCGAGGATGATGAAGATGGGGAGGGGGGTGCAGGAAGTTCTCCTGGTCTGGAAACCCTTCCTAATGCATGACAAAGAAAACACAACATGAGTAAAGAGGATACAGTGAGTTACAACTGACCGATATGATGGATAAAACACACGTAGGACAGGGCCCACGTCACCTCTCATAGGATCAGTCCACAGCTAACGCCAGTGATTACAGCTATCTGTCTCCATTACTTCATCACGTCGTCAGTTCAACAGTTAGATAGCAGCTGATAATGGTAGAGTGAGTCTGGAATGACACGTAGTGCTATAGCAACGTTACAGATGAAGTCCAGCTAACTCACATCTGACGTTTCATCGATGAAACAGAGTGGAGCCGATCCTTTGCACTGCAATGCAAGCTAACCACAGACAGTCGGATATCATCTATATACCAACGAAACGCACGCATGGACTTCTACAAAATGTGTTTCACTGTGACTGCAGGTTACTTCACCTTAATAACACTCAGGCGTTTTCTCCTCCATCTAGCTGGAAGCAGAACTGTCAGCACACAAATCTATCAAACTATTAGCATCGTAGTTTCTTCTTTTTGTCTCGCCTTCCTGGAAATATCGCGAGACGAGTAGAATCAGATTGTACGGAAGCCGAACGGGCTGGCGAACTAAATAAGCAATTATTTACCAATATAAATCCATCTGTAAAACTTTCACCTGTATTAATCACCCGGTTCTCTATGTTTACTTTTGTATTTTGTTACAATCTTAATGTACTTCAAATTGTGTTTCTTAATTTAGCTCCGAATTGATACAAATTACACTCCAGTCGGTAGGTGGCGGTAGAGAGCCATCCTGTCTCCCGCGAGCCGTCGGCGAAAAAACAAAGAAGAATCACCAGGACTTGACTGAAGTGTGTGGAAGTCGCGGGCTCGTTTTATCAAGTAAGTACACCGACTTATTGTAGTATTTATGCAGTTTCTATCCATATTCTTGGATTGTAATGTTACAGATTTAACACATATTGTGCTGTTGGTACAGAATTATACATCGGAGTACATTGTAATGTAGTATGAAGGTGTTTTTGCCAGCCAAGGTGATAAATGACATGTTGTAATAGTAACTTCGCCTCCTCTGGTCCATTAGCTCTCGATCACAAGGGCAAGGAAACGTCTGGAACACACGACGGGCGTGTGTTTCAACCTCTGTCCGATTAAAGCGTCAGTTTGACATTTTCTGAATGTCTTTGCTTCATATCGGAGGTCATACATGTATTATTAATATTATTATTATTAATATTACAGCATGGGTTCGATTTTAAGCATATCATGTTCTAATATCTTCACTACACGATGCAAAATATATATTCATTCGTATTGTTCACCCAGCCTCGGGGTCTCTTACACGAAATGTATTCACAATTCAAGAGAATGCCAACAATTTAATGAAAATAAATGTGCATGGTGTCGAAAAAAATGGGGAAAAAATTGCCAATGAAGATAAAAAGGGTTCATAATGGAGCCAAAGCTGCTGTTTGGAGAAGCAGCCTCACGCATGCCTGCTCAGTGCTCATGGTGACTGAGCCCTGATGAAGCGTGAGAGAGTGGTATTTTCAGGGTTCGTACAGTCATGGAAAACTTGGAAAAGTCATGGAAAAAACTTAAACCATAAAAGTTTTGGAAAAGTCATGGACATTTGTTATGATCACATGTTCATTTACACCGAGTTTGAAATAATTAATATGTTTTTTAAAGAAAGATGCTCAAAATATAAGCCGGAATACTCTCTCAAAGTCTCAATAAACAAAATGTTCTAAATTGTTCATGTTTTTACCGAGATTTTAGTTTGGTCATGGACATTTGGTTTAAAGTCATGGAAAAGTCATGAAAATCCATTGGTCAAAATGTGTATGAACCCTGTATTTTGACCAATGGGCCCGGCCTCCTCCCTGTGGAACCTTCTAGGTGTTTCTAACGAGGTCTCTCCGTCTTAGGCTAGAAGATGCAGACACCAGCAGCGTCCATCCTCCACAGCGGCTATTTCCATCCGACGCTCCGATACTGGCAGAGCTGCGCCGCCGACGTCCGGCCCGAGAACCTCATCTACCCGATATTCATCACGTAAATGAAATCCGTCGACAGATATTTAAAAATCGCATGTAAAAAAAATGATGGAGCAGGAGGTTGGATGAGGTCGGAGGTCAACTGTGGTTCTGTGTCCCGCTCGCCTACAGAGACAGCGAAGATGCCGTGGAGCCCATCGGCAGCCTGCCGGGACAGGCCAGGTGAGAGAGACGCGTCAGAGACTCCACAAGAGCCTGCTTTAAAACATTCGACACGTTTAGTTGAGTCCCATTCAGATTAAACGTCTCCCTTTTTTTCGAGGGTGACCTAAATAAGAGATACAGCAACGCAAGAAACACACAGTTACACACAGAAAAACACACAACAAGAAGACGAGATAAAGGAAACTAAAAGTTGACCGAGTTAACTTAAGAAACATTCACGCCTTTGGGAAACTTGCCTCTATTTTTATCATTTTATATTTAAAAGCTTTGAGTTCTGAATTATTCTGCAACAACGTATTGCCCTGTGTGGACTGCAGAGGGGATTTAAGTCCACACACACACACACACACACACACATACACACACACACAGGGCCCCTGCAGCTGTGGGCCCATGGAGGGTGTGGCCTTGAGATAAGGTTCTGGGCGGACCGGAGCCAGACGCTGGACCTGGACCAGATAAGAAGAAAATCCGTTGGACGGTTTTTGTTTCTCACTCAACAAAAAGCGTCTGAAACTTCTGTCAAAATATAACAATTTAGATTCTAGTTTTTAATAAAAACTTTCTTCTTCTTCTTCTTCTTCTTCTTCTTCTTCTTCTTCTTCTTCTTCTTCTTCTTCTTCTTCTTCTTCTTCTTCTTCTTCTTCCTCCTCAGATACGGGGTGAACAAGGTGGAGGGGATGTTGCGGCCGCTCGTGGAGAACGGCTTGAAATGTGTTCTGATCTTTGGTGTTCCTGCAAATATAGAAAAGGTATGTAAGATTAGGGGGTGGGGGGGGGGTCACACGGTCGTGGGAAACCTGGAAAAGTCATGGAATTTTAAGATGGTTATGTCCAGACCTGGAAAAGTACTGGGAAACAATAATTAAATGGTCCAGTGAACGTTTTGGTTCTAGATGGGAGAACATTCTAGAACGTCCTCTTCAAAGTCCAGGGTAGTGGAATGTTAGGATCTGTCTCTCTCACACACACACACACTGATCTGTCCCCCCGTCAGGACGCTCGGGGTTCTGGCGCGGACGCAGACGACACGCCCGCCATCCTGGCCGTGAAGAAGATCCGCTCGGCGTTCCCGGAGCTGCTGGTGGCGTGTGACGTCTGCCTGTGTCCCTACACGTCCCACGGCCACTGTGGTCAGAGCGCGCTAAAGGAACTATAATCATTTTACATAAATGATTGTTCTTTTAATCAAACTGTCTCTCTCCCCTCTCTCTCTCTGTCCTTCTCCCCCTCTCTCTCTCCCTCCATCTTTATCTGTCTCTGTCCCTCTCTCTCTCCTTCTGTTTCTCTGTCTCTCTCTCCATCCCCCTCTCCCTCCCTCTGTTTCTCTGTCCCTCTCCCTCCATCTTTATCTGTCTCTCTCCCTCTCTCTCTCCCTTTCTCTGTTTCTGTCTCTCTCCCTCTCTCTCCCTCCCTCTGTCTCTCTCTCCCTCTCTCTTTCTGTCCTTCTCTCCCTCTCTCGCTCTCTTTCTGTCCCCCCCAGGTATCCTGAATGATGACGGCTCTCTGAACAACGAGGCCAGCTGTCTGCGGCTCGCCGAGGTGTCTCTGTCCTACGCCCGAGCCGGTAACTCCGGTTCTTCAGCTCCAAGAATGTTTTTCCAATTAAGGAACTGAAACTTTCCGATGAATGAATTCTCATAAAGACTCATCCCATAATGACTGACTCATAATGACTCATCCCATAATGACCGACTCATAAAGACTCATCCCATAATGACCGACTCATAATGACTCATCCCATAATGACCGACTCATAATGACTCATCCCATAATGACCGACTCATAATGACTCATCCCATAATGACTGACTCATAATGACTCATCCCATAATGACGGACGCCTGACGGGGCGTGTCTCCCTGCAGGCTGTCACATCATCGCTCCCTCCGACATGATGGATGGAAGAGTGGCGGCCATTAAAAATGCCCTGTTGTCCAACGGCATGGGGAACAAGGTAATCATCCTGTTCAGCATCACGGCCGCCCTCTTAAAGGGACAGTAACGGAAACGCTTTGTAAACGACTCCCGAGTATATTGTTTTACAACTCTCTTTGCATTTAATTATTGTTTATTGGAGTGTAGAAATAATGTACATACGGGGATTTCTCTAATATTATAACCATTTAATTTGAAACCTTCAAAATAAAAACACAGGATATTTTTTTCTTTTTTTCTTCAAGAAAAGGTGATCTCACGTCTTTCAAGCCGTCAGGGGGCCGCATTTAAATGACGTGGGGGCCGCGTTTCAGGCCGCGGGCCTTGTGTTTGACACCTGTGCCCCTGCACCAACAGTCCAGACCCTTGGAGATCTAGTGCAGGGTTCTCAGAGTCAAGTTATCAGAAATAACACGATAATGAGATAGAAAAATACACAATATAAAAGAAAACGCTATAGAGAAGGTGGTAATATGTACAAGAACAATAAAGCTGCTGGTATGTGCAGTTTTAAAACATCAGTTTGACTCTTTAATATTCTCAATGGCGCTCTGGTGCAGAGAGGAGTTCTGCTGGTGGACTCCTACTTTACTCGTAGGACACGTTCATGTGGGTGATGGTTTCTTTGCATCTCTTTCTCCTCCTCCCAGGCCTCAGTGCTGAGCTACAGTGCAAAGTTCGCCTCCTGTTACTACGGCCCCTTCAGGTGAGGAATCCCCTTTTGGGCGCGTCGACAGATCCGGGATCAGTGGAAACGCCTCGGGGCTGAATCCTTGTGCTTTGTCGAGCAGAGACGCCGCGCAGTCCTCACCGGCCTTCGGGGACAGGCGGTGCTACCAGCTGCCCCCCGGGGCGAGGGGGCTCGCCCTCCGGGCCGTGGTCAGTGTGTGTGTGTGTGTGTGTGTGTGTGTGTGTGTGTGTGTGTGTGTGTGTGTGTGTGTGTGTGTGTGTGTGTGTGTGTGTGTGTGTGTGTGTGTGTGTGTGTGTGTGTGTGTGTGTGTGTGTGTGTGTGTGTGTGTGTGTGTGTGTGTGTGTGTGTGTGTGTGGGTTGAGCGCTCGGCCTCACCGTCGGTTCTGTTTCCAGGAGCGAGACGTGAGGGAGGGAGCCGACATGCTGATGGTGAAACCGGGTCTGCCGTATCTGGACATCGTGAGAGAAGTCAAGGACAAGGTGTGTGTGTGTGTGTGTGTGTGTGTGTGTGTGTGTGTGTGTGTGTGTGTGTGTGTGTGGAGGGCAATAATGACACTATTAGGCAGTAGTCTACAGATTTAAAGGGTTTTCTTAGATCTTTTCCGCGCAAAAAACAAACATCAGACAATCATGTTACATTTCATTCTTATTTATCTGTGGTTACTTATTGTTTTTTCACAATTAGAACTTATTTTCATTTTATTTTTATAATTCAAAATTATATATATATATATATATATATATATATATATAAAAGGATATTAAATTATACCAATTATTATAGTACTATAATAATTATGATAATTTAATAGCCTTTTATTTTATTATTACTATCATTATTATTATTATATTTATGATATTATTATTTATTTATCTTATCTAACATAATTATCTTAACATAATTATTATAGTAAGTTATGGGGGCATGTTACTATAATAATTATGATAATTTAATAGCATTTAATTATTTATATTATTATTTATTTATTTTATCTAACATAATTATCTTAACATAATTATTATAGTAAGTTATGGGGGCATGTTACTATAATAATGATTATAATTTAATAGCATTTAATTATTTATTTTTATATTTATTTTATTATTATTTATTTATTTTATCTAACATAATTATCTTAACATCATTATTATAGTAAGTTATGGGGGCATGTTACTATAATAATGATGATAATTTAATAGCATTTAATTATTTATTTTTATATTTATTTTATTATTATTTATTTATTTTATCTAACATAATTATCTTAACATCATTATTATAGTAAGTTATGGGGGCAACATTATATTTCTCGGGGGAGTTCCTCCCTCCTTCGTTCCCCTCATTCAGATAATAATTGGAGGAAGTTTCCACGTTGCATACCGTGACGTTGCGCTCTCTCTCTCTCCTCAGTTCCCGACTCGCCCGCTGGCGGTGTACAACGTGTCGGGCGAGTTCGCCATGATGTGGCACGGAGCGCAGGCCGGAGCCTTCGACCTGCGGGCCGCCGTGATGGAGGCCATGACCGCCTTCCGCCGGGCAGGTGAGAGGAGCAGGTTACACTTCAGAGGGGGGGTGGGGGGGGGAGGAGGAGGAGGAGTCTCCGTCCCCCCTCTCTCTCTCTCTCTCACCCATTGGTCACTGTGAATATGAACCCTCAGATGGATTATTAGTGTATGCCTGCTCACACACACACACACACACACACACACACACACACACACACGCACTTTCAGTCAGGGTACACGGATATCTAAAATAAAATGTTCAGTTCTAGATATCATCCGACTTGATGCGCGCGTGTGTGTGTGTCATCTGACTTGATGTGTGTGTGTGTGTGTCATCTGACTTGATGTGTGTGCGTGTGTGTGTGTGCGTGTGTGTGTGTGTGTGTGTGTGTGTGTGTGTGTGTGTGCGCGCGTGTGTGTGTGTGTCATCTGACTTGATGTGTGTGTGTGCGTGTGTGTGTGTGTGTCTCCCTCCACGCTCTGCGATGCAGGTGCTGACATCATCATCACCTACTTCACACCTCAGCTGCTCGGCTGGCTGAAGGAGTGAAGGACGGAGAACCCAGAGAACCCGGAGACGGAGAACCCGGAGACGGAGAACCTGCAGCTATAAAAAGAAAACATGCAACCGGTTTTCATTGTTAGCCTTTTTTAATTTGTACTTTTCCTTTTCCTTCGTGACGATTGACACATCAGGACATGAGAATGTAGACGTTGATAATCTGTTCCCTGTTCTCCTCCTAACTAATGGATTATGGGATGTCTGTGTATTAAAGGTGCAAACACAAATATATGCTAAGATGATGTATAAGTTGCTACCTCAGCTTGTCATATATGATTACATATTTAGAGTATATTAAACACAAAGCAACAGCATTGATCGTGGTTGTATGAATCATATTCACATTTTTGTCTAGTCAAAGCAATTTAATGTTTTCATTTAAAAAGTAGTGCTGCCCCCTTTCATAAAGACAATGAATACATGGATAAGAAAAGTTTCGAGAGCAGTAAAATTAAAGAGTTGTAATTATTTATATTGATGGGTTATATATGTGACGTCTGCTGTCCTCTGGAATACGACGCTGTTGCTTTAAGAGCACGAGGACTCAAACTGCACGAGCTACAGGTGTTTGCCCACTTCTCCGTCCTCTTGATGAGTCATTAAAGTTAGAGGTGCTGCTGTGTGGGAGGAAGTCACAGCTGCACCGAAAACACACACACACACACACACACGCTCACTCATGAGCAGCAGTGTGCATCATTTTGCCTTTTTTTAGGTTGTGTTACAAGTTGCTGAATACTGCGGGCGAGGGGGGGGAGGTCCTTTCACATCCCTTTACGAGCATCCTTTCAGATTCTCCCCCTCCACTCTGACCTGTGAAATGCCAAAACTCATTTCACTGCAGCGTTTCCTCGTGTTTTTGTAGTTTTTTTAATGTGTTTGTGTACCTGTGCATCATCCTCTACACATGTGTCAGAGCAGATATGAGAATACGTCTGTTTCAGAGTAGGGCTCGGATAACTCAATTTTAAAGGACAAATAAAGTAACCAGACCTAACCTAACCAAAGATAACCTAATCTAACCAAAACCTAACCTAAGCATCTAGCTAAACCCACAATAAGCAATAACTTCCCCTTGATCATCATCCATTAGGCCAGCAGGGGGAGCAGCTGAGTCACGTGCGTCAATCAAATCAACCAATCCATGCCCAGCGTCACCACCAGGCGGCCACTTATTGAACATATCACTTCATCACGTATGGTCTCAATTAAATCACAAAATCATTACAATCTGCACGAGCTCGGATCCCTACACTAATACTCCCCAAATCTCTCTGCAGTCATTACGCACAGGAGACTGGAGCCGCGTGCCGCTGCGCTGTGTGAAGTGGCCGCCAGGGGGCGACTCACTGCCGTTTTTAACGAGATTAATAATTACACTGCAAAAAAAGGACAAAATAAACCTGTCAAATATTTCTTGTGCAGTCTGTCGCACTTTGATTTACTTTCACAGTTTCCATTGAACACGAGCACCCTCTGGTCTCCCTGCAGTTTAATTTGTGAATTTTAATTTGTACTTTAAATTAAATAAATACATGCAGGATCTGCCTAATTAAAATAAAAATAAAAAATATATAACATGTAGTGTTTTATCTATATTAAAGAACCTTCTCAACTCGCATGAAACGAATACCGTGACATAATCCCGTCGTGCTCTCCGTTAGTGGCCAACGGGCTAACGGCGGGCGGACTTTTCTTGCAGTGTGACGCGCGGGGGCCGAGCAGCAGTGGGCTGCTCCGCTTTAAGTCGCAGTCATCTGGATGCACGTTATCACTCCCGGAGAGACTGTCGAGGGAGAGGGCCACGCTGCGCTGGGTGGGAGTCGCTTCTTTCGGGGGAGTATCCGGGAACTCGATTCCACGTGGATTTTACGCACCGGAGACGCGCATGGCACCGCCGCGCTGACACGACAGGATGATACCCTTACCGACTTTATTAGACGTTTGAGGGAAAAGAGGAGAGAGTGAGGGAGAGGGAGACGTATGGTGTGGTGTCGGGGGGCCAAAGCCGGACTTGTCTCCTCTCCAAACGGTGCGCTTTGCGGTCCGCGTCTCACTATGGGGTGCAGAGGCGCGCTGGGATGCTGCGTGCTCGCCGCGCTCTCCTGCTGCCTCCTCCCCGGCTGCCGCGGGAACATCACCGTGGTGGTGATGCTCCCGGACAACCACCACAAGTACCCGTGGGCTCTGCCGCGCGTCCTCCCGGCTCTCATGATGGCGCACGAGGACCTGCACACTAAACACGGACTGCTGCTCGGACGCTTCATCAACATCCTGAACTCCAGCACGGAGGACCCCGTGGTGGGCTCGTGCGCCGAGAGCCAGGCGCAGGTGGTCGCCGTGGACGCCAAGCTCGACATGCACCCGGACGCCTTCTTCGGACCCGGATGCGTGTACCCGCTCGCCTCCGTGGGGCGTTTCGCGTCCCACTGGAAACTCCCGCTGATCACAGCCGGTGGACCGGCGTACGGCTTCGACAAGCGGGAGGAGTACCGGACCATCGTGCGCAGCGGGCCGTCCACCACCAAGCTCGGGGACTTCGCCAACGTCCTGCACACGCACTTCAACTGGACGTCGCGCGCCGTGGTGATCTACCACGACCTGCGGATGGACGACCGGCCGCACTACTTTCTGTCGGAGGGCATCTTCCTGAATTTAAAGAGGCAGATGAACATCACGGTAGAGGCCGAGCCGTACCAGGACGACTCCAAGGACTACAATGATCTTATCAGTGTCATGAAGGAGCGCGGGAGAAGTAAGGAAAACCTGTTTAAAGAGATCCATTATGGACTGAAGGTGTAATATCCTGCGGGCAGAAAGTCCGTTATGTGTTTAGCTTTTCTCATCCAGATTATTTTTTTAATCCAGAATGTTTTTACTTTCCCTGTACCAGCTTGTTTTTCAAGTGTGTGTGTGTAACATTATCTTGAAGTAGAGCAGATCACCAGCTGGTCCCCATCAGGCTTCAGCGGATGGAGATGACATCCCCAATAACCCGGGAGGGGTTTACTTTAGTTATCTCACGCGGATGCAGACAGATTCTTATTGTTCTGATTGTTTTTTATAACACACGTCTGTTAGATTTAGAGTATTATTGTTTTTTTTTAAAGAAACGCTGCAGTGGGAGATTCCGTTCCCCGACAATGAGGTCACACTTCCCAGCAGATAGAGACGGCTCGAGGTTGACTGGAATAGGTGCAGAGAACATCCGGTTTATTACGCAGTTATTACAGTGGAATGTTTAGGCTGTGGGCAGTCTGCTGTAGGTTTATGGCCTGTAAGAGGAGACCACCAGAGAGAGAGAGAGAGAGAGAGAGAGAGAGAGAGAGAGAGAGAGAGAGAGAGAGAGAGAGAGGAGAGAGGGAGGGAGGGAGAGAGAGATGCCTTGTCTGCGCGGTTCACTTTACGCACGCTTGCGGCTGCAGCTCATTTACTTGGGAATGAAAATCCCCAAAATGAGTGTATGTACAGCATGTAGAACACACACACACACACACACACACACACACACACGTTACTTTACTTTTCAAAGTTCTAGTGGAGGTGCCAACGTTTCCAAATGTACCACATTTGCTGTCTGGAGCACTTTCTATGCGTAAAAATGATGCGCAAAACGTTTATTCCGTTAGTTCCTGTTGGACTGTTTCCCCTCAGTGGAAACATCGATGAGGATCTGGCGCAGCAGGAGAAACAGAACATGAAGCTGTCACTAGTGTGTAGAACACAACCTCACATCCTCAAGAACCACTGAAGGGACCCACAGAAAGGTCATGGTTCTGAAAGGGTTCTTTAAAAGGCTTTGTGGTTCTACGAAGAACCATCACTACTGGAGAACCATTATAGGTTCTTTGAATAACTATTTAAGATAATGTTTTTTTAAGGAACTTTTGAAGGTTCTTTTAGACACCTTTATTTAAGGAAATGGTTCTTTAAAGAACAGTGGTTTGAAAGATTCTTTGTGGAACCATAAATGGTGCCTTAAAGAACCGTGTTTACGGTTCTTTAAGACACCTTTAGTTATTTGAAGAACTATTTAAGAAGATGGTTCTTTAAAGAACGCTGGTTTGAAAGGTTCTTTGTGGAACCAGATATGGTTCTTCTACGGCATCACTCTGAAGAACCATTTACGGTTCCAGATGCTCCTCCGTGTGTCTGTGTGCACAACGAGGGAAGCATAACACTCTGAGGTGCAAAACAAGTGATTTGGGTCCTGGTGGTGTGAGTGGATGTTCAATGAGCCGGCGGTTGTTCTCGCCTCGGTTTAATTAACTGGAAACATCGTGCGGTCGACGTCGTCATCACCGCGCTGCGTGACCGAGGGTCTGGGTTCTGATTGGTTCACGCATGAGGAAATACAAATAATCAGCTGAAAATAACAACAAAAAGTGTGCAAAAGGCCAGTTTTATAGCTTCTCTCAGCAGCATAACTGTTGTCAGCTGCGCTCACATAAAAAGGGTTTTAAAGGGTTTTCTACCCCTCCGCTAGTCTTCTAAGGCGATAACACAATGTACCACTAGAACATGGAGATGGGCCTCTACACACCTCTGTAGAGACTTCACTAAACACCAGAGAATAGTCATCTACACATTAACTATGTAGAGAGAGAGTATTTATGATTCATTTAATGTTATTCTCATTGATAAAAAAGTGCTTTAAAAAATAAGGACATTTCTAATTGACCCCAAACTTTGTGTATATTAAAATAATGCCTACAGCTTATCCTGATATTCCGCTATAGTACGTGTGTCAACACATTTATCTTCCTCTACTTCATGGCAACAGTTTATAGGTAATTATATTATATATTTATATTATATTAATATATATAATATTAATTATATTAATATATATATATATAATAATATATATATATATATATATATAATATATGATATAATATATATATATATATATATAATATATAGTATATTATATATATATATATTTATTTATATATTAGAAATTATATATAGTATATATTTGGAACCAGCTCGACTTCTCTTCTCTTCTCTTCTCTTCTCTTCTCTTCTCTTCTCTTCTCTTCTCTTCTCTTCTCTTCTCTTCTCTTCTCTTCTCTTCTCATCCAACCAGAACATCTTGGGGGAGTATTTATGGTTTCGGGCACGGAGACCCCGGGACGTTTAAACGGCTTTAAATCTGTAACGCCGTCAACAGATAATGGAATAAACACGGCGCGTAATGAGGGTATTTAAAGGGCCGGTGCAACTAATTCCCAAATCAATGATGGAGCTCCTGCAGAGAGCTGGAGGTCAGGGACTCTAATGGGTTATTGTCAGGGCTTGTTCTGGATCACCTGGATGACCTCTGGGCCGTGACCTCTGTAAGGTCGACCCGACGGCCGGCTAGAGGCGAGAAAGGGAAACTGTTTTTAAAGATGCAAAGCCACACATCCTTAAAGCTTCTGACAGCTGACCGAGTCATTACTGTGGCCTGAGCTTAACCCCCCCCCCCCCCCACACACACACACACACACACACACACACACCACCACCACCACCTCTAAATTCCTCAAATTCCTCATTTTAATGCCCGGAAAATGCAGATGTCGGAGAAGCACTCCGATTTTCGGGACTCTTACTTGAGTATTTTTCCTTGTGCGAGACCGTATTCCTCTCGTTACGCCGTTTGATTTCACTCTCACCGGTAGATGAGCTCGTGACGATATTTCACATGAACACAATTTTAAAAAAAGATTTCTGTAAAATTTCGTGGCGATCCATCCGTCGAGCCAATCAGAGCCTCGTATTACGAGAGAGGACCAGAAACATGAAAACAATAAACGGTATGAAGCTCGACGAGTCAGTCCACCTCCAGAAATAACTTGAATTGAACTATTTCCTGAACTGTAGGGCAAAAATAGTAAAAAAGTTAAAAAGTGGATGTTCTTTTCACCAAAAACAACTTTTACTGCAACCAATAACTCTTTACACGTCCACCTGGACGAGGGCCGGCGTCTCGAAGGGCGTGGGCGGCCGGGTGGAGCGGCGTGGGCGGGGACGCGGTCAGAGGGGCAGCGGAGGTCTCGGGTTCGATTCCCGACAGCGGCGAGCGGCCGAGTCCAGGACCGAGGCGCCGTCTGCCGAGCGAAGCGACCGGCGCTCACTTCCTGTTTGAGGAGGCGGAGCGCCGGAGCCCACGGCTGCTGGCGGTCTGTCGGGCCGAGTCTCAACGAAGGAGAAGTCAAGTTTACAAAAAGTTGTGTCTAAGATCTTCGTCGTAGTCCCCGTCTCGCTGCTCGTCTTCAGAGAACATTCAACATCGGAGAACTTTGAAACAAATAAAAAAATGTCAACCGTCTGGTTGTTGTCGTCTGATTCCTACTGTCTAGTTCTTGCAGTCTGGTTTTTATCGTCTCGTTCCTGCCATCTGGTTCTTGCCGTCTGGTTCTTGCCGTCTGGTTCTTGCCGTCTGTTTTTTGTCATCTGGTTCCCATCTGGTTCCTGCCGTCTGGTTCCTACAGTCTGGTTCTTGCCGTCTGGTTCCTACAGTCTGGTTCTTGCCGTCTGGTTCCTGCCTGTTTAGCGGACGCTGATCGGTCTCTTACGTCTAGCATTTATTCTCGTGTGTTATTTCTTCAGTGAAAATAATGAAACTGTTGAAGCTGTAAATAAACAGGCGGTCGAAAACAAATTCAGATGCCGACGAGAATCGGCCTCCATCTCGAGACCAGAGAGACTTGTTTACCGACTTGTTGACGACACAAACAGACTTGTTTACTTGTTGACTGACGAGAGAAACAGACTTGTTTACGACGATTATCTCGAGAAAAATGCACAAGATCGAAGAAAGAAAATCCCCAAATGATTTATTGAAGAGTGACTATCTCAGGAAAACGACTCAGTGTGTTTTCTGTTGTTGTTGTTGTTGTTGTTCCCTCTGCAGTCGTTTACCTCTGCGGGCCGCTGGACACTTTCCTGAACATCATGAAACTGTTTCAGAGGGAGATCTCGGACCCGGAGAACTACGCCATCTTCTACCTGGACGTGTTCGCCGAGAGTTTATCGGAGCGCAGACCGTGGAGGAACTCGGACCCCGACTGGGACGACCCCATCAGCGTCTTCAAGGTACCATGAGCCAGAACACACACACACACACACACACACACGCACACACACACACGCACACGCACACGCACACTCAGACACATGCACATGCATACACGCACCCACACACATATGTACACACACATGCACAAACACGCACACATGCACACACGTACGCACACATACACATATGCAAACATGCATGCACACATGCACGCACACACGTGCACACACACACACACACGCACACACACACACACACACACACGCATTAACCGCCTGTTCATCTGTGGACGACATGGAGGCTGCGCTCCACATTCCTGGTGGACTCTTTGGATGTGGACTGTCACCGTCTCACCGCGTTCTAATTGGAGGCAGGAAATAAAACAAGACCAGAAACCACCGTTTGGCCGCCGCCGCCGACTTCCTGTTTCTGTTCCCTCTGGACGCCGCCGTCTTTAACCTCGCTTACCAGATAACACAGGAGCAAGTCCTCAAAGGCAGCGGGGAATTGGCTAAAGAATCCTTTCAGGGTTTGATTGTTTCTGGTTTAAATATCCACCTGTTCACAGGAAGTGCCTCACAACAAATGAAAACCATGGGAAGATTTCATTAATTATAGTTATTATAATTATAATAATCCACAAGAAGCCATCTCGCCGTACACATTAGTGCACAGATGAGTTGCTTCACTTTTACTCTTTAAATGTCACACTCGCTGAATATAAATCGTGCATAATATCAAATTAATAACGGCCACTTCTGACATAATGGACTTGCTTAAAATGCTTTAAGTTGAAAAATTAACATTTGTAGGATTTGAGAAACTTCTCGGTTTTAATATTCATCTGAAATATGTATATACAGTATATATATATTTATTTATTTATTAGTGAACGGCGCCACAAAAAAAGTAATTTAATTTGCCAGTTGAAGCTTGTGAAAGCAATATAGATTTTATTTGCAGGGCTTTTTCTAACTGTAGCCAGTTTCTGTTATTGTTATTAGATATAAAACCTATTCAGGAAAGCTTAATTAAGTTTATATCTCAGAAACGTCAAATACAAAAAAATTGCAATACTGAACCAATTAGATACGTCGGCATATATCACCCATGTTGAAAAATATGTTTTCCTTTATTTTTCCGTATATTATGGATAATAAAACCATCATCTTCCTCACATTCAAGATCTGACGTTATGCCTGTTCAGAAATATTTAATTGAAAGAGTAAAGCAATTTTACGTCTGCACGACGCGTTATAAATATGAATAATTCATCATTATATCCGAATAGATGAACTGCTCATAACCTCGGCGGCAGAACAAACATGTTGGCTCCTCCCATTTCCTCCGGGTCACGTGATTGTCAATGCGCTTGTGTTTTATTCGGCTCGTTATGGCAGCATGTTTTCCTCAGGGTGTTAATTGCTTGTGGAAGCTTCTGGTGGTTTCCAACGACTCCGTTGCTTCCTGTCCGGAGAAGCCAGAGAGGAATTCCTCGAAACGTCGAAACACACGTGTGTTTGTTTTGCGATGGCAACAAAGATGTCGACAGATTTAAAGGCCACTGGAGGCGAACGTCTGCGCTGGAGCGTTTTGGCTGAATGTTGTATTTCTACGAGCCAAAGTCTTGAACCATGTCCCCCCCCCCCCCCCCCCCAGTCCGTCTTCGTCATCACGTACCGGCCTCCCGACAATCCAGAGTACAAGGACTTCCAGAAGGAGCTCCACGCCAGAGCTCAGAGGGACTTCGGCGTGCACTTGGAGCCCTCGCTGGTAGGTTATTAAAAAACATTAGCTTTTACGTCACAACCCTCAACCCTTTTTTTTTTTTTTTATTGTTGTATATTTGTATTCATTATTTTGTAATTAAATTTTTTTGTATTTGTATATTTATTTTTGATTATTTATAATTGTTGGTAGTTTTATTATTTATTGTATTATTTATTTAATATTACTTATTTTTTGTAATTTTTTTAATGTATTTTTTGAGGTTTGCTTTATTAACATTTATTCGTGAGGTTATTAATTTGCAATAAAACTTAAAACATTCATCCGAGGGTGCAAACCGCTAATTTCCAATTACATTTACAGCATTTTTATTCTTTTTTAAATGTATTTTTTTATTTGGAAATATTGACAAGGTACGTAACACAGTCAACATTTCACTTTAACTGATATTTCCATCGTTTTTCATCTTCTCTTTAATCTTTTATTAGATAAAAAAGCTCCCACTGCTGCGTGCAGTTAACGATGTTGACAATAATCTTTTCTCTTAATAACTTTTCACGACTCTTTCATCTTAGACGATACTTCACGATAACTACTTATTGAGTTTATTGGCTCTTGAATATTGGCTGAAGGTATTTTTTCAACGTCCTAATCACGACCGCGTGTTTAAAACCGATATGCTTTCCCTCGCCGCCCCTCAGATGGACTACATCGCCGGCAGCTTCTACGACGGCTTCGTGCTGTACGCCAAGGCGCTGGAGGAGACGCTGGCGGACGGCGGCGCCCAGAACGACGGCATCAACATCACCACCCGCATGCAGAGGCGCCAGTTCTGGGGTCAGCCACCGGGATTTCACCTGTAGCCTTTAGATACATATACTGTGTGTGTGTGAGTGGGGGGCCCAATTGGGAAAATAATAATGGAAAGATGTGTGGATTTTCTTTTTCTTCTTTTTTTGTGTGGGGGGGGGGGTGAGAACATGTGGTTTAACTAGTAGGAACTGAAACTATGATTTAGAAGATGTTGATGTGGAGCAGAACAATGGGATGTTGTTGCTTCAGATCCCCCCAAAATGGAGGGGGGTTGTGTGTGTGTGTGTGTGGGGGGGGTCAATGTTGAAAATAATAATGGAAAGTTGGATTTTCATATTTACTTTTTTTTTTGGGGGGGGGGTTCATTGGTAGGAACTGAGACGATGTTTTAAAAGACGTTGATGTGGAGCAGAACAATGGGATGTTGTTGCTACAGATCCCCCCCCCCCCAAAAAAGGGGGGGGGGTTGTGTGTGTGTGTGTGTGTGGGGGGGTCAATGTTGAAATTATGAATGGAAAGTTGTGCGGCTGTCGACTGAATGTTTCCCGGCTGCAGAAGGGCCTCTGGCTCGGCCGATGCATTTCATTCCTCTTTTCCAGGGTTGTTTTTCTTCAGGTGACGATGCATCCTAAACGAGGATATATAATATATATAATATATATGTTTTTTTTTTTTTAGGAGTGACGGGACTCTTTACCACGGATGACAACAACGCCCGGGAGATCGACATCAACCTGTGGGCGATGAGCGACCCGCAGACGGGCGAGTACGCGGTAGGTCTCGTCGCTCGGCGACTTTTCCTCTCAGTTTATTGTTTATGGATCGGCAGACATCTTGTTTCTGCTATGAAACACGAGGTTTGGCAGATTTTAATGTCAGGAGGGAATTCACGTCAAAGTGTGGAAGTAAATGAGTCAAAGGAAAGAAACTCAAGATTAGCTGAAGTTGAATGTACTGGTATGTACTGGATATGTACTGCATATGTACTGAGCATGTACTGGATATGTACTGGTATGTACTGCATATGAATTGGGCTGATGGGGCCCGTCTACCTTCTTCTTCTGGATACTGGCACTCGTGTTTGAAGCCTCTGTCTGGGATACATTCTGTAATATATCTCTCTAATGATAAGATGCATAAAACCTCAAATTTCCCTCACAGTCCAAAGAAAATATTTGTGAACGTTGCGCCCTGCAAACATTGTTGTGAACTACCCCAGTGTGTGTGTGTGTGTGTGTGTGTGTTTCCGCCGAAGCGAGACAAAGTGGCTTTAGCTGTGGCCTTCGGTCTGAGTTTCTCGGCGCTCCTCTGAGGCTGTCAGGACTCCGTGGTCTGTTTCATCCTCGGTTTTTTTTATTGTTATTTGGCAATATTTCATGTATTTGGCCGATTGACCCGGGAGGAAAGCATCATGTCAGGTTCAGCCTGAATGTAATCAAATATAATATGAGTCTCAACATGACTAGATACATTTCTTTGTCATCTTCATGTTTTTTACCTTAGCGTTCTGAGGAAGGTAATGTTTTCATCGCTGTGTATTTATTTATTCCTTTGTATGTGCGTGTGTTTGTGTTGTTCGCATAACTCAAAAACTATTCAACCGAATCGCATGAAATTCGGTGGGATGATTGGTTATTATCCAGGGACCAATCGATCAGATCAAAGGTCAACGGTCAAGGTCATGAAAAGGTACCAAAAAAGTGGCTGCGGCGAAGGTATGCGCTCTATCGAGAGCCCGTTGGAGTTTATCTTTATTCTGTCGAGTTCACAAACAAATACAAGATGTGTGTCTAACGTTGCTATTCAACACACATAATACAAAATGGGAAATGACTCTACATGACTTATATATGACTCAACTTGGGTTTTGATCATGGATGAACAGGTGTTTTAAACATCTGTACCTGACAGAGTGACATCACCCGAGGCGATTCATCAGTCGTCCCTCTGGAGGGACAGAAACCTAAACAACAGGTGGTGGAGTTCCCCTTCAGCACATGATATAAGGAGTATAATAGTATTCTAGAGACTGTGTGCACATTCCTGTTACGTAACAAGGCCCCCCCATTCCCCCCATCCTCAACACACTGGGATTGTAAAACATAAATAAAACCCCAGTAGCTGGTTAGACACACGGGAGTCGTGTTTCACAGCAGGACAACAGATGCTAACCCCGAGGCCGCGCCGACCAATAGAAGCTTGCGCTCTGTGATGCTAGTGGCTCTATGATGCTAGTGGCTCTGTGATGCAAGTGGCTCTATGATGCTAGTGGCTCTGTGATGCTAGTGGCTCTATGATGCTAGTGGCTCTGGGATGCTAGTGGCTCTGTGATGCTAGTGGCTCTATGATGCTAGTGGCTCTGTGATGCTAGTGGCTCTGTGATGCTAGTGGCTCTGTGATGCTAGTGGCTCTGTGATGCTAGTGGCTCTATGATGCTAGTGGCTCTGTGATGCTAGTTGCTCTATGATGCTAGTGGCTCTATGATGCTAGTGGCTCTGTGATGCTAGTGGCTCTATGATACTAGTGGCTCTGTGATGCTAGTGGCTCTGGGATGCTAGTGGCTCTATGATACTAGTGGCTCTATGATGCTAGTGGCTCTATGATGCTAGTGGCTCTATGATGCTAGTGGCTCTGTGATGCTAGTGGCTCTATGATACTAGTGGCTCTGTGATGCTAGTGGCTCTGGGATGCTAGTGGCTCTGTGATGCTAGTGGCTCTGGGATGCTAGTGGCTCTGGGATGCTAGTGGCTCTGTGATGCTAGTGGCTCTGTGATGCTATAGCGGCTTTGTGATGCTAGTGGCTCTGTGATGCTATAGCGGCTTTGTGATGCTAGTGGCTCTCTGATGCTAGTGGCTCTGTGACGCTAGTGGCTCTGTCGTGCTAGTGGCTCTGTGATGCTAGCGGCTCAGCAGCTCTTTGAGCTAAATGCTAAATCCTACAAAATGGAGAAGGAAACAGTTTTAATGTTTTCAAAAAATCTGACAAAAAAACATTGATATTGTCCTCAACAACACATTCATACATTTTTATTTATTTAAATTACATTAATTTAATCAGTAAAAAAGACTCATTGAGATTAAAAAGCTCCTCTACAGGAGCGTCCTGGCCAGTAGCACATTAAACACAGCTTCAGACATACAATAAAACAGTGACAGACAATAACAAAAATACATTTTTATTTCGGACTCAATGTCCAGATAGTACAACACATTAAAATATTATGAAATACACACAAAATCACAAGTAAAATACATAGAACTACAAATGCACGGCTGGGTTGGTAACGTTCATTACTGAACTCTATTTTTTAGTTCACAGCATGAGTAAAAAACTAAGACTCAAGTCGTCATATCCCAGTTCACACAGCTGCACACGCCTCAGTCAAAACACCACCAGGTGACCCGTCCTCTATAGCAACAAGCTGTGACGTGAACAGGTATCTCATTCGATACCTGTTTAAACCAGCCCCCCCCCCCCCCCCCCCCCCACCACCACGTGTCTGCAGCTGGTGGCGTACTACAACGGCACCGCCAAAGACATCATCTGGTCCCAGACGGAGAAGATCCACTGGCCCGGCGGGGGCCCGCCGCTGGACAACCCCCCCTGTGTGTTCTCCACGGACGACCCCTCCTGCCACGACGGTACGGCTGCAGTCATTACTATACGGTTATGTTTGGATCGCTGTGTGTTTATTTGTATGCGTGTTATTCGCATAAGTCAGAAAGTATTAAATTGAATCAAATGAAATTTAGTGGGATGATTGGTTATTATCCGGGGACCATTTGATTAGATTTTGGGATCGATCAGGTCAAATGCCAAGGTCAAGGTCATGAAAAGGTCAAACTCTTCTTTTTAACTAATGCCAGAAATGTGTCTGTGGCGAAGGTATGCTCTCTATCCATCTAGTTGTACTTGTACTTGTGTCTCGGGGGGGAAATGTTCTCTAGAAACTAATGACTAATGGACGCACCGATTTCGGGATATTGCACGAAAAGAGGAGGAAGTTCTCCTCTCGCCTCAGAGTGAGATGGAACGGCTCTTCAGATGGACATCGTATTGCCCTCATGCTCTGTTCCTATAGTATCTCCACCGGCCTGAGAGACGCTCATTGATGCGGCTGTGAAGATAAATGTGCTGTTTTCCCTTAATGAAGAGCAGGTGTAGGAATGTGTTTTTCTTGTATTCTCTGGAGTTGTTGTGAAGACGATGAGCTGGAAGACGTCGCTGCTTCAACAGAGGGGAGTGAAACGTCACAGAGGATAGAACTGCAGTTCTGAGTGTATTTCTGATGAATCAGACTCAACATCATCTGCAGAGTTCCTGGATGTCGCTTCATTCCAGGAGAGTTAAAATGAGTCGGGGGAATTTGAAGGAAGCATATTAATGATCAGCAACATATTCAGACGCTGCAGCTCGACGTTTACTAACACGTCGACGCAGTCGCCTCGCTGACGACGAGGGAAACCTTTAGTTACGGTTCACGTTTGTTTTTAAGTATGTTTGCTGCTCCGCTGGAGGACGAGGCGGAGCGCCCACAAACACGGGATTTTCAAGCATACTTATATAGACTGTAATATAGACTGTAATAATATAAACTAATATAGACTGTAATATAGACTGTAATAATATAAACTAATATATACTGTAATATAGACTGTAATAATATAGACTAATATATACTGTATTATAGACTGTAATATAGACTGTAATAATATAAACTAATATATACTGTAATATAGACTGTAATAATATAAACTAATATATACTGTAATATAGACTGTAATAATATAGACTAATATATACTGTAATATAGACTGTAATAATATGGACTAATATATACTGTAATATAGACTGTAATAATATAGATTGTAATATATACTATAATAATATAGATTGTAATAATTTAGATTGTAATAATATAGACTGTAACAATATAGATTGTAATAATTTAGATTGTAATAATATAGACTGTAATAATATAGACTGTAATATAGACTATAATAATATAGATTTTAATAATATAGACTGTAATATAGATTGTAATAATATAGACTGTAATAATATAGACTGTAATAATATAGACTGTAATAATAAAGACTATAATAATATAGACTGTAATAATATAGACTGTAATAATATAAACTAATATATACTGTAATATAGACTGTCATAATATAGACTAATATATACTGTAATATAGACTGTAATAATATGGACTAATATATACTGTAATATAGACTGTAATAATAGAGAATAATATATACTTTAATACAGACTGTAATAATATAAATTGTAATATAGACTAATAATATAAATTGTAATAATATAGATTGTAATAATATAAACTGTAATAATATAGATTGTAATAATTTAGATTGTAATAATATAGACTGCAACAATATAGATTGTAATAAAATAGACTGTAATAATATAGACTGTAATATAGACTATAATAATATAGATTTTAATAATTTAGATTGTAATAATATAGACTGTAACAATATAGATTGTAATAATTTAGATTGTAATAATATAGACTGTAATAATATAGATTTTAATAATATAGACTGTAATATAGATTGTAATAATATAGACTGTAATAATATAGACTGTAATAATATAGACTGTAATAATAAAGACTATAATAATATAGACTGTATTAATATAGACTGTAATAATATAGACTGTAATGATATAGTCTATAATTGCTTGTGACAGATCTTTAGTAGTGGAGTGGAGCTGACGGACGGGGTCGATCGGTGTAATAATTGATATTTCTCTAATGATGAACATTGTATCCTGTGATGTAATTAGTCTCCATTAGGTCTTTAAATATACATCAGGAATGACATCACAGCTGGAGTTCAGGAAGTCACATCTGTTCTTCTTCTCCTCTCTTTTTAAAGACGTGAGCGTGGACATCTGTTGGATGTGTGAGCGACAACTTTCTCCTCCTGTGTTCCAGGTCATCTGCCGGTTCTGGGTATCGTCGCTGTGGGATCCGGCTTAGCGCTCATCATTTTTGGAATCTCCAGTTTCCTCATTTACAGGTGAGCTTTTCAGAGAGAGAGAGAGAGAGAGAGAGAGGCTCACTGCTATGCTCACTAAATGACCATCACGTTCGTGAAGTTGAGTTTTATTTGTGCTTAATTAAAAAGGCAGTGTGCGTGTGTGTGTGTGGGTGTGTGAGTCTGAAGAAATTGGCCAAAGGAAAGGCTTTTATTTTGGCGAGCTTCCAACACAAGTGTGTTTTGTGGTTTAAACTAACGAGAAGAACCTCCGGTTTCCTCCCTTTTCTCACAGTTGTAGTCTTTTCTTTGGAGAAGGAGCGTCTAAGAATAGACAGACGGGTCATGAGCTGTAAAGATGGCAAAGACCTTGAGGCAGAAATTGGGTTTTTAGGAATATAAAAATTGAAGTGACTTCACTTGATCAGACACGGAGGTTCCCAGTATTATTTTCTCACTTATATTTATAATTTATTATTAGGCTACACATTTATTTTCCAATTCTCTCACCCTCCATCTTTGAATGTTTTAATGGTCAAAAAAATTGTCAAAAAATTATTGAGTAGGATGTTCCTAAAAAACAATGTATAGACATATAGAAATGAATCCTACAAGCTGTGATCTAGATTGTTGAGCTGAAATAAATGTAATTCACTAATTGTAATTAGATAAATGTAATTCACTAATTGTAATTAGATGTTTTCAATTAGCGCCTGTGTGTCTCTCAGAACACACAGAAAAACAACATAACAAATATGTCTATATTGTTTATGGGAATATTGAAGAGAACTAGATTGAGCCGAAGAAGTTAATCATGCATAAATTTGACAATTAAGATAGTAAAATGCTAATTCCTGGGTAATGTGCACTGTGGAGAAAACCTGCATGAAATGGAAGAACATTCCGGTTCTTTGAATTCTCGTCTTCAAAAGTGTCTTTAAATCGTCGGGTAAATGTTCACGACGACTAAACTATTATTTCAAAAGGAGGAGCTGATTCATATTTTCCCCAAAAATATCGCACACACACACAATCTGATGACTTTCCCCCAAAATCCTGACCGTATGAACCCTTAACGAGTGTCGATCACCAGCCAATCAGAATGGATTTTGATCAGAGGGACGCTGGAAGAAAGACGGAGGAGCAGCGACGCCGCATGAGGTAAACCCACGAACCCCAATCTGTATTTACCACGTTAAAATATCAAATAATAATGAGATATACGTGTAATTAGGGTGTGAACTTCATCCTGAAAACGTCTTCTTCTCTGGTTTTCTGTTTTCAGCTCACAGCTCGGCGACTTCCTAACGAGCCACATACTTTCCCCCGAACTCCTGGCCAAGTAGGTTTATATATATATAAATATTCTCTCTCTATATATATCTTAGATCAAAGTGCAACATTTGATGACTTATGGCAACGAGTTTCCATTTCTGTTATGGGAAGCCAACCGGGGAGACGCAGTGATGCATTGTGGGTCCTGACCTGCAGATCTCTGCTCTATATATAGCTTTAGCTCATTTACATGAGTGGCAGTTTTACGTATGGAAAATCTTTTGCTCACAGACCTGAACATATATTATTTTCCTTTATTGGAATTTGGGGAGACTTTCCGAGACCAGACTGCCCGACTGGAATGAATCGGGTTTAATCTCAAGGAGGAGTTTTTTAACAACTCCCCAAAATGTGAAAAAGGGCAAGAAATGCAGATATTGAGGATTGATTGTCGCGCCCCCTAATGTTTAAATATTATTAACAAGTTTAGAGTATGTTTAGAGATGCCATGTGGACGTAGGCTAGCAATTTGGTGAGGGTAGCCCCCGTGTTTTGGAAATGATGTGTCTTAACATATTAGGCCACGCCCCTTATATGTTCATTTGCCTATATCTTGTCAACACAATGACATATCAACAATATTTTGACTAGTTATGATGAAATTGAACCCATAATTAACCACAGAAAGTTTTGTATGAATCAGACCAAGCGTTTAGAAGAGAACTGAAAAAATATGTTTTTTTTACAAAATTCCAGGCTATGAAACTGTAAATGTGAACCAGCTGTTGAAGTGAAAGGTAAAAAAAAAAGTTTTTAATTTTTCTTTGCCGGCTAACGAACCACTTCCTGTTCCCCCAGACGCCAGCAGAGCTCTGACGATGGGCGTAGAGCTGTTCACTCCAATCAGCTGATGACCCGGACTATTTTAACCTCGGGGTCACCCGCCTGGGGGTCGCAGCTTATAAGAGTGATATATTGATATATATGTATTTTTTTAATATTTCTAATAGAATATATATATTATTGTTTCTATATATTGTATATGTGCTGCTGCTTCTTTGTTTTGATAAAGATACATGTATACTCTAAAGTAAAGGGAACCCTAAATCTAGTTCACGAGGCATACCAGGTTTAAATCAGCCTCATCCGGTGAACTTATGGACATGTAACTAAAGACCCGTCTTCCAATTAGGGGGTTGGCGGTTCAATCCCCGCCCTAGTCGATGTGTCCTTGAGCAAGACACTTAACCATTAATTGCTCCCTGTGGCTGTGTCTACGGTGTGTGAATGTAGCATGTAAAGTGTCTTTAAGTTTCATAAAAAAAATTAAATGGATTATTATAATAATTTAGTATCAGCTGGTTGGTGACGTGTTGCTCCTCCGACACGACGGCGCCCAACTAGCAACCTCTGCCATGTGCACCATCGTAATATTTGGTGAATATACAACTTAATAAAACGTGTGTATCACATCGCCTGCTCCGTTGTATTTGTTTTGTTGCAACAACACAACACATTATTTAATTTAATTAATTAAATTAATTAATTTAATTTATTTCATTCATTTAGTTTGATTTATTTAATTTATTTCATTCGTTTAGTTTGATTTATTTAATTTATTTAATTTTATAAATTTTATAAATTTTATAAATTTTATTAACAGCAGTGAGCTACTCTCAGCACTAAAACACCAGTAATACTGGTGTGCTGTGGACTGTGATTGTGGGGTCAGTGGTCAGCAGGTCAGACCTTCACTCAAGGGGTTGGCGGTTCAATCCCCTAGTCGATGTGTCCTTGAGCAAGGCACTCCCTGTAGCTGAGTATACGGCGTGTGAATGTGACATGATTGTCAGTCGCTTTTGTTCAAAGTGTCAGCTGAAAGACGTGTTATGTAATGTAACATGCAAATGGCGTAGAAATAATAACTCTTCATGATCGTGAAACGCCTCCTCGCCTCCTCGTCTCCTCGCCTCCTCCTCGCCGCGCTCAGCCGGTCTGGAGTCGGAGTGAGAGGAGATGTTGAGCAGAGCTGTGTTGTTTTACTGGAGGGTCGGTCCAGAGAGGTATTCACATGTGGGCCGTGTGGAACAATAGGCCCAGTGTGGAGCCGCGCTGCCCTCTGCTGCCAGCGGCTCCGAGCGGAGCGCCTTAAATAGAGAAAATACCTCTTTTTTTGGGGTGGTGTTGGTGGTGGAGGATGGTGGGTGTGTATGTGGGGGGGTGGGGTGCAGGGCACCGCTGTTTAACTGGTGTTTCCTTCCCTCTAAATGGTTTGCATGTAGGCATTTGTCAATTTAAAAATAAGTTTTCAGGACTGCCACATGTTTTTAACCCTGGTGAAAAAAAAGAGTTTGAAAAAAAGAAGAGGAAAAGAAAATCCCGTTTGGGGCCAAAAAGCTTTGAGCGCCGTGATACGCGAACGCTTCCATCATTTTGTTTTCCCCCCGCAGACATCTGGAAGTGTTTTACACCTTTTGGGATCGGGGTTGGAATGTATGGCCCTGCTCCTTTTTTCATTTTCAAATATTTTAAACTAAAAGACCCCCCCCCCCCCCCCCCCCCCCCAAAAAAAAAAAATCCTCTGACTCTGTAGTAATAGTTTAGTCTGGTCTGGAGAGCCTCTTCCCGTCTGAGTTGTGATAATAAATAAGGAAGAATAACACTTAAAACATGTAAATATTGTATATCATATTATATTATATTATATAACATGATATAACTATAATTATATTAATTAATGAATTAACGGTAGACAGTTGGAGGTTATTCAACACTTTTATTCACCCTTAATTGAATCCTCCAGATATGAGTCAGTGGGGATCAGATGGATGTCAGAACAATTTTGGGGAACTGACTAAAAACCTCCAGAATGACCCCAAAGATGTACTGTCTCTTTAAACTAACGCAACTCAACCAACACAACTCAACACAACTCAACACAACTCAACACGACACACGGACGCAACGTGATGTAAACGTACCGTGACATCAAATGACCTGACACAGCACAACATGACAACGCCTCTTCTTCTTCTTCTTCTTCTTCTTCTTCTTCTTCTTCTTCTTCTTCTTCTTCTTCTTCTTCTTCTTCTTCTTCTTCTTCTTCTTCTTCTTCTTCTTCTTCTTCTTCTTCTTCTTCTTCTTCTTCTTCTTCTTCTTCTTCTTGTTCTTCTTCTTGTTCTTGTTCTTCTTCTTCTTGTTCTTGTTCTTGTTCTTCTTCTTCTTCTTCTTCTTCTTCTTCTTCTTCTTCTTCTTCTTCTTCTTCTTCTTCTTCCTTCTTCTCCCTTTTCCTTCTTCCTTTAGCTCTTCTTATTAGTAAATCAAACGGGCCGTTCCATTCTTGACGACTCGCTTCCTCTGGAAACGTCACGTTCACTTCCTGTTGCCTGAATCGTGATTTACTTCATGTTTTATGCTCCATGTTTTATGTCTTTTATGCTTAATGTTTTATATTTGATGTTTTCCAGTATTTTCAGTGCCAAAGTCTTGACATGATTCAATCCCGACTTCATTGTTACACGGTTGTTTCATTGTTTGAATCAACTCGTCGTTTTACTCTGAAATAACAATCACGAATAATAATTGAAGTGTCACAAATTGGCAACTATAATTGTTGAATGTTGATTTATTCATTTTATATAAATGATCTGATTTATTTGATAATAATAATTTAGGATAGGAATATATAAGCATTTTTGCGTCTACCTAGTAAATTATATAGAATAATATTGTATTGCAATGATTGACTGAATACACAACAACAACAACAACAACAACAACAACAACAACGACTTTCTGCTCGACATAAAGTTACCTGCTATAAACCTGATGACTCCACTTTGGTTGTTAACAGTGTAAAGTTGTTACATGTGTTTGAAAAGAAAGAAAGAAAGAGAGAAAGAGCCCTTTGTCCATGAATAAATAAATAAATAAACACACCTACACTGAGTTTAATAAGTGGAGCATGTGGCATCGAGAAGTTAAGATGTCGTAAAAAATGCAAACGCACAAACGCTCCACTCATAAACACACAAACAGCAATTACCCTGTTTGAGTCAGGTGACCTGCCAGATTAAATCCAGGTTATTTGAAACGTGCTGTTCCCCTTCAAAATAAAAGCCCGAGCCAACAGACCACCGCGGATCTTTGTCCATGAGATTGAGATTCAGCCCAGAAACCCAAAGTCTCGTTGTATGTGGGAGTGTTCCTCCTGTTCTGTGTTTATGAGTTGACTTCAACACCTGCTTCTGCTTCTTCTTCTCTCTGTTTGTTGGAGTGCAGGAAACTGAAGCTGGAGAAGGAGCTGGCAGGAATGCTGTGGAGGATTCGGTGGGAAGACCTTCAGTTCGAGAGCCCCAACAAATACCACAAGCGAGCCGGCAGCCGGCTGACGCTGTCACAGGTGAGGAAGCAACAGGAAGCAACAGGAAGCAACAGGAAGCAACAGGAAGCAACAGGAGGAAGCATCAGGAAACAATAGGAAACAACAGGAAACAATACAAAAAAACAGGAAGCAACAGGAAACAACAGGAAGCAATAGGAAACAACAGGAAACAATAGAAAAAAACAGGAAGCAACAGGAAACAACAGGAAGCAACAGGAAACAACAGGAAACAATAGGAAGCAACAGGAGGAAGCATCAGGAAACAATAGGAAGCAACAGGAAACAACAGGAAACAATAGGAAACAACAGGAAACAACAGGAAGCAACAGGAGGAAGCATCAGGAAACAATAGGAAACAACAGGAAACAATAGGAAGCAACAGGAGGAAGCATCAGGAAACAATAGGAAACAACAGGATACAATAGGAAACAACAGGAAACAACAGGAAACTCACCAAAGGAAATGTGGATGTGCTTCTGGGAGAGGAAACTACATCCATCTCTCTTTTTTTGAGCAGGATTCTCATCTTCATCATTCTCATCTTCATCATTCTCATCCCGGTCTTCGAGGATCAGGTTCATGTTGTGTGAGCGGCCCTAATGTAACGCATGGCCTTCAACACACACACACACACGCACACACACACACACACACACACACACACACCTTTTTCATTACGGCTTCTTTTTCCGGAGGATGTGGAACACGCCGTCGTTTCATCCCGACTCGTGTGTTTTTCCAGCGTGCCGCGCGGTTGCCAACAATTTAGCATTTTTCTATACGTGTGTGTGTAGTCGACAGTGTGTAGTGCACAGTGTGTGTGCACTTAGTGTAGTGGACTGTGTGTGTCCACAGCGTGTAGTGCACACTGTGTGTGTGTGTGTGTGTGTGTGTGTGTGTGTGTGTGTGTGTGTGTGTGCGCCCACTTCATTTCTTTCGGTTCTCTTCTGCTGCTGCAGACATTTTGCTCAAGGGCGAACATCCAGCTGGAGAAAAGAAAATGGAAACACTCTGAATGTTTCACGGAGAGATGCATGACCCTCTTTGCTCTGATCGACACTAACTGACTTCCTTTCCTCTCTCCTCTCCCCTTTCCTCCCTCCTCGCCGCCAGAGAGGCTCCAGCTACGGCTCCCTGATCACGGCCCATGGAAAGTATCAGCTGTTTGCAAAGACCGGCTACTTTAAGGTGAGTGAGTTCTGACAGGATCCACTCCTGCACTCCTCCTGCTGCCGCCCACACGGGTGAGGGAGAGAGAGAGGGAGGGAGAGAGAGAGGGAGAGAAAGAGAGGGAGAGAGGGAGGGAGAGAGAAGAGAGAGAGAGAGGGAGGGAGAGAGAGAGAGAGCGTGGGCGAACTTAGGTAGTTGTGGGTAGAAGTGAGTTTAATGTCAGCTGCAAAATACGTCAATTTTCTTTTCATTCTTCCTCTTCTTGTTCTTTTTCTGGTTATTCTTCCTCTTCTCTCTTTCTTCTTCTTCCTCCTCTTCGTCCTGTTCTTCTTCCTTTGTAATCTTCTTTATATTCTTCTCCTTCCTCTTTTTCTTCATCTTCGTCTTCCTCTCCTTCATTTTCATATTCCTGCTTTCTTTTTCGTCTTCTTCCTCTTCTCCTCTTTTTCTTCTCCTTCATCTTCTTTCTCTTCTTCGTCATCCTCTTCTTCTTCCTCTCCTTCTTCCTCTTCTTCTACGACTTCTTCTTCCTCTTCTTCTTCATCTTCTTCCTGTTTTTTCCCTTTCTTCTTCTTCCTCTTCTTCTTTATCTCCTCTTCCTCCTCTTCTTCCTCTTCTTCCTACACGAGGAGGAGATCACCAGTGGCTCATGAATCTGTATATTTCCTCTCAGATGAAAAGTCACGTCTCCCACGTGGAGATCTCTCTCTCTCTCTCTCTCTCTCTCTCTCTCTCTCTCTCTCTCTCTCTTCCTCCAGGGCCGATGCTCACATGCATTATTATATAATAAATATAAATATATAAATATAAAATACGTATCACAGCGACATAAGAAATGAGGCCCAGATGAGCCGTATTTATATAAATATATAATATATTTCCCCAGATGAACCGTATATATATATATATAAATATATAAAATAAAGCCCCAGATTTACTGTATTTATACAAATATACAATATATATCCCCAGATGCGTCATCTCAAACGTTGTTTGAGATGACTCATCTCGTTGTTGTTGTTGCTGTTGTTGTTTGTAGTCCTCTGTGTTTACCTGTGCACGTCTCTTGTAGTCCTCTGTGTTTACCTGTGCACGTCTCTTGTAGTCCTCGGTGTTTACCTGTGCACGTCTCTTGTAGTCCTCTGTGTTTACCTGTGCACGTCTCTTGTAGTCCTCGGTGTTTACCTGTGCACGTCTCTTGTAGTCCTCTGTGTTTACCTGTGCACGTCTCTTGTAGTCCTCTGTGTTTACCTGTGCACGTCTCTTGTAGTCCTCTGTGTTTACCTGTGCACGTCTCTTGTAGTCCTCTGTGTTTACCTGTGCACGTCTCTTGTAGTCCTCTGTGTTTACCTGTGCACGTCTCTTGATGCGGTGGAGTCTGTTTCCTCTGCGCAGGGCAACCTGGTGGCCATCAAGCACGTCAACAAGAAGAGGATCGAGCTCACCAGACAAGTCCTGCTGGAGCTCAAACACGTGAGTCCAGGGATTCAAACCTTTTACAGGTTCAGAGGATTTCATTTCCTTCATACAGTCCTGAAACATCCCAAGAGCTTACGTACACGTCTCTGTCCTCAGACCAACTGCTTTTTAGAAAATGGTTGAAAAGGAGAAATATCCCGTGGTTGAAGTTTTTTTTTAATTACTGTTCAATATAGTTTTTAATTCTTTGTGAGAAATAGAGTGGATTTTTCTCGATTTACTTTCAAAGTTAACGGATTATTTGTTTCCTTGGTACATCAATATTTAATTTAATTGATTTAACTTATTTAATTTATTTTACATTTATTTTATCAACGTTTATTTTAAACGTTATTTGTTAATATTTACTTTTAACTTTAATAAACTAATAAAAAAAGGAAGACCGTAGAGCTGTGTACTCTGAAGTGTAAACATCCACATTTATAAATTAAATTAAATGAAGGCCAAAAGCTTTTTTATTTGAATGACCTTTCATCGAGGGACAACATTTATTATGTTTTGCTCCACTTATCTTTTTCATATTTTTTTGTATTTTTTTCCTTTCTTCTTTCCACCAAAACAATAACTCATGAACTCTCAAGTTGTTTTCAACCCGTCGTCTATTCCTCCTCTTCAAGTGAAAGAACCAATGATCACATACGCACTGCAGACCCTCAGTCGCTCCACCTGCTCCACCTGCTCCACCAGGTGGCAGGTTTTCAGGAGCCGGCTCCTCATTGGCTCGTTCGGCCTGCAGCACTTGTAGGACGTCGCTTGTTAAAGAGTTAAAGTCTTATTCGTCATCTTCTTCTTCTTCCTCTTTTTCTTCTTCTTTTCTTCCTCTTCTTCCTCTTCTTCTTCCTTAAATATCTCGTCATCTTCTTCCTATTTCTTCTTCTTCTTCTTCTTCTTCTTCCTTAACTATCTCTTCTTCCATGTCCTTAAATACGTCTCTTCTTCATCCGCATTGACGGCAGATGCCGATGAAAAGGTCCCTTAGGATGAGAGAGAGAGAGAGGGAGAGATAGGGAGAGAGAGAGAGAGATGGAGAAGGAGAGAGAGAGATAAGGAAGCTGTGGTTTGGTGATGGAAACCCAAAAGCCATGACTCGGAAATTTTGACTTCAGCATCTCTCGGTCTTTACTGGTCTTTAATCCTCCTTGGCTCCGCCCCCTGTTGGGGCGGCGTGCCGTCCTCACGGACGCCTCCTGCGGTCTCCGGGTCCTTCGGGACGGCTTCTGTCTGCAGCTGGCAGCCTCTCGGACGCCCTCGGGGTCCTCGATCGACTGTCGAAACCTCAGCTCGGCAACCAGATGGAGGGGAAGAGACGAGGGCTCTGCCAGTGGAAACTTAACCACTTGTCTTCCAGCTCTCTCTCTCTCTCCTCCTCCTCCTCCTCCTCCTCCTCCTCCTCCTCCTCCTCCTCCTCCTCCTCCTCCTCTTCCTCCCCTCCCCCTCCACACCATCAGCAGCGGGGGTAATTATATAGGCCAAAGGGTAGGCCAACATCTGGGAGACGACAAACAGCCTGCGAGGTGTGAGTCGCTCAGTGTGAAGAAACACACAGTGTTGACGTTGTGGAGCGTTTCTCTGGAAGGTTCTTTGACCTTTGTTTGTGTGTGTGGCTCCCGGGGGGAAGGACACACACACAAACACACACACACACACACACACACTATCGATCCGCCTCGATCGCTCCAACATCTCCGGTGTCATACACTATTGTTCAAAAGTTTAGGCTCGATTAGAAATGTCCTTGTTTTTCAAAGAAAAGCATGTTTTTAACATTAAATCAATCATACATTGACTCCATACATAGTTAATGTGGTAAATGAAATAAATATATATATATATATATATATAAATTTATATATGTATATATATGTATATATATATATATATATATATATATATATATATATATATATATATATATATAAATATATATATATATATATATATATATATATATATAGTTAATGTGTAGATGACTATTCTGGTGTTTAGTGAAGTCTCTACAGAGGTGTGTAGAGGCCCATCTCCATGTTCTAGTGGTACATTGTGTTATCGCCTTAGAAGACTAGCAGAGGGGAATAAAACCCTTTAAACGCTTTTTATGTGAGCGCAGCTGAAAATAGTTATGCTGCTGAGAGAAGCTATAAAACGGGTCTTCCTTTGAGCCACAAGAAGAACAACATTAATATTTACAATAAAAATCATTATTCATAACCTCTTCAATATTAATTTTGCACATAATTTGATGAATAAAAAGTGAGTTTTCATGGAAAACAAATTGTCTGGGTGACCCAAACTTTTGAACGGTAGTGTACGTTGATTTGTTTTTGTGTTGCGTAATCAGTGTTAATTTTTTCAAATTAATTTTAATTATTTTCCATGTATTAGATTTTTATTTCTGTTTATTATTCAAAGATCCTGAGTGTGTGAATTTTATTTTAATGAGTTTTTAAAATGTATTTAGCGTTGTGCCTCCTGAGCTTCCGTACCCCCCCCCCCCCCCCATCACAGTCTGATATATTGAGGGTGAGCTGATGCACAGAAGGGAGACGATGTGGTTGTTTTCTTGTGTTCGGCAGCAGGAGGAAATAAAAGTAGTAGAAGTGGACTTCTTCCTCTGTGACCTCCGCTCTGATTCTCCTGCTCCCGACGTCCAACACGTATTATTTTTTGTCAGGTCCTTCGCACACAGGCTCATTCATAAACCCTCCCAATGTGTTTCATCGGGGTGCCCCGAGCAGGAATGCGTCTCAACACGCAGAGAAAAAAGACGCGTTGCCAGTTATAGGCCCCCGACTGCAAATAGACTCTTTTTGGGGGATGAACTGCTGGCAGCCAAACTCTACCAACAAAATACTGTGTATAAATGAACCGTCAGTCTCCCCCCCCCCCCGACCCCCCCACCGGCCTGTGTTTCCATGGGGGTTTGGGAATGTGATGCTTGGAAAGACTTACACACTCACAGTTGCAGCGTGTGTGTGTGTGTGTGTGTGTGTGTGTGTGTGTGTGTGTGTGTGTGTGTGTGTGTGTGTGTGCGTGGTTTATTTTCAGATGAGAGACGTTCAGTTCAACCATCTCACCAGGTTCATCGGGGCCTGCATCGACGCCCCCAACATCTGCATCGTGACGGAGTACTGCCCCCGGGGCAGCCTGCAGGTAATGTCAACAACAACAACAACAACAACAACAACATTGCAGAGGGTTAAAAAAAGAATTCTGAGAAATGGTGAAATCATTATTTCCCTAAAAACAAACATACAGACTAAATGTACCACTTCATCTACGTTGCTTATTTAATGAATTGGAATAACTTTTTCCCAAAAAGAAGTACACGATGCCTTAAGTTAGTGTTTCTCAAATGATTTTTAAATGTTATTTATTTTCTACATTTTGTCAATATTTTATTTGTATTTGTATTTTACATTTGTATTTGTATCTTATTATTATTATTATTATTATTATTATTATAAAAATAGAAATAGAAAAAAAGATAAAGTGAGTATCCATTAAAAAATGCTTTAAAAATATTAAATAAATATTCAATACAATATAAGTTCACATTTCTATATTAAATCGGACACTGATGGCACAGCGCTGCATATTAAATCTTTTATTTCCAATAAAAAATGTCATAGTTAGGGGGGTACTTGCCAAAAAGTATTTCACAGGCGGTTTAAAAAAAAGAAAGAGAACCATTGAGAACCATTGGCATGGATTGATTATGTAAATTAGAATAACTTTGACCCAAAATAAGTAGACGATGCCCTTAAGTGGCTCTCCGTGCTGCGTGTTCCCGACTGAACCTTCACATGGACGAGCTGGATGGAGAACGATGGGAAACACGGCCGAGGTCTTCATCACTTACACTTAGAGAGAGATAGAGATAAGGAAGCCGAGGGAGAAAAATCTGGACTCAAAGTGGATCTGTATTTGGACCCAGAATATACAATCGGGGCTCTTTGGAGTCTAAAAGATAAAAGCAGACACAATGATGTTTTCTCTGTCTATACAAATGTTCTGCTTCATCTTTCAACTTGTTTTTGTTTGTTTTTCAGGACATTTTGGAGAATGAGAGCATCAACCTGGACTGGATGTTCCGCTACTCGCTGATCAACGACATCGTGAAGGTACGAGATCGTTTATATGTAGATTTCATGCTTTCGTATAAACGTTTGTATAAAGGCCGCCTTCCAATATTAAATGGCGTTGCCATGGTTTCACATGAAGTCAAAAGCCTGAGAGGCAGGAATAAAGTGCGTGTTTTAAAGCTGAGACTATACAATAAATATTATTGTTTTATAGTTTAAAGTAGGACTAAAAACATCGCCGTGTAAATCTCCTGCGAGCCAATCAAAACTAATCCTGGGACTTGCTTTCAGAAGATTATCTTCAATCTGTCCCCACAAAGAGCTGTTCTGTGTCACGCTGAATGTCTCCACTCAGATAGCGGCTCTGAGCGATGTTTGACTCACCGTTTCCACAGAATATTGAATACATTCAGGACCCGTTCCCCCAAAGGAACGACCACAGGGACTCCCCCGGGGCCCCACCCTATTATTTCCATGTCTGGACTTGTGTTTTTCTGTGTATATGAACCAGGGGCGTCGCTAGGCCTATTTTAGGAGGCGTTTCAGTATTTTTTTGTCATTAAATGAAAATATTTTTTCTCACATGGACACGCTGTTTATAAGTCTAACGTGCTACATATGTGTGTTCTGGTTTGTATGTTTTCTCCCCCTTCAAATTACAATCTAACTGCCCAAATGAACAATATAATGACCGATGATAGTATATATTATCTCTATATATATGTATATATATATATGTATATATATATATATATATATGTATATATATATGTATGTTTGTATATATATATGTATATATATTCTATATATGTATGTATATATGTATGTATGTATATATATTATATAGATGTATATATATACATATATATATTATATTATATATGTATATATATATATATATATATATATATATGTATATATATACACAAATATATATATACATATATGTCTATATATACATATATATGTATATATATATATATATACATATATATTATTTAACGCTCGACTTCTCTACACCAGGGAATGAACTACCTCCACAACAGCTACATCGGTTGCCACGGCAACCTGAAGTCGTCCAACTGCGTGGTGGACAGCCGCTTCGTCCTGAAGATCACGGACTACGGCCTGGCCAGCTTCCGCTCCTCCTGCGAGAACGACGACTCGCACGCGCTCTATGCAAGTAGGTGGAGTTTGAGAACCTCACCGTTGATTAGATATATAAATATATATATATATATATACACGTATTCTGACAAGTGCAGACATTTCACGAGCGCTTCTGTCTGCTGGCTTCCCAGAGAAGCTGTGGACGGCCCCCGAGCTGCTCGTCTACGACCGGCACCCCCCCGAGGGCACGCCCAAGGGCGACGTGTACAGCTTCGGCATCATCCTGCAGGAGATCGCCCTGCGGAGCGGACCCTTCTACGTGGAGGGCATGGACCTCAGCCCCAAAGGTACGCAGGAGCAGGAGCACCGGGAACCCACGAGGGTTCCTCAGAGCGCTGCCAGAGAAGAACCTTTTCTGGGTCCACTAAGAGCCTTTCAAACCAGGGTTCTCTTAATAACCACTTCCTTAAAGAGTTCTTCAAAGAACCTATAAAGGTGTCTCAAAGAACCTTCAAAACATGGTTCTTTGAGGCACCATTTCTGGTCCCACAAACCAGGGTTCTATAGGGAACCATTTCCTTAAATAGTTCTCCAAAGAGCCTATAAAGGTGCCTCAAAGAACCTCCAAAACACGGTTCTTAAGGCACCATTTCTGGTTCCTCAAACCAGGGTTCTCAAGACACCATTTCCTTAAACAGTTCTTCAAAGAATCTTCAAAACACGGTTCTTAAGGCACCATTTCTGGTTCCACAAAGAACCCTTTAAACAAGAGTGCCTTAGAGAACCATTTCCTTAAAGAGTTATTCAAAGAACCTTAAAAAAATGGTTCTTTAAGGCAACATTTCTGGTTCCACAAAGAATCTTTCAAACCAGGGTTCTCTAAAGAACTATTTCCTTAAAGAGTTATTCCAAGAACCTCTAAAGGTGTCTCCAAGAACCTTTAAAACATGGTTATTTAAGGAACCATTTTGGGTTCCACAAAGAACCTTTCAACCCAGAAAATGTGTGTAAAATATCAGAAAACCTTAAAATACAATAAAAGAAGATCTGATCTTCTCTTTCCATAAAGTGAATAATCTTATTTCCCAAATGTAAAACTCGTCCATTAAAGAAGCCTTTAGTGCTTCCTGTAAACATTTAAAATGAAAACAAGTTCCATCCTGATAATCCTCCGTTTATTGAACACAGACGCCACGACAAAATGTTGCATCAATGAGGATCGTTGTGTTGTTGGGTGTTTCTGTTATTTTGTCCATTGCAGGTACTCACATGACAGTAAAACATCAGAAAAACCTTACAATTAAAATAAAATGTGAAATGTTCCAGTTAACGAAGCCTTTAATGCTTCCTGGAAACATTCAAAATCGACACATTTCATCCTAACAATCCTAACAATCGTTGGGTGTTCCCATTATTTTGTCCGTGTCCGTGGTAACGAGCGCCTCCTCCTGGTGTCACCTTCCTCACCGCCTCCTCTGTGCCCTCAGAGGTGGTGCAGAAGGTGAGGAGCGGCCAGAAGCCGTTCTTCCGGCCCACCACGGACAGCAAGTGCCACTCGGAGGAGCTGACCATCCTGATGGAGGGCTGCTGGGCCGAGGACCCGGCCGAGAGGCCCGACTTCGGCCACGTCAAGATCTACATGGCCAAGCTCAACAAGTGAGGGGGGGGGGGCTTTCTTTGTGTCATCAGGCTTTCAAAAAAAAGTTCTTTTTATATCGCCCCATATCACGAATTACACATTAGCCTCAGAGGGCTTTACAATCTGTTCACATACGACCTCCCTGACCTTTGACCTCATCGTATAGCATCATCACTGCTTTAATTAGACTTCCTGTGACATACTAGACTTTTTTCTCGCCTTTTTGACGTCCTAAGCTGCACCTTTTTCTAATGAATTCTTTGATACTACAATTTTATTACGATTTATTACTTTTTTTTATGCGACAGGACCTCACGTCGGTGCGGGAAAAACTCCCCAAAAATGTAGAAAAAAATTAATCTGAATGAGACGTGAGTTGACACTTAATTAGAAATAAAAAAAAGAGAGAATCATGTTTTAGAAATCTCCAGGTTTGTAATTCCTGACAGAGCTGCCTGTCCATCTCTGCGTGTGTGTTGATTTGAGAGCGGTGTGTGTGTGTGTGTGTGTGTGTGTGTGTGTGTGTGTGTGTGTGTGTGTGTGTGTGTGTGTGTGTGTGTGTGTGATAGAGGGAGGGTGGAGGAGGAGGAGGAGTCAATTTCTGGGATTGTTCACTGATCCTATGAAATATTCATGTGCACATTTTGTTTTTTATGTCAGCGGGGAAGCTCTGTCAGAAATAGTTACCGCGTGTGACACACACACACACACACACACACACACTTACACACTCACACACACACACACACACACACTCACGTGTAAACTAGATAATTGTCGGAGCTGTTTGGGGAAATTGTGAAGCCCAAACTGACCAATCACAGCTCCCGATGTCTCCTCCAGCGCGGTAGCATCTGGCGCCTGCAGATTGCAGCCGACGGGCCACCGGCACTTCCAGTCCTTCCAGATTATTGTTATTATCCATTATTTTTTAAGGAGACCTCGCCGTTGCCTGAGTGGACTCTTTAGGAGCCGTTGGAGCCGGAGCGGCGCGGCCAATCAGATCGCAGAGATCCGGAGAGCGCTTGAAACGAGAAAAAAGAAAAGCCCTCTCAGCGGAGGCTTCTTTCTTCGCCGCGTATCGTGAAGGCCGCGCGGAGAGAGTCGGTGTGAGAGCCCGTCGAGAACATCAAAGCCACACGTTGACTTTCATCTCTTTTTTGTTGTTGCTACGAAATATATATATATATCTCGTATATATATTTCTTTTGTTTTTATTCTCGACTGTGTTCTTTCTGCACACGCAGTCTCACCGATACGAGGAACACGCCGTGACCTCCTGAATGTTTCCGCCGCTTCGTAAACAACAAAGCACTCAGCGAGCCGAGGCTTTTATGAAGAGTCAAATAAAGAGTTTCAGACACAACGACTGCACCGCTCAGTAATCTGTTCACAGGAGCTCCACTCAGTCCCTAATAATCTGAGTCTAAGGGGCGGTTAACAGTTTACTCGGGTTGAGTATCAATTTGACCTTTAGGACTTTTCAAGCTCTATTCCCCCATTTATTCGTTTCTTTTATAGAAGTCTAAGCGTCACATCTTAAAGCTGCATTCTCTCTCCTGACCACAAGGGGATAACTCCTCTGGTTGTATAGAAGTCTATAGTTCATGTGTAAATGCTGCATTCTCTCTACTGACCACCAGGGGGCACCTAATATGGTTGTATAGAAGTCTATGCTTTGTGTCTTAAAGCTGCATTCTCTCTACTGACCACCAGGGGGTGACCCTTCTGGTTGTATAGAAGTCTATGCTTCATGTGTCTCAAAGCTGCATTTTTTTTCTCTCGAGTGACTTGTTGGAACTGTCTGACTGCGTCAGAGAAAGGACCCGACACGTTTATTTAACCCTTTCCCAGTGTGTTTGTACATAGCTCCACCCCCCCCCCCCCCCCCCGCCCCAAAACAAGATGGCCGAAGTCAAGGCTTCAAAACGTCAGTCCACGAATCCAAAGACTGACTTTTTGGTGGTTACACCTCCTTCCAACAAACAGTTGATGCCTTCAACAGACAAATAAAGGCTGGAAGTCTTTTTCCAAATGTCTAAGCCCCCCCCCCCCATGCCCCGCCCCCTACATGCTTTGAGAGGATTAACAGGATGCAGAATTATTCCCTGGGTTGAAATGATTATTTTCTGGCGTCCCGCCTCTTCTCCGCGCTTCACGCTCGGCACAGAGCTACCGTTAGTCTGGGGTGACCGGCGGGGACCTTTCATGTCTCTTTCCTCCGGATTCCTTAAACGTAACCATGTGGGCGTGTGTGTAGGACGCGTGACCCACAGGGAACGTGGCGGGACGCCAGGCATTGATGCTCAGAGCCGCCGCCGCCGTGGATGACTCACCTTCTGGCTCAGTGCACGTACATGCATGTGTGTGTGTGTGTGTGTGACTCCTCGAAGCCGCACTACACACACTACACAGTTGGTGCATTATATGACGTCACAGTGTGTTTGAGGCAGCCCCTGTGTAGGGCGGAACGTAGCCGCTCGTTAGCGCAGGTATTAATAACCGAGCTCCGCGATACTCATCTGTTTCTCCTGTTTTTACCGCGGCACAGAAAGAGACTTTGTTGGTTCAAATTAGTGTTTTAGTGGCGCCGTGTTGGAGGAGGAGAGCTACACCACTCAGAGCACCTTGAATATGAGGTTTCTATCTCATCTAAAGGCCCATTTGACCTCTGAACTCTGCACACGCCTCCTCCTGGTCACATGACGTCTATTATTCTGTCCATCCTGAAGAGGGATCCTCCTCTGTGGCTCTCACTTCACTTCTTACCCCCGTGAAAGGTTTATTTTTCAAAATGTTGATGTGAGGTCAAAGGTCAGGGATGTTGTACGTGTACAGACTGTAATATCGGGCGAGACAAAATAAAGTGAAGTGAATTGAATGAAGCTCAGTTTGAAGCTCAGTTTGCAGCTCAGTTCAAGGCTGGTGCTGCTGTAGGTCATCTCCTGGGCGTAGGTGGAGTTGCATTGTGGGTAACGTAGGCGGCAGGTTGACGAGAAAGAAGAATTTTGTTCTTCCTTTTTTTAAAGGAGTGCAATTCCTAATCGGGGAGCACTCTTAATGCTGATGGATTATTCTGGTTTATTCCAACCTGGATTGTATTTCTTTAATTTTACTCCTCGGCTCTGATTGGTCGGTTTCCTTTTGGCATCGGAGGAACACGATTTATTTTTCTCATGAGCTGCAGACGTGACATTCAGATGATATTTAGGTAACAATTAGATGATCTCAAACGTGTGTGTGTGTGTGTGTGTGTGTGTGTGTGTGTGTGTGTGTGTGTCCGTAGGGAGGGCAGCACCAGCATCCTGAACAACCTGCTGTCCCGGATGGAGCAGTACGCCAACAACCTGGAGAACCTGGTGGAGGAGCGGACTCAGGCGTACCTGGAGGAGAAGAGAAAGGCCGAAAACCTCCTCTACCAGATCCTACCACAGTGAGAGCGATGACATCATTCTGTCCTCCACCCAGAGCTCAGAGCAACTCCCAATTAACTCGACACCAGGAGATTGGATGACTTTTTGTCAGTTGTGTTAAATCCCCGTGTTAATTAAGGACTGTAAATCCCTCCCAACGCTGCGTTCTGATACCCCCCCCCCCATACTGACAGGCAAACTGCTCATTAAGGCAGACGTAGAGCACGATAGTGAGGGTAGGCGTGTGGATAACACAGCAGCAGCAAATCACATTTTTCTCACCCATTTATCCTCCTTTTATTTTGAATAATGAATATATATATATATATATATATATATATATATATATAAATATATATTAATATATATACATACATTTATATTAATTAATTAATTAATTAATATATACATATATAAATAGAAATGTATATATACATGCATATATTTAAATAAATATAAATATATAAATATATTCTTGTGGATTGCATTTTTGCCCTTTTGGTATAATTTGAATTAAGAGTGAAATTAAATGGCGGCAGAATAATGGAAGATGAACCGACGTCTGGTTGTATTGAACCTGTTGCTCGGCGTCCGGCGAGGTGTGTGTTAGAGGTGTGAACAAAACAACCATTGTAATCATCGCCTCCTGCAGCGGCTCGCTCGCCCCTTTTTTTTCAGTCTCTCTGATCGTGAACTTTTCTGAACTTCTCACACTTTGCACATTGTGACCTTGTGTCTCTCTCCCTCCCTATCTCTCTCTCTCTCTCTCTCTCTCCCTCCACAGTTCGGTGGCGGAGCAGCTGAAAGGAGGCGAGACGGTGCAGGCCGAGGCCTTCGACAGCGTCACCATTTACTTCAGCGACATCGTGGGCTTCACGACCATGTCTGCAGAGAGCACGCCGCTACAGGTACACACTCACACTTATACAGGTACACACTCACACTTATATAGGTACACACACACACACTTGTAGTCATCTAATGAAGAAATTAATAGAAAATATAGTCAAAGTTAGAAATAATGATTTTTATTGTAAATATTAATATTAATGCTTCTTGTGGCTCAAAGGAAGGCCAGTTTTATAGCTTCTCTCAGCAGCATAACTGTTTTCAGCTGCGCTCACATAAAAAGGGTTTAAAGGGTTTTCTAACCCTCTGCTCGTCTTCTAAGGCGATAACACAATGTACCACTAGAACATGGAGATGGGCCTCTACACACCTCTGTAGAGACTTCACTAACACCAGAGAATAGTCATCTACACATTAACTATGTAGAGAGAGTTATGATTTATTTAATATTAATAAACGTGCTTTTCTTTGAAAAATAAGGATATTTCTAAGTGACCCCAAACTTTTGAACGTGTATAGTGTTTTATAAAACTGGATACCTCGTGAGGTTTGGATGCTAAGGTGCAGACAGGGCTACACGTGTGACGCGCTCCCCACATGTTACACGTTACCACCACCAGGGGTATCGGGTCTCTCCCCCCCTCACAGGGTGTTCACATGGGCTGCTCCTCAAAATAGTCCAGTTGGTTGACGCAGCGTTGAGTCACATTGAGTCACATTGAGTCACGTCTCGCTCTCGCTCCATCACAAAAGGCGAGAGAAAAACAACTCCTGATGTGGGGGGGGGGGTTCTGAAGTGTTGATGGCTCGTCTCCTCAGCTTCGCCTCCTTCCTCTTCTGCAGGCGTGAGAAGGAGCCACGTGTGCTTCCTGGCCAAAGAACAATAGACAAGACAAGTGTGAACAGGCCCGTTCCTGTCTGGCAGAAAGGGAACTGCAGATCTTAATCCTGAGTTTTATATCCTTGCTCGTGGAGTTAGATTTAATAATAGTAATAATAATAATAATAATAATATTAATAATAATAACTTTATTTATATAGCACTAAAGTGCTCCACAGAGAGTCAAAGCAAAACAATATTACAATTAAAAGTATATATTAAAATAAGAAATGAAATGGAAAATAAAATAAATAAAAAAACAAATAAATTACAAATAAATTGAAAACAGACAACTAAATTAGGGGAACTGCATAAGATGACTGCATCACTTAAAAGTTGTTCTATAAAAATGGGTTTTAAGAAGTGATTTAAAAGAAGTTACTGATCCTGCGAGCCTCATCCCTCCGGTACGTCGTTCCAAAGTCGATTCAACCTTTTAAGAGTTCAGTTGTGATAAATAAACAATCTTCAAAGTTTCAAAGTCGTCCTTCCCTTCTGACGGCTCTCTCTGGAGCCAGTGGAGACACCGTTATGAAATACAAAGATCATTAAAGACGGAGACTAAATGACTAAATGTGGTCAGATGAGATGTGTTTGTGGCATGTTCTTGATTCATGAGCCGGAGCCTCGGGGGCGCCGGGCGAGCTTTAAGTGGGCGTCGGCGAGGCTCTGCAGACGCGCTGCCTCCCGGTGCGTCCGCCCGTAACCGTGGTAACCCGCTGAACGCCGTGTTTACGGTTGTAACCCGGCTCCTCTGCCTCTCTGCAGGTGGTCACGCTGCTCAACGACCTCTACACCTGCTTCGACGCCATCATCGACAACTTCGACGTGTACAAGGTGAGTCGGGAGGACTGGGGTCAATTAAGACAGTTATAGGTAGGTAAGTGAGTAAGTAAGTATGTATGTAAGTAAGTATGTAAGTATGTATGTAAGTATGTATGTAAGTATATGTACTTAAGTAAGTATGTATGTATGTAAATAAGTGAATACGTAAGTAAATAAGTATGTAAGAAAGTAAGAAAGTAAGTAATTAAATAAGTATGTAAGAAAGTAAGAAAGTAAGTGATTAAATAAGTATGTAAGAAAGTAAGTAATTAAATAAGTATGTAAGAAAGTAAGAAAGTAAGTAATTAAATAAGTATGTAAGAAAGTAAGAAAGTAAGTGATTAAATAAGTATGTAAGAAAGTAAGTAATTAAATAAGTATGTCAGTACATTTATAAGTAAGTATGCACGTAAGTGAATAAGTAAGTAAATATGTAGGTACAGTATGTATCTATGTAAGTAAGTATGTAAGTAAGTGAATAAGTAAGTAAGTCAGTAACTCAGTAAAGTTTAGTTTTTTTGCACTTATGATATGATGCGTTTGTTTTCTCTTGTTAACTTTATTTTTGTCTCTTGTATTATGTTAAATATTTATTTTAAAGCATTTACGACCTCGATAGGAATCCTGGGAATACAAAAGAAAACGTTGACGAATTACAGTTTTAGTTCCTTGTTTCCTCTCCTCTCTCTCTCTCTCTCTCTCTCTCTCTCTGTTATTCATTTAAATATAAAATGAAATAAATTGAGTCAGATTCCCACAGATGTACCTGTAGATTAACTGTCGTGTCGCTCGTCTCGTGTTTTTCTTTGTGTGTGTTTCACACGTCGCTGCCTGTCTTGTCCGGATCGCCCTAACCCAAAGAGATGTCTCATCTCAATGGAACTCACCTGGTTGAATAAAGGTTTGACCACATGCCTCCGTCAGGTGGAGACCATCGGCGACGCCTACATGGTGGTGTCGGGGCTGCCGGTGCGGAACGGGAAGCTGCACGCCAAAGAGATCGCCGGCATGTCGCTGGCGCTGCTGGAGCAGGTGAAGACCTTCAAGATCCGCCACCGGCCCAACGACCAGCTGAGGCTCCGGATCGGCATCCACACAGGTGAGCTGACCTCTGACCTCTGACCTCTGACCTCTGGCCTCTGACCGGAGGTCACCTGGGCCGGTCCCACATGGAGTCTCTCATCAGGGCTGCCGGCCATGACCCTGAGGAGCCCTGGACTCGCTGGGTCAACGCCATCGCTTATCTTCTTTTTAGTTTTCTGCCTTTCACGTCTGGGGTTCTGCACACAGAACAATTAAGGAACCATCTGGAACCCAAAATGGTTCTTCAGAGTGATGCCATAGATAGAAGAACCATTTTTGGTTCCATAACGGAAATTTCAAACCAGGGTTCTTGATAGAACCATTTCCTTAAAGAGTTCTTAAGATTAAGTCTAAAGGGGTCACAGAGAACCTTCAAAACATGGTTCTTTAAGGCACCATTTCTGCTTCCATTAAGAATCTTTCAAACCAGGGTTCTTTACAGAACCATTTCTTTAAATGCGTCCTCAAATAACCTATAAAGGTATGTCAGAGAGTCTTAAAAACATGGTTCTTTAAGGCACCATTTTTGGTTCCATAGAACCTTTCAAACCAGGGTTCTTTAGAAAAACATTTCCTTAAATAGTTCTTCAAAGAACCTATAAAGGTGCCTCAAAGAACCTTAAAAACATGGTTCTTTAAGGCACCATCTCCAAAATGGTTCTCCAGGAGGTGATGGTTCTTCGTGAAACCACAAAGCCTTTTAAAGAACCATTTAAGAACCATTATTTTTCTGTGGTCTGATCTAAAAATTGGTCACAATGGATTCTTCTCGAAATAAATTACGTTGTGAGCAATTACCTCAACAAACTCGTCTTATTTTTCACGTTATCAAAGATTTGCACAGCTATGAAAACGGTCCTGAGTTCAGAGGGAGATGAAGCGCCCCCCCACACGGCGTGCGGCGCCCCCGGGGCTCTGGGCCCGTGAATGGACCGCTTGTGGAGGCCGAGGGACTGGAGCAGCTTTCCCCTCCAATAAAACCAGTCAGCTGTGTCTTTTTTCTTCTTTCTCTCACCCTCCTCTTAATGAAAGGAGGGTTTATTTACAGCGGCTCTGTTGTATTAGCTCACCGGAATTCATGAACCGGCAACTGATGCATGTCAAGTAGCAATAATGTCAGTTCCCACCTCTGGATGCCAGCGGGCCGGCTGGACATAAACACTCGGGTGTTTTAACTGGAGCTGTCTGCAGCGGTTAGTCTGATGTCATTCTCAGTCTTTAGACCGCGCCGGCTGCCGGAGGCATTGCTCGTAGTCTTCATCAGACACTTGACATGCAACAGGAAGTAGGCCGGGACGCAATATTCATTTGGCTCACACCTCTGTCGACCTAGGTGCTTGTGTGATAATGGCGAAAGCTCCCAGCACTGCAAATATATATATATATATATATATATATATATATATATATATATATATATATATATATATATATATATAAAAATATATTTATTTATTTATATATATAAAAATATATATAAATATAAATATATATATATATATATATATATATATATATTATATATATATATATATATATACATATATATATATATATATTTATATATACATATATATATATATATATTTATATAGTTAATGTGTACATGACTAACCCTTGAAAACCTTTTTATGTGAGCGCAGCTGAAAACAGTTATGCTGGTGAGAGAAGCTATAAAGGTGGCCTTCCTATGAGCCACAAGTCTGAAGTAAAACATAATTTTTTACGATAAAAATTATGATTCATAACCTTATCAATGTCTTGAATATATTGTATATTCATTTTGCAATTTATTTAAATAAATAAAAGTTTGACACCAGACACCAAACTGTCTGGGTGATCCCAAACTGTTTTTCTGCTGTAAAACGTGACTATATGTTATATATATATATATATATATATATATATTTTTTTTTTTTTTTTTTTTTCTCCTATAAAATGAGACGATATGTTATATAAATATACGTATATATTTTTGTTCTCCTGTAAAACGTGACTATATGTTATATAAATAATTAAATATACGTATATATTTTTTCTGCTGTAAAACGTGACGATATGTGTCTCGTGTGTTTCACAGGTCCGGTGTGTGCCGGCGTGGTCGGTCTGAAAATGCCCAGGTACTGTTTGTTTGGAGACACCGTGAACACAGCATCTCGCATGGAGTCCAACGGAGAGGGTGAGCGTCACCGCCGCTTATTTTCTTTTTTTTTCATATATCCGATCCTGAACACGGTTGAAAACCTGCGACAACGTCCACATAGTTTTCCTGTTTATAGAAAACATCACCTCATTCATTATCTCTCAGATTGCCTCAGCATTATTATTCAATTAAACTCAGTTTATTTTATATAGCCTAATACCACAACTTACACATTTACCTCAGAGAGCTTTACAGTCTGTACACATAGACATCCCTGACCTTTGACCTCACATCGGATCAGGAACAACTCCCAAGAAATAAACCTTTCACAGGAAAAAGAAAGTGAAGAGGAGCATCCCTCTCCAGGATGGACGGGTGGATAGACGTCATGTGACCCCCTAACTATAAGACTATAACTATTATAAACACTCTTTAATAAGATTATGTCTTCAAAGCTGAACATGAGAGCTGGATGGAGCTGCTGAGTCCAAGACTTTCTCTCCACTGACATTTCTCTTTCCTATCTGGCAGTGACAGGAGCGAGTGTCATGAAACAGTCTGTGAGCGAAGCTTCAGAAGTATTGATTACCTCCTGGTCGCTTCCTGTATCGAGGCCTGGTGAATAATTGATGGCACTTACAGCTAGAGGCCCCTTAGCCTGCGATAAACCAGGCAGGGCTCAGGGCTCAGGGCTCAGGGCTCTGGGCTCAGGGCTCAGGGCTCAGGGCTCTGGGCTCTGGGCTCTGGGCTCTGGGCTCTGGGCTCTGGGCTCAGGGCTCTGGGCTCTGGGCTCAGGGCTCTGGGCTCTGGGCTCTGGGCTCTGGGCTCTGGGCTCTGGGCTCTGGGCTCAGGGCTCTGGGCTCTGGGCTCAGGGCTCTGGGCTCTGGGCTCTGGGCTCTGGGCTCTGGGCTCTGGGCTCTGGGCTCTGGGCTCTGGGCTCTGGGCTCTGGGCTCTGGGCTCTGGGCTCAGGGCTCTGGGCTCTGGGCTCTGGGTTCTGCATTTTGTGGACATTCATTGGACAAAACGATGCAGATTTTCCTCCCCGATGTCGCGGCTCCTCGGTTTTCCTCACATGGTTTTTAACATATTAATTTCTCCGCGATAATATGACAATGTTGTTTTTTCATTTGCACACACCCCGTGAAGCTTTGTCTGCAGTCTGAAGTCATTTCTCAGTTATATGTATATCATGTTGGTGAATGGAGTGACAGAACACTCATTTCTAGTGAAAAAAACACATAATAAATGTGATTTAAAATATTAATTTTCTACCATTTTATTAATTTCACTGCTTTTGTGAACCCAATACCTTTTGATAAAACCAATTTCAAACACCAAAACAGTTCCTCCACATGAGTAAAGGTTTTCACAAGATATATGAACAAAATTAAATAAATCGTACTTCAATTTTCAGCTTTAGGGCTATGTTATCTCTAATTATTATCCTCATTATATAGAGAGCTGAGAATGTTCTGCAATTTCTTATGTAACACACACATGGTGTGTGTTATATGCAAGTGCCTTTAAAAAGTGCCTTTAATAACTGTGTAAATTGCTAAGTGTGTTGAAGTGTCTCTGTGTGCAGCTGGAGGCGCTCACTGTCTCCTGTTCTCCTCCCGTCTCTCCAGCCTTGAAGATCCACTTGTCCTCCGCCACCAAAGAAGTTCTGGATGAGTTTGGCTACTTTGATCTGCAGCTCCGCGGAGACGTGGAGATGAAGGTGAGGAGACACGTCTGCCCCCCCCCCCCTAAAGAAAGAGATGTTTCTGTGTCCACACACAGACACGTAAACACACCTGGGGACGTCCTCTTCTAGTTCCTGCACACAGAACCATGAAGGTGCCGTCTGGGACCAAAAATGGTTCTTCAGAGTGATAACATAGAACAACCATTTCTGGTCCCTCAAAGAACCTTTCATGCCAGGGTTTCTTTAAAGAACCATTTCCTTAAAGAGTTCTTCAAAGAACCTTTAAAGGTGTCTCAAATAATCTTAAAAACGTGGTTCTTTAAGGCACCATTTCTGGTTCCACAAAGAACCTTTCAAACCAGGGTTCTTTAAAGAACCATTTCCTTAAAAAGTTATTCAAGACACCTATAAAGGTATCTTAAGAACCTTTAAATTCTTTTTAAGGCACCATTTCTGGTTCCACAAAGAACCTTTCATGCCAGGGTTTCTTTAAATAACCATTTCCCTAAAGAGTTCTTCAAAGAACCTATAAAGGTGTCAAACAAAAAATGGTTCTTCAGTAGAGGATGGTTCTTCGTAGAACCACAAAGCCTTTTAAAGAACCATTTAAAAACCTTTATTTGTCTATGTGTGCTACAGTAGGTGTCTCCAGGACAACACACGCATGCACACACACACACACACACACACACACACACACACACACACACTGAGATGGTAACGAGACAAGGGGTCATCAGGGTCACCGATAACCGAAGGGCAGGATATCACTTCATCCCCGTTGATGACCTTATTGATTTATGTGTGTGTGTGTGTGTGTGTGTGTGTGTGTGTGTGTGTGTGTGTGTGTGTGTGTTTTCCAGGGCAAAGGCAAAATGAGAACCTATTGGCTTCTCGGGGAGAAGAAGGAAGGGTACGTTATCTGAGAGGCTCCGTGTGTTCTGGAACAAGTCCTGATCGGGGATGTCCACGCGGAGGAGAGAGAGAGACGGACGCCCGTAGAACAGAGGACAGAGGAGCTCCAGGTGTATTTATTACCTGGATACTGTAACTTTAAAAACAATATTGTAAAAGTTGTCTTTTTGTTTCTTTTGTATGAACTTTGTGTTTCCCGAGCGCTTCTCACCGACGCGTTCTGATTTCTGTTGTGTGCTTTCTATATTAAGGATTTGTATAGTGTGTTTTTGGGAGTTAATGATGTAATAATATTTTCCTTACAAGCGACGTCACTGCAGGAGCTCATAAAACCGTGTTACACAGTACAAGATCATATGTATATATGTATATCCAAGATACTGTAAGATATTTTGTTGAATAAACTGAGTAAAACACTCTTTTTCTACATTATTTATGGTGCGGGCGGTATTTCTATGCTCCTGGTCTGAGGAGTCTGGTTACTTATTGATATTTACATCCACAGAAAGGCTGAAACACGAGGAAGGAGAAGAGCTGAGTGAGCTCCGGCCTCCTGCAATTAACTCCCCGGTTTATCTGATCCAGAGGCTGTATTATTTATATTTATATATATATATTATTTCATTCCCATCCATGGAGGAAGCTGAGAATTGAGTGTGTGTCACCTAATTAAGTGCAAGCTGCTGTGGACCGATAAGGAAGGAGGAGGAGGAGGAGGAGGAGGAGGAGGAGGAGGAGGAGGAGGAGGAGGAGGAGGAGGAGGAGAAGACAGGCGGGGTCGGTGCTGTGATGACATCACCGCTCATTAGATGCTGAGCTTGCGTCGGTGGCTTAATGTGTGTGTGTGTGTGTTTTCATCTCTGCAAGAGAACCTCTCCCACACACACACACACACACACACACACACACACACACACACACACACACACACTGCCCCTATAGCTGCTTGTTATTGTCCACCTTTCCATTCATGCCGATAGCCTTGATGTGCAAATACAAAAGCCTCCGAGCTTATACTGCCAAATGAAATATATAAATAAATAAAAATTAATTTGTTTCATACCTTTAAATTGTCGGATGACTTCATGTCTCAGTTACCTGTGTGTCACAAACTGGCTCGGGTTATGTAACAAAGACTGAAAACCTTGGAGCCACTACTAGCCCCGCATTTAGTGAGCAGAGTTCTCTAGTGGGGCAATATGGTACTACAAGCTCTCTAGTGGGGCAATGTGGTACTACAAGCTCTCTAGTAGGGCAATATGGTACTACAAGCTCTGTAGTGGGGCAATATGGTACTACAAGCTCTGTAGTGGGGCAATATGGTACTACAAGCTCTCTAGTGGGGCAATATGGTACTACAAGCTCTCTAGTGGGGCAATATGGTACTACAAGCTCTCTAGTGGGGCAATATGGTACTACAAGCTCTCTAGTGGGGTAATATGGTACTACAAGCTCTCTAGTGGGGCAATATGGTACTACAAGCTCTCTAGTGGGGTAATGTGGTACTACAAGCTCTCTAGTGGGGTAATATGGTACTACAAGCTCTCTAGTGGGGCAATATGGTACTACAAGCTCTCTAGTGGGGTAATGTGGTACTACAAGCTCTCTAGTGGGGCAATATGGTACTACAAGCTCTCTAGTGGGGTAATGTGGTACTACAAGCTCTCTAGTGGGGCAATATGGTACTACAAGCTCTCTAGTGGGGTAAAATGGTACTACAAGCTCTCTAGTGGGGCAATATGGTACTACAAGCTCTCTAGTGGGGTAATATGGTACTACAAGCTCGGGAGGAGGGAGGCCAGGAGGTGTTCCCACTCCTCTGATGACCCGATGCCACGCCCACCTCCAACAGCCACACAGGCATTGTCTTATTTATAAAAGAAAAGAAATGTATGAGGTATGAGAATACATCCAGTTTTCAAGATGGAAAATCATTGGAAGCTGAGCTACCCGAGTCCTTTCTGTTCTGTTGTGGTGGCCATGACATCTGACACACACACACACACACACACACACACACACACACACACACACACACACACACACACACACACACACACAGACGCGCACACGCCTCTTGTTCATGAAGAGGTTTTTCTTCAGTTCAGAATACTGGAGGATATTTCTTCGTCGATAGAAGAGCTGAAAAGTACACTGAAGACTTTTCTCGATAGATGTTTTGAACTCTTCTCCCGAAGAAGGTTGTTTTTCAGAAAAGTGGTTACGCCAACACGTTAGCTTGTCTTGTGCTTTTTAGGCTAATTAGCAGCGGCTAATTAGCGAGACTGAACCGGGCTTGGCCAAACTGAAACTCAACCTCAGCGCCCTCTGCTCTTTCATGTTGAAACCAGTTCCTGCTCTGCTCGTTACATCGTTATCAGAGCTACGGCTCAATATACGCCTTACATCTATACATCTTTGAAGTCCTGAAGGCAAGGAACAGAAACTAATGAAGGCATTCCACCAATTTCTTAGTATATACACAGAAAAATAATGGTTCTTAAATGGTTTTTTAAAAGGCGTTGTGGTTTTACTGAAGAACCATCACCTCCTGAAAAAACATCCTTTTGTTTGAGGCACCTTTATAGGTTCTTTGAAGAACTATTAAGGAAATGGTTCATTAAAGAACCCTGGTTTGAAAGGTTCTTTGTGGAACCAGAAATAGTTATTTTATGGCATCACTCTAAAGAACTATTTTCGGTTCCGGATGGCACCTTCCTGTTTCTGTGTGTATGAGAAAGAGAAAATGTTGTGATTAATATCCATGTATATATATGAATGTCATCTAATTAATATTTACACTCGTAAGAGCTCATTTCTGTTTTATTTGTTCCATTACTGTGATTTCTAGAAATTGAATGAATAAAGGAGAAACTCTTAAATGTATGTTCGTCAACAAGGTTGAACGTAAATAAAAGCAATTCTGGAAACATCAGTACGCTTCACTCCTGTCCGGCTGGGGTCTATATACATATATACATATATATATATATATATATATATATATATATATATATATATTATGTATAAATACATATATAAAAATATTATATATAAATAAATATATATACATATATATTTATTTATATGTATATATATATTTATATATACACATATAAATATATATATATACATATGTATATATACACATATATAAATATATGTACATATATTTATGTACATATATTTATATATATATATATATATATATGCTGTATTTTGATGGAACAGATAATTGTCTCTGTGGCGTACAGCCAACAGAACCGCGGGTCTCTGTAACACAATGGGAGGACACCTCTGGCCCGTGTGGGTCGACGCAGCACAGTTGGACAGTCTGTCCAGTGGAAACACTCCTCCGCTGTTTCTCAGCAACAGACTTTAGTTTGGTGTCTCATAACCACGGTAACAAGCACCGGGTGTTATATTTAGCGCGGGTTTACATCGATATGAATAAAGGGAATGTGATTCTTCAAAGAACGCGTGACTCAGGGAGGTTTTTTTTCTTATTTTTCTTTACTGATGTTGTTCCTCGCTTCGGCAGCGAATGAGATGCAGGTGTAACGAGAGCTGCTGCACTTCGGCTCCTCGTTGAAGATGTGCTGCTGTGGAGGTGAATAATGCAGCTATGTGCATCTGGCAAAAGAATGATGGATTTTATATCCTTTTAATTCAATTCAGTTTATTTTGTATAGCTCAATATCCATCCATCCATCCATCCATTTTCCACCGCTTTATCCGGGGTCGGGTCGCGGGGGCAGCAGGCCCAGCTGGTTGACCCAGACTCCCCTCACTCATTTTCCAGCTCATTCTGGGGGATCCCGAGGCGTTCCCAGGCCAGCCGGGAGATATAATCCCTCCAGCGTGTCCTGGTCTTCCCCGGGTCTCCTCCCAGTTGGACGTGCCTGGAAAACCTCCAATGGGAGGCGACCAGGAGGCGTCCGAATTAGATGCCCGAACCACCTCAGCTGACTCCTCTCGATGCGAAGGAGTAGCGGCTCGACTCCGAGCTCCTCCTGATGTCCGAGCTCCTGACCCTCTCTCTAAGGCTGAGCCCGGCCACCCTACGGAGGAAACTCATCTCGGCCGCTTGTATTCGCGACCTCGTTCTTTCGGTCACTACCCAAAGTTTGTGACCATAGGTGAGGATAGGAACGTAGACCGACCAGTAAATTGAGAGCTTCGCCTTTCGGCTCAGCTCCTCTTCAACAGGACGGACCGGTACAGCGCCCGTTTTACTGCTGCAGCTGCACCGATCCGCCTGTCGATCTCCCGCTCCATCTTACCCTCACTTGTGAACAAGACCCCGAGATACTTGAACTCCTTCGCTTGGGGCAGGCGCTCTGTCCCCACCTGGAGGGAGCAATCCACCGGTTTGAATTCTCTGTGATTAGACGTTATAATCAAGCGATGGACTTTTATGATTTGAAAAGTTAAACTATAGCTGAATGTTTAAAACTGATGGAGCCATAACTTTAGTAGTAGCTTTTTGTGCTTTCCGCTGCAGTCACAGGGTCATTAGCAAATGAAAGTGGCTTAAGTCATGAGGATGTGTAACGTCTATTTTAGTTTTTAGAGTGAAGTTCTGTCAACCACAGCTGCTGGTAATTCCCCGTATATATTACACCAATGAACACAAAACCAGTACTGTACTGTACTTTAAGTATAGTACTATGGTAAACATTCCACCACTGCCAATCAATCTGTAAGTGAGCTCCACAAATGGAAAAGTAAAGTACCACCACATATACTCTAACTCTAATAGGGACGTTAGATGCACTTATAATTATTTAGTGCAACTTCTGTGCCAAAATAAAACTTAAGCTATTAGTTCTTCTTCCGGATCCTCAGACGCTTTTGTCAGTATGAGAAAAATAAAGCGTATTTTGCTTGGAAACATATTAGAAGCCTCAAATACATTGAACCTGGAAAAAACCTAATGTTTCTTTTAAAAAACATATTATAGCTTCACGATGGAGTCTCCATCTTAAATTAGGAGAGCATGTGTTCTCTTTTGTAAGATGTCCAGGTCCCAGCATCCAGTCGGTGGTCCTCTGACCGAGTAGACGGCCAACAGTTCTCATTGGGTTGTAAGTAAGTAAGTCAAGTTTATTTATTTTGCACTTATTACAGACAAAGCGTCACAAAAGGCAGTACAATAGTCAATTAAAACACATTTTGCAATTACAGGGGCCAAAAACATTTCAACAGTTTCACAGTAAAATATGGTGCGATAAGCATAAGAAAATTAAAAAAGATAAAAAGCAGGCCATAGAATATTTAATTTAACCAAATACCAGTGTAACAAATGGAGACTATAGGGATTAGACATGTCGTTCAGCCCACGGCTTCTCTCTATATTTATTTGTTCCTCACAAATCCTGTTACCTTTCCTCTCCATGGCAACCCCGAAGGGACATATCGTCTAGTCTGGTACAATTAGTTTCACCTTGAAGGGTTCACCTTCGTGGTTGACCAGCATAATTTCAAGCCAGCACTCTGTGTGTATACTCTAAGTATATGTATATATAAATAAATACATATATAAATATATATACATATATAAATATATATATATATACAGTATATATATATATTATATATAATATTATAATAATAATAAGTGGTAGTAATAATAATTATTAAAGTAGTAATCGTACCATCATATATATATATATATATATATATATATATATACATATGATGGTAATATTCTGTAGTATTGCCAAAGAGGGGCGTTTCATTCTTGATTGGAGCTTCCGGATTGGACGAGAGCGTTCGATGGAGAAGTTTAGCTCCGTTGTCATGGCGACGGTTCCCCTCAACAGTCGCTTACCGTTAACTCAAGAGGAGGACGAGAGGTGTTAGACCACATAGTTATAACACACTTATATTTATAACACAGTTATAGTTATAATACAGTGGTTGTTATCTCGGTGCTGCGATGGCCGAACAGCCGAGCACCGCGCCTGGTAGAGTCGGTCGAGTCGGCGGCTGTATGTTACACAACTGGGCGGAAGAGGTGAGTTTAGAGCACTTGTGTAGCCTCGCCACTGTTAGCTAGGCTAAACTAGCAGCAACACGTCACTTCCGGACTGGAACTTCTAAATTAACATTTATTTAAGTTTTTTATGTTCAGTCGTGTGACGTCGTTATGTTGTGTACATCATGGAGACTTGTCCAAGCAACGTGCCGCTATTGGCACGCGTCATGACAGGTATAATTAGTTGCACCTGTGTGTGGCTCTTTGGAGGGTGTAGGCTAGCTTACCTCCACAGCCAACGTTTTGTTTGTTTCTTCTTCTTTGTTTATACCAGGGAGTGAAATTAGCACCTGCCAAACATGTCTAAATGTAAAAAGAAAAAGTGTCAGCATCACCTGTCATCATTACAGATAGTTTTTTTTCTTTATATAATGCAAAACAAACTTATTTTAAAAATAGTTTGGCACACAATCAAGATGTCTTTCTTTCACAAAACAAAGCAACACACAGTATCTTTGATTGCAATCCGCCGTCCTTTACAAAGGTTGTATTTATTGTGTTATTGCTCTAAATTGCAACATGTTTTCCATCGTCTTTCCTGTGTAATTTAACGACCCTATTGTAGCAATGGAAACAGATAAGTGTGCTATTAAACACAAGGATGTATTATGAAATTAGGCTTATTCTTGGGAGATATGTAAATGAACACTTAGTTGGCACACATATATATATATTTGCATTTTGTGGTTTAATTGGACAGTTAATAGTGTCGAAAAAGATAGGAAAGAAGAGGGAAGAGAGGCGTATGTACAATTCAAGGTTCATTTATGTCATTGGTATGTTATCCTTTTCAGATGTTGATGACTATATACTCTGACATCTATGCCATACATAACTAGAACGGGCACTCGGTAGAGAGCATACCTTCGCATATCACAAGATTGGGCATTGAATTATGAACATGTTGGCATTAGTTGCATGACAATTGGATAGAAATGAATAATGATGATATGGTAAAAAAGAAGATGTTGACCTTTTCATGGCCTTGACCTTGACATTTGAGCCGATCGATCCCAAAATATGATCAAATGGTCCCCGGATAATAACCAATCATCCCACCAAATTTCATGCGATTCGGTTTAATACTTTTTGAGTCATGCGAGTAACACACATACAAATAAATAAATAAATAAATACACGGCGATCAAAATATAACCTTCCGCATTTTCAATGCGAAGGTAATAAAGACACAAATAGAGTGAAGTTCATAGAAGCTACCGGATTATCTACCTCAAAACGTGCCGTCCTTTTTGTGACGTGTTCTAAAGAAGCAAAATGTCCTAATTCTCCTTTCCATACATCCCACATGTTCCCCACGGCCTCCACCTGAACACCAGAGGGCCGTCGCCGCTCTTGACACTCCGGAGACGAGGTCACAAATTCGGAAGTACGGGCACAGAGGGATTATCACCACGGACTGGGAGTCTAAAATGGAAAGTGTCACCACGCTGAAAGCAACTTACGTCACCCCGAAAAGTCCAGGTGTGAGGCTGCGGGGTACGTGTCTCTCGTCTTTCACCATCCCCGGGAGGAACCTACCGCACGGAGTAGACGGGACCACCAGAAGAGTAGAACACTTCTTATTCAGTTTTTATAGAGCTCCAGATTACACTTTTACCTTTTGTTTTTATTTAGTTTAGTTTATTTTGATCAGCAAAATATACAAAAATCAAAATTCAGCAAAAGAAGAAAGTGGCTGACCTAGGATTTCACGAAAAAACTTATTTCAGAGAACCATATACAATACATATACATATATATATATATATATATATATATATATATATATATATATATATATATATATATATACATAAACATATATACAAAGACACATGTACATACATATACATATACATACATACATATTCACACACACATACATAAATACACACACATACATATTTATATAAAACAATAAACAAAACAATTAACCGTTACTTATGATGCTTCATCGATGCTGTTACGTCTGTACTTCTCCAGAGTCATATCCTTACATTTTTTCTTGAATATCACCAGATTTGTACTTTCTTTGATGTCATCAGTTAAACTATTCCACTGTCCCCCCCACAGACAGATGCACGTGCTCTTTAGAGTCATATGACCTGTTTAATACGTCTTTCCCCCAATGATTTGCTTAGCGTCTTCCTCTCTTCTTATATCTCCCAGGCATCCGGGGCGAGCTTCTGGAAAAACAAATGGCCGACGAGATAAGGTAAATCACGCATTAAACTCTGAGTTATTTCTGCGAGCGGTTCTCGTAGAGGAGAACCCGACCGCACGTCTTCAGGGGAACGCGTCGGGGGGGAAAGTGATGTAATATTTACACGTCTGGGCTTGTTTTACTGCTCCACCACAGCTGCAGCACCTTTTTAAATCAGATTCTTTACGATGTTATTTTACATGGAAGGCCGGTCGTCCCGATGCCGTTTATAGAGTCTCTCCCCGCGGACGAGGCGATGCGCACGCCGCACGTGTTCGCAGCTCGTAAAGAACACAGCATCGCGTCTACGCCCGGCGGTAGACGGTGTCTCATCGCTCAGTGTGGAGCAGCTCACTGAATAACCTGGACGTTATATAGTTTTACTATCTTTATTTAAAAAGGACCATGTGCAGTTAACCCGCCTGTTACCTTCAGATGTTCTAACATCTTTTACCCTCGAGGTCAACTGGACTGCAGCTATTTAAACCTCCAGAACATTATTCTTATTCCAATTAGTTCCCATGTTTAAGTGTCAGGTACTTAATGTGTCTTTGTTGATACCTAAATAGCCCTTAAATAAAGTTTAGAAGGCTGATGTGTAAACTTGTGTGAACTATCTGTGGTTTGCTGGTTGTCTTAGGATCTAAAACCTCTTTGAAGATTTTAAAAATTGCATATTCTAGTTATAGTGACCTCAATATCATCCAAAACAACCAAAATATATAAAATAGGTCGATAACATTTTGATATTTCTGCCTGGGGGTCAAATCGACCCCAAAGAACACAGAGGTGCACTAGTGTGTATAGGATATTAAAAACATGTAATCATGTTAATTTTATATTTACCCAGTTCTCCTCATTAAATAACGAAAAGTCTAAAAATATGAAGCAAAGAAGATGATGTCGATCATATATTTTGAGACTTTAAACATCGAATGGGGTCAAATTGACCCCAAAGGTAACAGGAGGGTTAAAAACATAAATGTCCCAATCTGATGCAGATTAGTAGCTCCAGCTCATTTGCATCTGTAGTCCCTTGACAGATCATAATAAACATAACAACAACGTGAGAACACACCAACGCTGCTTCATTCATTCGGGGTTGCACGTCCACCGAGGGAGCGCACAGCAATTTTCTTGGCTCGTCGCTTTTTATGCTAAATATGATTTCTCTTCTGAATGCATTAATCACCAGAAGTGAAAGGATGCCGTTATTTTACATTTTTTCATGGCTTGCTGTACATAACACACCAGTCTCTTATGACACACGATTTCAATTCAATTCACTTTATTTGCATAGCCCATTTTCACAAATTACCCATTTGAAAAGAAGAAAGATGAAAAGGTTCTCCTCTAATCTATACGACCATTGACATTGAATTACATGTGCACGGATAATGTGTTTCTTACATCTCCTCTCAGGGCTCAACACGCCGTTGTTTACGCTGATTAGACCCTCTTCCCAGGACTGCGTGGGCAGGCGGGTTCACTCCTCTGGTGGCCTGCTTCCACTTCACCATTTGTGTGGAGGATGTGGAATTGTCTCCTTGTTTCCTTGTTTCCTTATTCCCTTTCCCTTGTGTCTCTTGCTGCATTCAGGCAATGGCGCTGGAATCAGGGGGAAAACGGTCTTTCTTCTAACTGTCTTTATTCTGGCTTTAATCCGGGGTTAGGAAGTCACTCCATATGAATTAGCCCTTCAGATACGGAGGCTGACGTCTGCTTGTCTTCACAGAGAGAAGATCCACGCTGAGCTGAACCCGCCGAGCCCCGGAACCGACTTCTGCTCCACGACCCAGAAAGACTTCGGTGTCGAGGGATTCGTGCCCTTTGACCCCGAGACAACGCGAGTAAGTGTCTGCACTCGTACGTCTGAAACAAGCGTGTACGCGAGGCTCGAATCTCCTCTTGAATCCAAAGCTATTTTAAATTTGGATGATTTACCCGCTGTTGTTTTTACAACCATGTGTTTTCATCCGCTTTGCATATAACGAGCTGCGCCTGTTTCAAATCGCAGGCCAGTCGGACTAGAGAGCAGCTGATGAGCGCGGATCCTTCTTCCAGCGGTCATAATTAGAGACACGCACCGTGCATCATATCGTAATGCTGCTGTTGGATTTACAGACTCATTCGTAGCATAACTGAAGAAACCGGCTGCAGACTGGGTTTGAGTTCTAAAACGAGTATTTGATTGCCATACATATATTTATTCAGGTGACCTTGGTCCCCAAACAGGTTCAACTTAGTCTGGCTTGTTAGAGTTTCTATTCTGCACTCAGCTCAACTGGACAACCTGAAGCGGGGTATCGCCCGGCTCAGTCGACTCAGGTTAGCGGCTCAGGTTAGCTTCCCGAGCTAACCCCATCTGTCTCCCAATGGGATAAAACCAGGTTCAAAGTGAAGAAACTACGCAATAGTAAAAAACCTGAGTTAAACCTGAAGGGTTCTTCCTGATCTTGAGAAGTGTATTTGGACTGAGAGCTGAGACATTTTCTGCCTGGCTTGTATTTGCTTACATGTATTTGTCCGTTGCTATGTCTGTGCATCTTGTTTATATTTACCTCAAACAGCTGTATTTCCATTTACAGGTGCGGCTGTATTGTGTACACACATAGCTGTAGTTCTGTTTGTGTCACTAAAAAACTATTTATTTCCCTCCAGGTCCTGTTCTCTTGTCCTTCTCAACGTATTGTTATTAACAAAAGGAAACTTATAACAAAGACACATAGACAGGCACGGACAAAACAAACAAACAAACATAAACAAGCCTGTATGAGTAGGAAGAGAACGGCAGAACAAAATTGTCCTTGACATCCTTTTCACATCAGCTGACCCTGATATCACGATAACTACAAAAGTCTGACGCAATCAAAGTCTCTGATTGGTTGAAACACGAATCGACAACACTGTGGATAATCCATCTATTGCTTAAAGCTATTTATGGCTTAAAAAGGCCAAAAAACGATCTGGTTACAGCTTCACTAATGTGAACCTCCGCCTTGAGAACCACGTTTTGAGGGTTCTGTGAGACTCCTTTAGAGGTTCTTTGAAGAACTATTAAAGTAAATGGATATTTAGAGAACCCTGGATTGAAAGGTTCTTTATGGAACCAGAAATAAGGCCTTAAAGAACCATGTTTTGAGACACCTTTAGAGGTTTCTTTGGAGAACTCTTGGGATTCTCCTATTCAAAGTAATTATAACTTATAAATGGCGTGCCATGGTTGAGCTCACGATGTTTTCTTGTCTCACATCAAGGTTCACGATTATAAAAGCGACCAGGCCGTCACGTTCTGGAGTGAGAACCGCCAGCGGGTCCAGGTGTGTGAGACACTTTCACCTGTCAAACATCGGGGGGCACGTATTACAGTTTTATTTGCCGTTGTATTAATTATACATCCAATATATTCGGTTTGTTTTCAGTGATTTATTCACGGGAATATATGATATACTGTATTTCAGAGTAGTTTTCTCTTTGATGTTTTGTTTATAAAAATTAAAAAAACATAGTCACTTATGGCACCATATAATGTCAGAAGAGTTGCACACATCCACCCAAGTTTCAGGGGGGATTATAATATTAATATTATTTTAAATTAGAAATGCCTTAATGTTTGTATACATGTTTGTGATATTTAGGAAGTGATTGATCACGTTTTCCCGCCGCTGTGGTTGTTTCGTGTCCCAGGGCGTGACTGGCGTGCAGAACCCGATGGCGTCTTTCAGGAAGTCGGCGCGGTTCAGCACGCCGATCGGCGAGCGGCTGGAGGAGGAGCGCCCGCCGGATAACTGAGAGTACGTCGGAGTATCGCATCGCCAAAGTGGTAATCCACTTCAAAGGCCAAACATAAAGTACATTTTACATTGACATGAAGATGTCTATTAAAAATGGGAACGCTGGCCGCTGCCTTCGCTGGATCAGGATTAAAGTTGCAGCTCGGTTAACGATATTTTTTACTCTTTGATGATCCTGGAAAAACTATTTCTACACCACAAGCAGCTCAATATTTATCACATTCTCCCCGTTCCCCTCCGCTGGGAGAGCGGGATGCTGGGAGTCTCTCACTCCTCGGTCTCCGGCAGACGAGGAGCACAGATGTTGCTATTTGTGTACCACCTTGTGATTACATGTTGATAACCGTCTCCATGGCGACCAGCATCCGCATTGACGACTTCTTCTTCTCAGTGGGAGACCAGGCATCTGTGTCTCTGTGCCCACTTTTGGAAAATGTATTTGATGCTCAGTGTTTTGGCCAAATCACGCTGAGAGGAAGGACCTGACCGTCTCTTTCATCTTCCCCTGCACTCACACCATGACCCCCCCCCCCCGAATACGTTGATCAATCTTATCCAGGAAAATTGTTCTTGTCAGAGTGGTTTTAATGCAGCGTACTCGCTACGACACACAGAAATGGTTCTTCAATGGTTCTTTAAAAGGTTTTGTGGTTCTCCGAAGAACCATCACCTACTAAAGAACCATTTTTTCGCTTGAGACACCTTTATAGGTTATTTGTAGAACTCTTTAAGGAAATTGTTCTTTAAAGAACCCTGGTGTGAAAGGTTCTTTGTGGAACCAGATATGGTGCCTTAAGAACCATGTTTTGAAGGTTCTGTGAGACACCTTTATAAGTTCTTTGAAGAACTCTTTAAGGAAATTGTTCTTTAAAGAACCCTGGTTTGAAAGGTTCTATGTGGAACCAGATAGCCTTCAAGACCCATGTTTTGAAGGTTCTGTGTGACACCTTTATAGGTTTTTAGAAGAACTTTTGGGATACTGCTATTCAAAGGTCACATCTCAGATAATGGAGGAAAAAGTATGAAATACTTCCGTAATATATATATATATATATATATACATAGTATGTCTATACCCAGTCAGAGGGGTTTTCCTCCTCGGTGCTCGTTTTAACGAACACGCAGTGAGTTTCCAGCCGAGCTCCCTGAGCCCAGAGGGGGAAAGACCTCTGAGCGCGGCGCGGCGCAGGAATCCGGAACGGGTCGGACCTCAGAACCAGCTGGCCCCGTTTGGAATTTCAACAACATAATTCAATTTGCGCCTGTTAATACGCCCGCCGCTGCCAGAGCCGCCGCGTCCCGTGTTGACCTAGCTGGAGTCACACTTACTGTACCGCGGTTAGAGGGACGCGGCGCCGTGTTCTGTACGCCGTTCCCTCGCCACGCGGTCGGGTCGTCTTTAAACACCTGAGCCCGGCCTCGTGTTGCGCTTGGCGTTCAGTCAGCTGCTCGGCTCATCTCTGCCTCGTGCTTTTAGAAATACCTTTTTGTTTTTTCTGACGAAGCACACAGTGGGCGCCCGAGCGCAGCAGAGATGTTCTTTGCTTCTGCTCGTCTCGTTTTCTTTCAGGAATGCAAAGGGAAATTATTTGGCTGTCGTATTAATAGGCTTTGTTTTTAAACAGGTGTTAAAAAGTGGTTTCAGTCGGTCGGCATCGAGAAAACTTTGGATAGAAATGCTGTTTATTATTATACGGGTTCTCTAAAACTATTCCACCCTCAACCACACGGCATCGGAATTTGTGTTGCATATGTGTTGGAACATAGAAAATATAATGTCGACCCTGATGTCGCTAAGAGAGGCAAAACATGCCCCAGAATGTCCTCTAATAATTATGATGCGTTTAGTTGTTGTGTGTGTTCTTTCTGTGTTGCCTGTACTAGTACACACACAAAAATCATAAATATTATCGTTTCAGAAAAAAATAAAAAAATAACTCATAGTTGTTAAAAAAAAAAAATAATGATAAATAACCTCAAAGAAATAAGAATACAATTAAATATGATTGTCTGATGTTTGTTTTCTGTTCAACAAAATCTCAGAAAACACTTTTAATCTGTAGACTACTGTCTAATAGTCTTATTATACATTTTATATGACAATTGCTTATATACTGGAAGCCTAAATAAGTACAAAGATTAAATGTTATTTCATAAATTTAAAAAAAGTACCCTCTCCTCATCTCCATGTTTCTCACCTCCTGCCTTTTTGCTTTAGCTTTTCCCCCCATCCGTAACATTGATAATTATGTTTTATTAGAAGCCTGGACACTGTTTACAACAACAACAATAATTCAATTAATCTGCCTCGCCTCATCAGATCCACCCCTGACCTCAACCTACTCAAAAACTTCAAAATCTTTTTCTAGTTTTACATTAAAGCGTGTTAATGAGAAGCTTATACAATACTGTTTATGTTTTATCTGAGAGGTGATATTTTTCATTAGTCCTGTTACTGGCAAGTTTATCATGCGAATTTGAAGTGTTGGCAAAACATAATCTTTTAGGTAAAGAAAATATGATTTATTTCATTCTTAAAAAAAAAAAAAACTATTTCAGATCCATATGGTTCCCGTCCAAAAAAACAGCAACAAGCTATTAACACCTCCTGCGTAGCACGGCCTGTCCACATGCCGACGTCCAGGAATGAAAAGATAAGATTTAAACAAAACCGTCCGTCTCCCGGACGCCACAGGAGACGGTGATAAAGACGGAGTGTAGGTGATTCTGTAAAGCCAGACTCTTTAGAAACCACAGACACGGCTTTCACTTCCCATCCGAGCTGCACAGCTGCACAATACCAAGACTACGAATAAAACTTAACGAGTTCATGACATCAACTATATACGTCTGGCCGTCAACTTTTATAACGTGCTGCAAAAATCATGTCAGTAAAAATATGTTCTCCGCCTGACTCTAGTGTCACGAGCTTGTTATCCTCCGGAGGATCCAACGAGCCGACCCACAAATTAAATTGTCTCCACGTTGGATCTTCCTCGAAATGCCATCTGCGTGAATGAAATTACAACTCATTACACGAGGATATTTATGCTCAGCCCAGATGTGCAAAGCTCCCGCAGCACCCATCTGGCAACGGTAATTACAGGTAGGAGTGTGATTACTCTGCGGGTCCAGCGGGAGATCGGATCGACTCCCACCGCCTCCGGGGCCTCGGGACAAGATCGACTCAAAAATTCATCGGGAAACTTTCCCTAACTTCAACACGTCGACGAGGAGACGCTGCCACGAAGACACGGACTATTTCGGAAGCTTCTTCTCGCTTCTGTCTTTCTTCTGCTGCGCTAATCCAAAATGATACCCCGTGTTGAACATTGTTCATCTTTACCTGGCGGCACAAAGAGCTCCGCGGGTTGGTAATCCCTCCTCGTTGTTTTAAAAAGGCAGTCATTGTGGATCCATGTCCTGCTTGGCGTCGCCGGCTCAAAGATCTCCCACCGGTCCATTGTGTGGAGTCTGTGGTCCGAGATGACTTCTAATCAACGTTCCTCCAAAACAACACTCTTGAACCCCGCGGGGCTTCTTGTTCCAACTGCCTTTTTTTTTAATGCTTTTAACTAATTTCCTGGTCACGACGGGAGAGGGAGCGGTGATGAGAAACCATTCGACGTGGCCATTCCGAGCGCGTCCGAAAAATGATATAAAAGAGGACGATGCGATCTCTGTGCCAGAACGACGCCGCGGAGAGCACCGGGCAAAAGAAAGAAACCAACCACCCCCCAGAAGACGACGCTCGCAAGCTCCTTCGCCATGAGACGGTCGCTCACGTCCGCCATCTTCGCCGCGGCACTGCTGTGCGAGTGCTACGCCCTGTCCGCGGCGTCGCCCATGGGCAAGGCGGACGGCGGCGGCGGCTCCTTGGAGCAGGAGGCTTACGCCTCGCTGCTGAGCAACGAAGCGTCCGAAAGCGACGTCGGGAACGGCGACGTGGCCACGGCGGGCAAAAGCGGCGGCCCGAGGGTGATCGTCGTCTCCGACCCGAGCCTGTGGAGGGAGCTGCTGCGGGGGGGAGCGCCACGCGGCGGACTGTCCGTCTTTAAACGGCGAACCGACGACAACGGCCAGCTCATCGAGCACAGAGACGCCGGACGGGACCTGAACATCCCCATCCTGAGGAGGGACCCCATGAGGTGCATGGTGGGACGGGTGTATCGGCCGTGCTGGGAGGTCTAGGACTGTTTGAGGACGACCGCCACTTCCGTTGCAAGATAATCCCAAAGAAATGATGTATCTATATTTCAATTATTGCAGATCTGATCAATAAAACTACTGAATTCTGCCGTATGTGTTGTGCATGTGTCAGGCCGGGATTCTGATCAGGACTCAAACACGGAGGTGTCGGCGAGCAGGCTTTATTTCTTCAAACAAAAACACTCCTAAGAGGTGGAGGCTAAACAAAGCACAAATAAACAAAAGGCTGGGCTATGAAAAACTGCAACAAAAAGCGCTCTTTCGAGGTAGATTCACACTTACAAAAGGATTCTGTGGCTATGAACATGGAGCTGGCTTGGGCGCTCGGACGTAAGACGTAACACTTTGGCACAGGACAGAGGGAAGACGCACACTATAAGCACATGAGGGTAATGGGGAACAGGTGGAAACAATCAAGGATCAGGGGAGACAATCAGACCGGTGACACATGAGGAAGGGCAAGTGATCTGAAACGAGAGGAGTTAGACTTCAAAATAAAACAGGAAGTTACAAGACAAAAACCCAAGACAAGACAAACTTCACCGCGGTGTGACAGCATGTTTGGTCACTGCTCACTACTTGACTCTTAGCACTGAGATTATGAGGGTTACAGTTCTACTTCATAAATCTTGGCGTGGAAGAACTGGTTGGATAGTTATAGCATGCAACAGAATTGCCATTGTTACTTTTCCATGTGTGTATGGATTAGATGCAATGTGGGAGTTTTAAAGGTACTGGTAGCGAGCTGTTTACCTCTGGTTCCAATCCTAATAGTAAACTACGGTAATCACCTCCAGACTCAACCCGAAAGTGAGAATCGAAACTTCTCATCCAACACTGACAAAATAGCCAAAACGTTGAACGACTTCTTTAAGACTCACAACTAGACGCGGGACAATGGAAGAAAGCTGTTTCTTAATGTGTTCCTGCAGGAACCGGCTTCATCCTAGTGCTTTGTAGGTCTGGTTTACCCCCCAAAAAACATCAGGGAGGCACCTTGATAACACCTATGACCGGGCCACCTTTCAGCAGAACAGAGGCGGACTGCAATCATAAAAGATCTAAGCAGAGAATCAGGCTCAAAGGTTTTCTAAGTTCTGCAGAAGTGTCCGGGCTCTCGTGAAGCAGGGGCAGGGCTTGATAGGAAATGTCTTTTCAATCAACCAGAAAGCTTCTTAATGTCCAATAAACATAAATGACATATGAATTGGCTTCATTACAGATGCTGTGGCCAAATGCAGCTGATAATAAAGATCCATATCGAACACCTCTTTCTGCGCATGTTTACGGAGCAACGAGGGTCTGAGAGACGGTTGTATTTTCACCTCCAATAAGGAAGTTGTTACGGTTGATCTGTTAGCAGGACAAGTGTTTCCGTCCCAGGTGACACCGAGAGGGTGCTAAGGTGCAGGAAGGCGCTGTTGGTAGGCAGAAGGACGATCTGGTTGTGTGGGAGTTGATCATGTAAATGGATTGAAAGTGGTTTGCGGTCTGGCATGTGGACTTGTGAGGTTCATCTGGGTCTCGGGGCGCAGTCAACCACCGCGGAACATTCCCCACCAAATAGAGAGCCGAGTGTCCGTCAGCAGAAAGGAGGATCCTTTTCTGGGGTCGGCCGCATACCTTTCTTTTGGGTATTTGGGAGTACGGTTCTGGTTGGAAAACAATTAGGCTGAAGACAGGCATGTAGAACATGTGATGTCTACTGAAAGAAAGAGAAAACCCCGAGTCGACGGTTTCGTTCGCCTATCAGAGATGCAATGGTCGTATCTCCACAGCTGTTCCCTGGATTCTAATATAACTCTGGTTCAGACTTCCCGGTCCCCAGAGGATGAAGCTAATCCCTTTGGTGATCACTGAGTATTCCTTTAGCGACGTCATCTAGTTGACATTGTTGTCATCGAATAGTTGTCCAGACGTTCCTGGTCCAGAGTTTTGTTTTAGCAGCCGGTCACAATATCTGATGGTCAGCATCAGATATACTTTGTGTGCTACTGAATCTATTTATATATATATATATATATATAGATCAAAGAACAAAGAAAACAGGGAGAAAAAAAAGTAAGTAAAGAAAAGAAAGATAAGAATACAAATAATAACAAAGGCAAAACAAAGGTTATTATAATCATAAATAATAATACCCCCCCCCCCTCCCCAACTGATGAATCTCAAAGGGCAATTAATGAGTCATATTGCCAGGAAGATATACAAATGTAGAGTAAGCTGAATTATGCAATATGAACTATTTCCAATAGACAGTGTTTTTATCTTTTATTTCTTTCTTTACTCTTGTTTTTTTTGGTTTTTAATGTTCCTGTTTTCTTCTTTACTTTTATAAACTGATTAATACATACACAAAAAAATGAAAATAGCCGGTTTGACAACCGCTCTACAACTCGTTGCCATATTGTGTGAAGCACTTTGCATTAAATACATCGGACTTTCCCTTTAAAATTATGACAAATTACAAAGGAGAGCTTTTTGGGGATTTCCGTACCCCATAATAGTCCAGGATCCAGATGAGTGCTTCATGGGAAGGTGTTTCTCTTTACCGATAACTGTGGAGCGCAACATCTGGAAACAGTTAAACCATGAGCTGTGCAACTATTTATTTAATCAGTTGGTGTATTATATGTGGTTTTTAATTTAACTTCCCACGAGTTATCAGTCTGACAAATCTTGAATACTTACTACCTTGAGGTCTTTCTCAAGAGCTGTTTTTTAAAAATATTATAAGGAGAGTATTATTCGCTGTTTCCAAACACAACCACATTTCAATAATGGTGAAACAAATAAAACCCCAGTAATGATAAGCAGGATTCTTGGTGTGCTTTATCATCATAACGTGTGGTGTAATAATGTCTGTGATTAAATGTGATTATTGCTGTGAATTGGGTTCATATGTTCAATACTCTTTCTGTTTGTTATGTGTTTCTTTTTCCAGAATTAAATATAATTACAATAATACCAAAACTGCACAACTCCATGTCCGTAAGTCAAAATGACTTTAATGGTTAAATACATATGCGACATACAGTCTTCAGCTATTCCAAAGCCGAACCGCATCAAAGACAATTCACTGTGTTCCTTCTGTAATGCTCAAAAGGTTCATTCACCAACAATATTGTGTTAGCATGGTCAACTTAATTTCCTTTTCTTTATTTTGTCTTTATTTCTTAGTTAAGGTCTCCATACCGACAACTACACTGATAAAAATGTGTACGTAAACTTTACATTGAACCTCTAATCATTGATTAACTTCAGCCTTTATCAAAGTAAATAATGTATTTTAATGTCCCTTTAATTACATGTTTAATTAAACTTTTCTTCAGTGTCTTTGTAGCTTTGATTCACCAACAATATTGTTATTATTTTCTTTTTACAAAAAAAAAACATTTTTCCTTTCTGTTCTTGTCTTTATTTTTTAGTTAAGGTCTCCATTGTTTACATTAAACTTCTAATTATTGCATAACTGCAGCAAAAGGCCTTTTTGAGATAATTCCTGTGTGTAATGTCCCTTTAATTACACATTAAATTAACCTTTTCTTCAGTGTCTTTGTTGCTTCCATTCACCAAAAATATAGTGTTAGCATCGCCAACTTCATTTTTGGACCTTTTAAAAAAAACTATTTCCCCGTTTTCTGTTCTTTTCTTTATTTGATTTGTATTTTTTAGTTAAGGTCTCCATTGTTTACATTAAACCTCTAATTATTGCATAACTGCAGTAAAACGCCTTTTCCGAGGTAATTAAGGTGCGTAATGTCCCTTTAATTACGTATAATGAAACTAAATGCTCGGCTCCACGTCGCTCCAGTTAATGGAGGGATTGAAATGTATAGGACATAGGAGTGTCTGGTGGGGGGGGGGGGGGGGGGCGTTGTGAGGCTTGCTTTCCTTGCCTGTCGGTTCTTCTGGAAGAATAGAACTATTAATAGCTGAGGAGCAGCAGGAGAAAGGTTAGCTATCCGTTGGAACTGTCTCCGGCTTACAAGAGGCGGAAAGCACAAACTCGTCTGCTTCGCGAATCGGAACGATTCCATTTAGGACCGAGAGACTCTGGAGAGCTCACGAGTGGAGGTTAAGATGAGCGTCTGGAGTGATTCACAAGAAATATTCAAAATTGAAGCATTTTCTGTGGAAGAAATGCTCAGGAAATTAGAATCGGGGGTCGCAGAGACAAGATGTGAGGCGTTCAGGGGACGTACGGTCAACGTGGCATTCTAAAATGGTTATTTCCAAGGCTGGAAAAGTCCTGGAGAAAAAAGAAAATCACAAAAATGTTAGAAAAGTCAAGAACAATTTGATATATTCATATGTTCATTTACGCTGAGTTGTAAATACTTATTTTGCTTTTTAAAAGAAAGACTCTCCGGCATACGCTCTTTCATTTTCAGCATTGCAAGTGAACGCACCTTAACTTAAAAATACATATTTTTATTCTTTTAACCTAAACTATCATCTCTCATTCATTCGTAACATCCAAGGTTATATACTGTACGCTTTGGAATTCTCATTTTTAGTTTAAACACCACACGTTCTCACTTTTTCATGAATGCAACTGAGAAGAAAAAAAAACCTTGGTTATGGAAATTTGGTTTAAAGTCCTGGAAAAGACGCTCACATGTGTCTGAACCCTGCGTGTTGTGAAATGTGAGAACGTGGTGATTCATTACCAGCGCGGTAACCGCGAGGCAGCCAGTATAAACTCTGGATTGCAAAAGATAATTTAGCACATAATCAACTGTAGCCCAAAAGCCACTTAACCAAAGTGTTAGCTTGACGCTACACAGAACGCCGTGGTGGCGTCCAACAACGAGACGCTGAGGGAACGGAGTGTGTGTGTGTGTGTGTGTGTGTGTGTGTGTGTGTGTGTGTGTGTGTGTGTGTGTGTGTGTGTGTGTGTGTGTGTGTGTGTGTGAGGTTGTGGACTTCACAGATACTAGTCCAGACCTTCCTGGGTCCAGACTGAAGGTCTCAGCCACGTGGACATACAGTATACAGGCGTATGCACGGGGTCCTTTTATTTTTTTTATAACAAACTGTCACATTATGTTTCATTTTTTAAGTTACAGAATCCTCAGAGTCTTTGTTTGTAGTGTATTTATAATTCTTCCTTCAGTTGAGTGAGTAGTCTTGATTTATGAAGACGCATCGTGTTGTTTAACAACAAGGATGCAGAAGGTACCGACGGTGAGGAAAGTACCTCTTTAAACCAAAAGTTTTTGCTGGCACCATTGCTGGTCTTTGGAACGCACACACACACACACACACACACACACACACACACACACACACACACACACACACACACACACACACACACAGATAATTAAACCTAGATTTCTTTTCTTTCTTTTTTATCTTGTGCATTAAAATTATTTGGTTGATAGCGTCCTCGCAAGTTTTAATCCTAGTTAAAATCAATAGAATCAATAAAAAATAAAAATAAAGAATAAATAAAAAAAATCCTGATATGGCATTTTAGGGGGGAAAATAATATATTTATATACAATATATGTATATAAAGAAACATATATTGGTTTAAATATATAAATGAATACATCCCCTCCAAAGTTAGGGCTGGTGGCTTAACACCTGCTCAGGTAACTTCTCATATTTCTATCTGATATAAGAGTGAATGATTGGAAAATGGAACATATTTAGAAGGCGTGTTTAAATCTAATACGAACATTTTAATTATTGCTCTTCTTTTGACTCAAAAAGCAGCTTTAGTGTTATTTCCACATTACAGAGGGGAGCTGGGAGGGTTGTTAGCGCCGCCTGCCACCGTGAACACATGGAGGCTGATCAGAGCAGCGAAGGAGTCCTCTGTGCTCCTGCCTGCAGGTCGCTGTTTGCTCAGCGCTGCTCGTTGTGCACAGTTTACAACAAATGGCTCTCGCCCTCAATCGGGAGAAACAGAACATCTGGAGCTCATTATTTGACCGAGTGATTATTCTGTCTGGGCTGTCAAGATAGACATCAGAGCATTGTTTCAACCAAAATTGCAACTTCACTATATTTTTTTATTTGTGTCCCTGAGACTTCATGTCTGCTGAACACGGCTGTATGCTCCAAGTCTCATATCTGGATTTGCTAGAAATAAATTGTGCATATAGTGCATTTATAATTCTAGTGTTGATTTATGAAGACGCATCGTGTTGTTTAACAATAAGGATGCAGAAGGTACCGACCGTGAGGAAAGTACTTCATACTTTTTAGATTTTACATTAAACCAACACTTTTTCTGGCAAGAGGGTCTTTGGAACTCACTCACACACACACACACACACACACACACACACACACACACAGATTATTAAACCTTTACGTTATCAAATTGTTACAGCAAACTATTATTATTACACATCTAGTGTAATGTAGTGGCACAGAATGACACGGTATCTATCCTCCTTTATTTCTGTAAAAAAAAAACATAGTATATATTTTTACAATAAACATCATCAATCTTCAATATATCGTAGCATGTGAAATGTATTTACTTGAGAAATATGTTTTTAGATTGTACATTAAACTAAAATCTTTGTTACATCTTCTTGCTGCCAACTTTGGAACCCCCCCCCCCTCACACACACACACACACACACACACACACACACACACACACACATAGCAATAAAACCTTTACGTTATCAAATTGTTATAGCAAAAGATGATTACACATTGAGTGTAATGTAGTGCCACAGGGTAGCAGAGTATCTATCCTCCTTTATTTCTTTAAAATAACATTTATTTTTACAATATAGATGAAATATAAACTGAATTTGATATCTCGAGATCAAAGAAATAGAAGGCATGAAGTGGCACTTGGCACTTGGTAGAACACATTATGTTTTTAAAGATGTGTTGGATCAGATGTTGTCCGTTTTATTTGAAGGTGAGCATCTGCTCCACCATCTGCCTCACGCCGTAAGAACCGGACTTGAGCTCCAGATTTATTGCATTACATGCATTGATAATGACCGTCTCTATGCGCCTGAAACCCGACACTGAATGTAACTGGGTCCATCTCAACCTCTTTGTTCCATAACACGATCACTCCGAGGGTTTTGGCCGAACCAGTTCCACGACATCTGGCGCCAGAGGGAGCGCTCCGACGTCCGGGCGCTAATTGAATTCCTCTTAGTCGGTCGTCGCAGCTCGACGTGTGCGAGCCTGACGAGCTGTTGATCGCCACAGGCCGAAGGAAGCTCCCGTGGTTTTACAGAAAGACGGTAGAATGCCATATGCCTCTCGGTAATCTATACGCCGTTCTAGACGGACTGCACTTACAGACCTTTCCTACCCAGACAAAGGGCTCCGTCACGCCTCTGAGTGCTGCGTCCAGGAGCATGAGGGGTTCAGAGGAGAGGTGTTCAGCACATCCACCGACAAGTCGTTGTCACTGCGTGACTCAGTGTCTCCTAATACTGCTGGAGATCAGCGATGACAGTTGCTACAAAGCTATAACATCGGCTACAGTGCTATTATATTTGCTACAATGCTATTATATTTGCTACAATGCTATTATATTTGCTACAATGATATAACATTGGCTACAATGCTATTATATTTGCTACAATGCTATAACATTGGATACAATGCTATTATATTTGCTACAATGCTATAACATCGGCTACAAGGCTATAACATCGGCTACAATGCTATTATATTTGCTACAATTTTATTATATTGGCTACAATGCTATAACATTGGCTACAATGATATTATATTTGCTACAATGATATAATATCGTCTACAATACCATAACATTGGCTACAATGCTATTATATTTGCTACAATGATATAATATCGTCTACAATACCATAACATTGGCTACAATGCTATTATATTTGCTACAATGCTATGACATTGGCTACAATGCTATTACACTGGCTACAATGTTATTATATTTGCTACAATGCTATTACACTGGCTACAATGCTATTATATTTGCTACAATGCTATTACACTGGCTACAATGCTATACCATAGGAGTGCTAACACCTTTACCGTCTTTGTTTTGTATTTAAAATCGTATATATTTGTCGTAACCAGATATTTACCTGCCCACAATGCAACTTCCCGAAGCTGCCTTCAAAATAAGAGCATCTTCTCTCAAAACAGGAAAGGAGACATATCCTGCTGAAGGCTGTCAAAAAAACGTGAAACAAAAATAAACATAATTGATTGTCGAGCAGTCGTCGAAGTCAAAAAACAGAAATGAGGTTACTTACATATGAAATGTATAAAACAAATATCAATCAGATATCAGAGCAAAGACGACCAGATGTCAGCCTGTGCCACTGATGGGAGGACCTTCGTGAAGCCCTGTGCCCGCAGGGCGAGAGACATGCCGACAGGGGGATAGAGAGAGAAAGATGTGTCTTGGCAACGGGATTATTTTGTTCTGTGTTCGAATGTTTGGCTTTCGCCGCGCTCAGCTTCCCAGAAATGAGACAGGAGCAGAAATACCTCGCGCCACGCTAGATGCACGCAGAGCTTATTTCATGCGCTTTTAAGTTTCCGATATGGCGGCCTTTATTTTGACGAGATTTGTCCAAGTCAAATAAACGTTCCTGTCTTTTATTTCCGCGGCCTCTTCACGAGGGTTCCCTGAGTTCACAATGTCACAAGAAGCAGGGTCCAGCCGGCTGGATGGATTGAACATAAAATGCTGTTAAGAATGATATAAATATAATTATTATAGTTAAATATAGAGGATGATGATTTATGTTTGATTTAAATATCTATAACAAATGACGTCATAAAAGGATAGCACCTGCATAAAAATAAATATAAAGTGCATAAAAATCCAACCTTGACATGTATCAAGACGCTCGGACGCACAGGCGGTTGTATCCTGTGATTTTTCAAAATAAAACATCTTTCCGACATCGGTAATTAATAAAAAACAAAATGTTATTCATTCTTTCTGTGCGTCCCGGCACCAAGGAACCCACGGACTGGTACCGGGCCGCAGACCGGTGGTTAGGGACTGTTGTTTGGGGACCGTTGGTTGGGGAACGGTGGTTGGGGAACGCTAGTTAGGGAACGTTGGTTGGGGAACGTTGTTTGGGGACCGTGGGTTGGGGAACGTTGGTTGGGGACCGTTGGTTGGGGAACGTTGGTTGGGAACAGATGGTTGGGGACCGTTGGTTGGGGAACATTGGTTGGGGAACGTTGGTTGGGGACCGTGGGTTGGGGAACGTTGGTTGGGAACCGGTGGTTGGGGACCGTTGGTTGGGGAACATTGGTTGGGGACCGTGGGTTGGGGAACGTTGGTTGGGCAACGTTGGTTCTGGAACGTTGGTTGGGGAACGTTGGTTGGGAACAGATGGTTGGGGACCGTGGGTTGGGGAATGTTGGTTGGGGACCGTGGGTTGGGGAATGTTGGTTGGGGACCGTGGGTTGGGGAACGTTGGTTGGGGAACGTTGGTTCTGGAATGTTAGTTGGGGAATGTTGGTTGGGGAACGTTCCTCCTCCCATGTCATCCAAACACCGATCGATGGAAATATCCTCGGTATCCATCGGTACTTTCACCGTCATCGCCGTGGTTACGCGTATCGTGTGAAGCGCTGTGGTTCTTCCTCTCCACAGCTGACTCCATCACTCAATCCCAGGGTGCCCTTGACTGGCTCCATGGGGCCGGGTGACATCATCGTCACCCCCCCCCCCCCCTCTCTTCCCCCCCGCTGTCTCTAATGGAGGCCTGGAGCTGGTGGAAAGAGGAGGAGGGGGGGGGGGGCGGTTGTTAATAATTTAGGAGCTCTGGTGCACTTTATAACCCGGCCTGCGAGGCTCGCCCAGGACACTCGCCCCAAAGTGCATTAGTGTGATAGTTGTTGGAGGGAACCGGCTCTTATTGACTGATGCGATCAATAAGGGCGCCTCTGCTCGCCGTGGAGCCCCGGAGGTTGTTGTGTTGTTGGTTGATTGGTCAAAACAACAAGAAAAGCCTCAATTACACTTTGAGGAACATCGGCGCGTCGAGCGTCTGAGGCGACCAATCAGGAGGAGGGAGGAGCTCCACGGCGGAGGGGATTTCAGTGACGTGACGGACGGCGGAATTACCCGTGGCTTTCTTTGAGTGGGATGAGGAGGAGGAGGAGGAGGAGGAGGAGGAGGAGGAGGAGGAGGAGGAGGAGGAGGAGGAGCTCACCTCCATGAGGTGAACATTGATGACTCCACTTTAATTTACCAAAGTGTTTTCTCTACGCCGCTGCCGGGAACTCTGTGGGAAAACGAGAGAGAAAAGAACGAGAGTTCCAACTTCAGGAAAACGGCTTCAAAATCTTTTTGGGGTTAAATCACAAAAATGAAACGCCCTTTTACGAGTTTTATTTTTAAGCGACACCGGTGGCTTTGATGCCGATTTATTCGTGATGTATTGGTTTGCCGTGACCTCTTGCAGACATATTTGTGGTGCTCAGCGGCAGATGTGACTCACTGACTCCACCAGGAGGGTCACGCGTCTTTGAATACTACATTTTGATGAATTGACATCAAATGTTTGTACAGACGTCCATGTGTTCCCCCGAAGACACTTTAGGGGAGGGGCTTAAAAAGGTCATGTTGACCCGCCTGGCAGCAGACAGGTAGACAGCCTGGCAGCAGACAGGTAGACACGTGTTTCTGTCTGTTCAGGGTGTCAGACTGAAAAAGAAAAGGTTAAAAAGGGTCATAGCGCAGATTCCTAAGTGGATTCTGGCCGTGTGGGTTTCGGTGGAAGAGCCTCGGCAGACAACAAAGGGGATGGCCGCGTGACCCCGGAGGGGTTGATTTACGACGTGTCAGCAGGAGCAGCGGTGGATCACACACCCCTTCACCCCCCCCCCCCCCCCTTCATCCCCCCTCCCCCCCTCCTCCGAGCTCACTGAGGGTTTATCACCGCCCAGCGGCGACGTGTTGCCTGCGGCGGCCCGGACCCGGGATCCGATTACAACACACACCAGGGCACGTCTCTGCAGAGCGCCTGGAGACGAGACACTGAGCAGCTAAATGGTTCTGGAGGAATAATGTACCGACAGCACCGAGCGCTGGACTCATGAGGAGCTTTGTTCTCATTAGATCTCATTTACTGATGTCGTAAAAACCCCAAAACACAAAGACAGGCCCAACTTCGCCTCAGAGTAAAACAGGGATACACAACCTGTTCCGGTGCGTAGCGGCGTTAACTTCAGAGCCCTTCAGGGGTTATTCTGTTGGGAGTTAGCACGATGTATTTCTAAAGCCGCATAAGAACAGTTTAAACATTCTACTTGTATTATTTGATTATTATTCCAGATTACTCTCACATCAAAGGATCGACGAGAAACTTTTCCTTGAACTGCTTCGTCTAAATCTCACACACACTTTTTAGTTCTCGGTTGCTATTATTTTTGCGATGTGAAGGAGGATGACCTCTCCACGTGAATCGCTCCCTGCTCAGCTATGATTGGTCGATTGTTTGCCTAACCAGGAAGCTGGAAGCAGCATAAAAAAAATGTCCTCATCACATCAGAAATACTGATATATATATATATATATATATATATATATATATATATATTTAATATATATATATATATATTTGTATATTTATATATATATATATATATATGTATATATATGTATATATATATATTCATATATATATATTTATATATTATATATATTTATATATTATATATATATATTACATATATTATATTATTTGGTTCAAAATGCAACTAGTCCCTAGTCCCTGACTAGATATAGTCCCTGTTACCTAGTCCCTGACTAGATATAGTCCCTTTACCTAGTCCCTGACTAGATGTAGTCCCTGGTACCCTGGGGCTCACACGTGGTTCAAACGCTTCACAATGGGAGTCTTTATTCTCTCTTCTTTCTTCTTTCTCTTTGACGCAGGATGCATTCGAGGTCATCGAAGTTCAGAAAGCACACGTGATTTTTTTATTATTATTTGAGAATCTATAACTTGTACAAATGAACGTGCCCCCTCGTGTTTATTTGCATTGCACTCCCCGGGTCTCGGGGCCCCCGGAGGCCCCGTTCTGGCCAGCCAGCTGCCAGCCTATTAGCGGATTGTTTGTTTGACTTTGTCGTATCGAATTGAGACGCGCCGACTTTTGTGAGAATGGGCATCGACTCATTTGAAGGGTGCACTTGTTAAAGGCTCTGGCCGATGTTTAGACTGAGATGGAGCCCGGCACTCCTCTCGTCTCGGACCGACCGCTTGTGGGCGAGAGCTTTAGTGCTGAAGTGCCGAGAGGTCCTCGGCCAAGCTTTTTACATTCTTTCTGCACCTCAGTGCTGACTGGCAAATTTCATTTAATGGGCTCTAGAGCTTAAATAAATATGGAACAGGACAGAAGCAGTTTGGGCTTTTGAGGACATTGGAATGTGAACGAATCACGAAGGTTCGCTCAAACCGGAGAACGTTGGCCGAACGTCACTCCAGACCTTTCTTTAAAATCGATTGCACTCTGAAGTATGATATCATTGAACGAGATCTAGTCCGCATGATACCTAGTCCCTGACGAGATCTAGTCCCTAATACCTAGTCCCTGGCGAGATATAGTCCTTGATACCTAGTCCCTGACGAGATATAGTCCCTGATACCTAGTCCCTGGCGAGATATAGTTCATGATACCTAGTCCCTGATGAGATATAGTCCATGATACCTAGTCCCTGACGAGATATAGTCCCTGATACATATAGTTCCTGATACCTAGTCCCTGACAAGATATAGTCCCTGATACTTAATCCCTGATACATAGTTCCTGAACCTAGTCCCTGATTCCTAGTCCCTGACTAGATATAGTCCCAGATACCTAGTCCCTGATACTTGGTCCCTGTAGATATAGTCCCTGATACCTAATCCCTGTTACCTAGTCCCTGTTATCTAGTCCCTGTTCCCTAGTCCCTGTAAATATGAGTGAAAGTGTTTCCTGAAGCAGACATTTAAACTGTGAAGCAGCTATGGTCCTTTAAAAGGCTTTGTGGTTCTACTAAGAACCATCACCTGCTGAAGAAATTTGTTTCCGTTTGAGACACCTTTATAGGTTATTTGAAGAACTCTTTAAAGAAATGATTCTTAAAGAACCCCAATTTGAAAAGTTCTTTGTGGAACTAAAAATGGTGCCTTAAAGAACCTTGTTTTGAAGGCTCTTTGAGAGACCTTTTTTTTTTTTTGAAGAACTCTTCAAGTAGATGGTTCTTTAAAGAGCCCTGGTTTGAATGGTTCTTCGTGGAACCCAAACTGGTTCTTCTATGGCATCACTTTTCGGTTCCAGATGTCACCTTGATTCCTCTGTGGTTGAGTGATGAATCACATGTTTAGTTCCTTGTAATTCGTGTGAAATGAGCTCGTCACGCGTCAAGGTTTTTACGGCTTCCCGTCATGATCGATGTCACGCGGCCGAATCCTCCGTCCCTAAAGGCCAATGAGAGCTGCGAGGAGGCTGCAAGTGTTCGGAGGGCTCGGCGCTCCGCACAGGAGGAATCCGTCTTGTAAACCGATACGGCCGTCCAGCCGTGACCTCAGCCTCCGAGTATGAATCCTGGGCTGTGATCTGTGGGTTTAAAAGCCTCGGCTCTGCAGGATAACGGAGGCTAATGACGAGTCTCTGAGGACAACAGAAGGCTGAGAGCCGGACGGTGTTACCGACAGCAGATGCTCTGTCCAAGAATTACACAAACCAGTAATAACTATCAAAGCCGGTCAGCTCAAAAGACGTATCACTAATATTTTATTTGGCGTGACTATGAATGAACTGTAAATAAAGTGTTTGCACACTAATTAAATTCAGTTTATTTTATATAGCCCAATTTTACAATCTATGACATCCCTGACCTTTGACCTCACATCAGATGAGGAAAAACTCCCAAGAAATAGAAAAAACAGGAGAAAACGGGGAAGAACCCCTGAAACTATGACCTCCATACGAAAACAGACAGAGAAGACGTTATCTCTATTTATAGTTTAATTCCCGTCTCCAGTTTGAATTCCGGTGTAAATCAGATGAGTACACTCTTAAAACTAAAAGCCCTCTGTAATTTCAATGGAAACAATCCCTTAATTTCCTGTCAAGGCTTTTATTGTAAAACAGAGCTCCAAATGCAGAGGGTGCCATCTAGTGGCGCGTGTGCATTACTACAATGTACAGATTGGGACTACACACAAACCAGACAAAAGACACTTTAAATGAATAATCCACATGTATTCATTAAATGAGTTTACTTTTCCAAAAGGTAGACTTTACTATCAGAGCTGGGTAACTAATGGGAAAAAGAACCTAGAGGCAAGAAGGACAGCAATTAGAAACGAGTAAACATAGCATTTGGGACGCTTGCCATGGCTACTGGACAGCTAAAGCAGAAAGTGTTTAGATGAAAACATTAAATTAGGGCATGCATGAGCAATAAATGAGAGCTATTTGACAGGTTTAGATTTGCTTTATTAGGATAACTTTGTCTAGATATTAGTCCTTGTCAGATTATGGGCACCTGGAGTTATGTAGGAGTCCACATGCACCTGGGTAGACCTATGGTGTTTAATTAGTGGAAGAGAGGCATCATGACACAATCCTTATGAAATCAGAATGGTCTACAAGCATTATTTTGGCCAGGGTGCTTTTTCCCCAGTCTGTGGAAATTTTATTTTTTGGAGAAAATGTCACTAGTTAAAACAAAGATTGTACTGAGCAGAAGGCAGGTATGAAAGCTGGCACAATTTAAAGTAGTGCCTATCAAAGTAAATATCCGCCTTAACTGAACTATACGAGTCACTTCCAGCTCCTGTAGTCAGGTACATCTATGAGCGTAGAGCTCCCTCTAGTGGTGAACAACGTGAATGACAAGGGAGTCGTCAGAGTCTGGTTAGGACCATTTAATAGAGGCTTTAAGAACAAGGTAAAAACAACTGTACATGTCAGATTAAAACAATCCCATTTAAAAATAAAGTAAAAGCCACACCACTGGCCCCTTTTGATGGAGACCAAGTTAAAGCATGCCACAAGTTTTGTAGTCTCAGCTCGTTTAAGCAATAAAAATAGCTTTTCCTGGAAATGCAAACTTGGGGAACAAATTGAGATGTATATTCAAAACAAGATTTTGGCTGGCAAGTAGTAGACGATGAGCCATGATGTGGAGGAGACAAGCTCCCCGAGCAGCGAGTCACTGCAGCAAGTCTAAACTGCCCGTGTGTGGGTTGCATTCTAGGGGGCCGGCTTTCAGAATAAAAACTTGTAGCATGCTTGCATAAAAGTATACACACACGATATATTCAGTTTGGTCTCGGTTAAACCACCGGCATGGTCCTTGGTGTGAAGCCCATTCAGTCACATTAGAAAAAACATTAAGTTAAAAAAGAAAACTGTACAAAGCGGCGCGGCGTCGTCACGCGGCGAGCTGCTTGGCGAGGTCCTTCACCAGCGAAGACTTGAGCTGCGCGATGGTGGCGATCCTCATCTGCTTCGACGTGGAGTACTTTCCTTTGATGGCCTGCGAGAAAACAACAAATTACGTTTACAATAGTCATGAAAAATCTGAAACACGAGCGTTGATGACGTCGCTCTCCTGCAGCGTTCAAAGCGACACCCACCATGTGCTTGGTCAGCCCGTCGTTCACCTTCACCACGTTCTTGGCAATGTGAGACATCACAGGAATCAAACTCTCTGCCGTGTAGTCCATGTAGTGCTGCAGCGTCACATCCTGAGGGGGGAGACAGTTACCTTCTGAAGCGCGAGACTAGAGACAACCAGGGTGGGACATTTACACTTTTTTTTGGACTGAAATTCAGGGCATTTAAGACATTGTGGCACTTTTTGAATCATTTAACCCTTGTTCAAAATAAATATACATATTTAGGTTTACAGTATATGAGCAAGTGTGGCAATAATACAAATATGAATTAGTCTAAAGATGCAAAGTGTTTTTTTTTACTTTATCTATACTGAAATCAAACAATATTCTATTTAATTTTTATCTTTGTGGTTTACATTTTTTTTAAACCACCACTAACAATAAATTAAAAATTAGAGTTGTGTACCTACCCTCAGGCAATACAGATAGGACACAAATAACTATTAAATTATAATTAAAGGAAATTATGAGTGTATTTATTTGCCCCCTCTTTGTGATGTCAGGGGCAAAATTATATTTTCTTGCCCACGTGTATTTCCGCTGCTGGATGAAACTCCTTTGTAAAAAATAAATAAAGCCTTCAGAACCAGAAGAGTTGTGCGTAAGGAAGCTCACCCATTCGCCAGCATCCAAGACCTTGAGGGCGAGAGCCAGCGACGCGCTCGCCACCATGGACGGGGGGAAGTGAACCATGTCGTAGTCCACCATGGTGAGCTCCAGCAGGTATTTGGCCAGCGTGTGTTGCTCTGCAGTCACCTGGAGGGGAGACGACGTCAGCACGCACAAACACAAACACACCAAGGCGTGGAGCCCACGCACCTCGTAGATCTTTGAGGCCCGGCGGAGGAACTGCAGGGGGAGCGGCCGGCCCAGCTGGAACTTGAGCACGCGGAGGAGCGACATCTCCATGTCCCGGATCTGGGCCGTGGTGTAGGCGCGGTCCGTCACGAAGGCGAAGTCGGAGATCTCCGGCGGGTACATCTCCTCGTATTTGGACGCGAGGAACATGGCGGAGACGCCGACCAGCTGCAGCTGCTTCTTGGGGACCGGGTGCTCCTGTGGAGACGTGCAAGAGGTTTAAAGAAGTCCCAGAACGTCTTTGGCTCTAGTGAGGGAAGCGACTGGATACAGGGCCTCACCTGGAGGTAGCGGTCGATGATGCCCACGGTCATGTACATCGTCTCCTGCAGGAGGCGGAACTTCAAACTCACTTGCACCAGCCAGTCAATGAGGATGGCGCGCATGTTACCCGTGACCTCCTGACCCTGCAGATACGAGAGTCGGACGCACTGCTCGACCTGCGGAGATGGAAGACGGGTTACAGCCGACTGGTCCTCAAGTGAGACGTTTAAAAACGTGCATATATGTATGGCGCTTGCCTCCAGCTGCCTGAGGTACTTGTAGATGTCCTTCACGTATTCGCTGCAGAGCATGGGGTTGTCGTAGTCCTCGGCGTCCACGTCGCGGACGGCGGCGTGAAGCATGACGTCGGAAAACGCCTGGCAGAGGTCGGCGGGCGCGCAGCCAGAGGTCTCCATCGGCGTGGGGGACGCCGGCTCAGGGAGAACCTGGAGGTCCAGAAAGAGGGGCGGTCAAACAGACCGAAGGGCCGCGCCCCACACGCGTGTGCGGCCCAAAGGCCGATAGAGAACTCACCTGCACCTCAGGCTCAGCAGGAACAACATGTTCTGGTTTTAGTTGTTCCACAACCACGACCGGAGCAGCTGGCGCTACCACGACTTTTTTGGCGACGACTCTCGTCTTCTTTGCGGCCTCTGGCTTCACGATCTAAAAATGAAAAACAGGTTAAAGCCTATTTATATACATCTTTGATAGATCGTGCTTTCACACCTTCTTTTCTACATTTCCTGTGTTTTAGTAAAGGCCTTAAGTCAATTGTGGCAACTTAAAGAACAAAAGCGGTTATTTTTTGAAAATTCTGTATTATTTGCATACAATTAAATTAGGAGATATAACAATTCACTGTAAAAAGTACACGTTCGAGTCAAACAAAGCAGCTCAGCACACAAATATGGGCTCTTTAAACAGCATTTATTTTGTAAATATCTAATCCTTCAGAAGTCAATACACACGACCCCCCCTCCCTTATTAGCATAAGTAGTTGCATGAGGTGACATACCTCTTTCATTTCCATCAAACTTTTGCCACGAACATGGAGGTTTTTATACGAGAACAGCTGTTAAAATGAGTATATACGACTTTACTTAAAATGCACGATGGCGTCCTTAAAGCCAGTGCACGGATCAGCACCACAGAGCGGTTTAGGACCAGAGCATGCACTGCGAGTGTGCACTTCAGGCAAGAATCCGAATGATTAGTCACCCATCGAGGTCAAAACACAGTTTCCTTAATAAATAAGGTCACATATTCACCTTCTTCTGCACTTCTTTGGTGGTCCCGATGTTCCCGATCTCTCCCAGCGCCGCTCGGGGCTTCATCGCGGGCCCGGGGGCCGCGGAGCAGGCCTTCCCGGCGAGCTCGGTCCTGGTAGAGGCCAAGCGGTTCTGCAGCCAAGCAAAGAAAAGAGAGAATACAAGTTAAAATAGCATGTTACCTTTGCATGATGTGCAGCACAGCATTTGGTCGAAGCCCTATGATTAGAACAGCTGCGCGAGAGCGCAGAGAGACGCACGAGGACATTTAACAGCGCGTCCTATAGATAGCAAAACACGCAGACGCGTGTCTTCTAAACGCATTTACGGTCAAAAAAAAAGGAGAAATATCATAAATATAAAGCCGCAAAGCATCCCTTAAAGTACGTACTCTGGTCACACGGAGAGCCATTTCGTAAAGGAGAGTCTCTTCAACAACGGGAGGACAGGCGTAATGGATAACGATGCGGTGTAGTTTTCTACTTCGCCGTCTCGGTTTAAATCCTCGCTCACTTCAAGCTGATTGGCTGCGAGCTGAACCCTGCGAGCCGCTGATTGGCTGAGCACAGCTGTTTCGAATGCGTTCCCCAGACAACTAATGGTCACGTGATTCAGAAGCGTTCTTTTCCCTTTTCCGGCTAAGTTTTGCTTTTTTTCCTCCCACTTTTGCTTTTCTTTCTTAATTCAATGTACGTTTTAATTATTTATTATTTTTTACAGCAACTATATATTAATATTAGTAATATAATATTCAGTGAACACGTTTGTTTGACACCCAAAAACAAGAACCGGGCTGGCTTGTTTCACAAAAAAAGAAATTCAACAATCCGGAAGTTGATTCAATTACACGTATTTTCATGTGATAATACATATTTTAATGTAAGTAAATAGGTAAAGTGTATTTGTTTTGCACTTATCACAGACAAAGTGTTAACCGCTTTTGTTCTTTAAGTTGCCACAATTGACTTAAGGACAAAGTACAGTACACTATAGTCAATTAAAACAAATTAGCAATAACAGAGGCCAAAACAAGAGATAAAGGGTGGTGCAATAAAATAAATAAACAAACAGAAGATAAAAAGCAGGCCATAGAATAATAAAATCAACCAAATGTACACAGTATTGATCCCACAGTGGGGGAGTAAGCTGCAGTGAACCCCCGATTACTCTCATTTTGTGGCTTTGTTCCTCTCCTCTCCTCCATCTCCTTTTGTATGAATTCATGTCCCATCAATCAGAATCAGAATCAGCTTTATTGGCATGCATGTGTGCACATACATGGCATTTCACTCCGGTTACACGTACACTCTAGTCGTACATACATGTTATTTACAAATAGGATAAATATATTAAAAAAGATATTGAAGACCACAGAATAGCAACATGCATGTACAATATAAAAACAATGAATTGGGGGATATTAGTGCAGAAAGAAAGTGGTGACAGTCTTTGTGCTTTCTCTCTCTATTGCTAACACATTGCAATACATGGACAATATCATTCCTGCCTTTCTTATCATTATTATTCTACTACATCCATCGTTGCTGTTAATATTGGAGTATCGATGTGAGGTCAGAGGACAGAGGATGTCAAATGTGTACAGGTGGTAAAGGCCTCTAAGGCAGATTTGTAATTTGTGAATACTGCTTTACAATTGAATTGAATTGAATTGAAATAACGACTTGATTGACCTACATTCCCCAAAACAACCATTCTGCTGTCGTCAAACGCATCTTCAAATGTCTCTACTTTGAATATGCAGCTATGTGTGCAGTGCCTCCGGGGATCAATATGTGGAACTCTTTACCTGCACAACTCAAAATGCTTTGGAACTAAAGTTGAATGAGCCGTGAATGAGCTAGGCCTTGTTTTATGACGTTTTTAATTAGAATAATAACTTTATTTATATAGCAGCTTTAAAAACAGGGTTTACAAAGTGCTCTACAGAGAATGAAGGCAAAACAAATTGAATCGTATAATACAAAACAACAGAAGAACTAAATTAGGGGAACCAAATAACTGAATAAAAAGGACAACATCACTTAAAAGCTGTTCTATTAAAAAGTGGGTTTTAAGAAGTAATTTAAAAGAAGTCACAGATTCTGCGAGCCTCATCCTCTCCGGCAGGTTGTTCCAAAGTCAAAGGGTCACTCTTTTGATTTAGGCCTCGACTTTGGAAAGGCCAGAAGGACCACCGGAGGATCCTGCTGCTCATATGAGGCTAACATATCAACGACCCAGTGATCAGTAAAATCTTTAAAAAATCAATTCTAAAATTAACAGGGAGCCAGTGGACAGAGGCCAGGACTGGAGTCATGTGAGGTTGTCTGTTAGAACCAATCAGAAGCCTCGCTGCTGCAACGTGGACGAGTTGGACGCGGGAGATGGATTTTTGGTTTATACAGGAAAGGGAAGAAGTTATAGTAGTGGAGTCGAGTCAGGAGGACATGAGGACACGAGGACACGAGGACATGAGGACACAAGGACACGAGGACATGAGGACATGAACGACTTTTAACAGGTCTGAGCGAGACAGTGTGAGTTTAATATAATAGATTATTCTTAATTGAAAGAAGCAGAACTGGACACTTTCCTTTCTTTAAGCCACCATTTTTGGTTCCACAAAGAACCTTTCAAACCAGGGTTCTTTAAAGAACCATTTCCTGAAAGAGTTCTTCAAAGAACCTATAAAGGTGTCTCAAAAAACCTTCAAAACATGGTTCTTCAAGGCACAATTTCTTGTTCCACAAAGAACCTTTCAAACCAGGGTTCTTTAAATAACCATTTCCTGAAAGAGTTCTTCAAATTACCTATAAAGGTGTCTCAAAGAACCTTCAAAACATGTTTTTTTAAGGCAGTTGATCTTCAGTAGGTGATGGATCTTCATAAAACCACAAAGCCTTTAAAAAATATATTTAAGAACCATTATTTTGTGTAGATAGAAAATAAAAGTGGGCCTAAAACTGAACCTTGAGGAACACCAGAATATGAGTAGTGGAAGACGAGTGATTACCTGGTGACCGAGTACGATCCTTATAAAAGGTAATAAGAAAACCAACCAGCCAGGTGCAGCGTCCTTAATGCCAACCCGGTGAATAAAATGGTGTGACCTATCAAAAGATGCACTAAAGTCTAAAATGATTAAACCCCCCCCCCCCAACCCCCCCTATTTGCTGCTAAAAGGAGGTCACGAGTTACCGAGTTTCTGTGCTATGAAATGCTCTAAAACTTGACTGAAACTTCTGTGTTGTTATGTTTTATAAAGCCTAAACGTTGTGTCGAAACTGAATACCATTGTTTGTCTTGTATTTATAAAAAAAGACACAAGGAAACTGTGATTAGTAATAACAAAAGCATCAGGAGACAAGACGAAGACGTAAGATGAAGCAAAATAGCAAAAATAGCAGCTCAACAGTGAAAATATAGAAAGTATCTTGCGGGGAGCTGGAGTTTACGAGGAGTACATGAAGGCAACGCATCCCCTCCAACTTGTTTTCTTGATCCAACTTTATCGATAAAGACGTGCGATCGTGATCACATGAAGACAGATCGATACTGGAACAGTGAGGCGATGGGTTGGGTGAACGAAGGTGAATAATGAATAGGTTTCTCTTTGTTTTTTTGTTTTTTTGCAGTGGCCTGTAATCTTGCGTGGCTACACTCCGCCTTCCAATCAGAGGATCACAATTTCCGTGACGTGCACCGGAAAAAGAAAGGTACGCGAACGCACCACGGTAAAACAAAACAGATGCGGCCACAAATCAGCGGGCAGAGGACGTCGACCGAAGAGTCCCCGGAGTGTGCGCTTCGTGAGAGGGACTGGAACCGGGAGACACACACAACACACACACACACCACGTCCGACCTAGACGGCCCTAGTTAGTCCGCCGCGAGAGAAACGGAGTAATTCCGTTAACGCTGCAAAAGTTTCAAGAGAAGAAGAAGAGGAAGAAGAACAGCAGCCGTCTCTCCAACACACGGTGAGTGAAACTATCGCCATCGAGCAGAAGCTAGAGGTTTTTTGAGGAAGTTTCTGCACGTAAACCGCTAAACACTCACGTAAACTATGTTTAAAGTCACGCCCGAGTGCCGACGGGGATTCACGAGCCCCGAGCTTCATGTAAACGAGACTTCGGTAGAAAAAAACACGTGTCGCTGAAAACTTTTTTATTTTATCGAGCTGTGTTTAAGTTTAACGTTTACTATAAAGCGAAATACGACTAGATAAGTGTGTTACAGACACGTTAGAGACTAAACTATGTAAAGCCACTTCATTGTTATTAATGTATTTTATCTATTTAAACAACAGTCTGCCCTAACTAAAAATACACAGGCGATTCTGTTTTTGATTCGGCTAACATAATCTCGTCGAGGTTTTTTACGATTATTTACATGTTACCTGCTTCACACTGCTAATGCTAGCATCAGATCGCTATGGTAATACTAATAAAAAGCATCGTGTTGAAACTTATTGTCAATATATTTAGTCGGAACCAAAACAAAGAGCAGACAAAGCGACGGTGTGCTAACAGAGCGAGCCACTAGCATGCTAACGTTAGCACGATCACGAGCATCGGCTCACACGGTCGTTGTTATTTCTCGTTAGTTTACGAGCAATTAGTGTACCTCTATGTTTACTGTGTGTCTTTTTCACTTTACACTCCTTTTCTATGTCGTTGTGAACACGTGTTATCCTGCCAGGAGCCGTGTAGCATGTTTTATCTCGTACATGAAGCGTTAGCATCCGCCGCTAACTCGCTAGCATGACTCAGTGGATTTGACGAAGTGACGCGACTGTGGCCCGCAGTCAGTCCGGAAGCAGACATAACATACACGTATATACAACACTCCATACAACACGTACACGTTAAAGACGGCCTTGCTGAGCCTCCCCCACGACTACCAACGCGTAGTGGGAGCTACATGTGAGCTACACCTGCTGGTTTTATTGTGTGGAGCTGAATCTCGTCCCCGAGTTTCGTGCAGCCTGATTACGTTTCCAGAGCTGATTATCTTTGCACTTCCTCCTCCGAGGATTCCCGTGTTGGCTCGACGGCAGCTCTGTTTCCAGGCTTCTAGGGATTTGTCTAAACTTAGACGTGGTCACACACTTGCTGTATTAAAAGTAACTCGAGAGCGAGCACCTCCCCTGAGATCACGAGGGCACACTGTGGCCGAGGAACGCCATCACACACACACACACACACACACACACACACACACACACACACACACACACACACACACACACACACACACACACACACACAAGCAGTTTGGAGAACTCTGATGCAATTAACTAGAACTGTGTGAGTGTGTGATATCACTCCCCTGCTTGGTTATCTTATCCTGTTTTCAGACCACATTCAAGATTAAGAAGATATTTGCATACCATGAAAAATTGCGTTTAAAATGGGATACTTTTAAAATCTCTCCCCGAAACCGCTATTGTGTGACTCCCCTCCCCTCACACACCCAGCCCTACACGTCGTTGCTATGGTCACATGACTATCAGGTTTTGTTTTTATGACTAAAGATAGCTGTAATACCTGGTGATGCATCGCTTTCCTAGGCTTTAGTTGAGTTATGATGTTGCAGAATTTCCGGTTCCAGACAAACGTCTTAACACGCGTTGACTTTTTGAACAATTAAAACTGTTTTTGTGCCCGGTGAAACAATATCGACTCGATAATGTAAATGAATTCTTGAGGTCTGTTTATCATTCCTTTACCCTGTAGTGTTCCACACGCCCTCATCCCCCTCGCGTTGTTTGTATCCTCAGGGACAGCAGGTGGCAGACATCATCATCATGGCCCAGGAGACCAATCAGAGCCCGGTTCCTACGCTGTGTGCTAACGGCTGCGGTTTCTACGGCAACCCCAGGACTAACGGCATGTGCTCCGTGTGCCACAAGGAGCAGCTGTCCAGGCAGAACAACGGAGGAGTCAGCACGCTGACCGCTCTCGGTAAGGCCGGCGTTGTAAAAACACAGATTTTTTCTTTTTTCTTTTTGGGTGTATATTTGCTAAAACTCCCAACCTGAGTTTCTAACGTGTGATGTCATCTCCCCCAGGCGGCAGCAGCGGCTCCTTGTCCGAGGCGTCGGCCATCCAGAGGTTAGAGGCCACCCTGAACAACGCCGTGGCGGCTGCCGAGGAGGCGGCGTCAGCGGCCGCCTCTGCTGAGGCCGCCGCCGCAGATGCCGCCGATGCTCTCAGGTGAGGGGGTCCCCAGGGTGCTTTATACATATACAATGTCTACTTCAACGCCTTTTAAAAAAGGGATAATTACATTTCTTAGTAACGATCTTGAAATCAATTCGCCTCAAACTGTTTATGTTTTAAAAATACAGAGCAAACCTCTCTGCTCACCTCTCATATTAAACCTGGTCTTGCTAAACTCTGATTATAACTAATCTTAAGCTTGAACCAATCCGTGTTACTTCAACCTAGCCTCCTTGTGTCCTCATTGCTAGTTCATAGCAACTTTCAGGAAGCTGACATTTATAAATTGTGTCCACTTACAAAATCATGCCTGTCAGTGGATCATTTAGGTGCCAATCCACCTGAAGCAGAACATCCTCCTTCATATCTCGTGGTTGAATAAGTGTGATATCTGTTGTGATTGTTCTAACTTCTCCCTGTTCCTCGTCTGCAGCGGGGCTTCAGCCATGTCTGTGACGCAGCAGCTGACTGAGATGAGTCTCTCCTGTGAGGAGAAAGGAGCATCGGGGAGCAAAGTAGAACTCACAGAGCCAGGTGGGTGGCATGATCGTTTAGATTTCTACTAAACACATTGCAATATCACATTTAACATTTCTGAATTTTAGTGAGAAGGGTTTTCTCCTGATACGCTTCTATGTACTTTACTGAGGCGCATTTTTGTTTTTCGTCTCCAGTTGTGACTCAGCCCTCGGCCTCCGCTGCCGGCGGCGAGCAGCCGCAAGACCTGGAGCCCCAGAAGCCCAAGAAGAGCCGCTGCTTCATGTGCCGCAAGAAGCTCGGCCTTACAGGTAAGACCCCCGGCTCACCTTTTCATTCTGGGTCCAGTTCATCGGGTTTGGTTTCCATCATTTAGTCGTTTACCAGTCGAAATGATTTGAACTCCTGAGATGACTCCATAGCAGCTCCTGACACGCAGACTACGAGCAGCGGCTAGACGTTCATTTTCCCAATGGCTGAACAGAAATAACAACCTCCAGAGACGAGTTCAGAAGTCTTTGATTTCACGTCCAATAAAGACACAAACTAGAAGCTGAAGTTCATATTTTGTGTCTTATTTTATGTCTTTGAGTGAAGTTTCTTTGCATAATGAATCCTGCAAAGAGAAAATTATTTTAAAGTTCCCCCTCTTCCAGTTTGTGATGTGTTTTTTTTCTTCATTGATCTGACGCTGTCCTCCTCCAGGTTTCGGCTGCCGCTGTGGGAATCTGTTCTGTGGGATCCACCGCTACTCGGATAAGCACAGCTGTCCCTACGACTACAAAGCGGAAGCCGCCGACAAGATCCGCAAAGAGAACCCCGTGGTGGTCGCCGACAAGATCCAGAGAATATGAAGAAACGGACTCTCGGTTTGACTGAACACTGGGATCTAATAGGCTTTACGGAAAAAAAGAAAAAGAAATGGACTTGAGCCCCTGACCTTCTTCCAGAAGGACCCGTTGCCCCCCCACCCCCCACCCCACCCCCCCACCCCTCGTTTCCCCTCCAGTGCATGAAAGAAAAGTTCACATATTTTCAGCCTTCATTCTCGTTTTTGTTGTGTGCTTCTAACACTTTTTAAAGGGTTACATGTGAGGAGGGGGGACGGTGGAGTCGTTGCCCAGGCTGTGTAGTGACCCCCCCCCCCTCCGAGATCACTTGAACACTTGCCTGAAAAAAAAGGATCTCGGACGCTCGGCCCTGAATTTCAACGTCTGTCCGCCGTCTCAGCCGCGCTTGCTCTCTGCTGGCTTGAGTAGCAACATGTTTGTTCTTCTTTCTCGCTGCCTGACCTGAACTCTGAGGTTCAGTTCCTCGTACCGGTCCGGCTGGCAAGTCATCGGCCTCGTTCTCCTCTGCCGCTGGACTCTCGCCCGCCACGAGAACCCCGAAGAGACTTTAAGAAAGAGACTTTCCGGCCCGCCGGCTCGTATTCCTGCCCTCCTGGTGTGTGTGTGTGTGTGTGTGTGTGTGTGTGTGTGTGTGTGTGTGTGTGTGTGTGTGTGTGTGTGTGTGTGTGTGTGTGTGTGTGTGTGTGTGTGTGTGTGTGTGTGTGTGTGTGTGTGTGTGTGTGTGTGTGTGTGTGTGTGTGTGTGGCACGAGAAAAACAAACCGTAGTTTGACGGTTTACTTTACTTTACCTTTTATTTTTCCTCCCGTTGAGCGTGGGCTGAACGGCGCCCTGGGATCTGACCCGCAGGCACGCCGACGTCCTGCTGTGTGGTGAAACCCATCCACTGAACTCTCAGTCCCCCCCCCCCCCAGACAAGTGGTTTGTGTGTTTGTGTGTGTGTTGTAAGACAAGTAGCCTAAACTTGTATTAATTTTTTTGCCTTTTTTTTTTTTTTTTGGAAGGGTTTAGCTCCACTAATATTTCATCTTTTACTTCACTATTGAATGTTTTCCTCTATTTTTAATGTGAGCTGACGAATTAAAAAAAGCAAAGCGTTGGACTGTTGCACACTGCGTGGGAGTAAATGTGGTCGCGTGAGACGGAGTGGCTGAGTGCCGCGGTGAGTTAGACCGCCGGTCGTAGGTTATTAATCATTTTTTCCGTTTTTGATTTTATTTTTTGGTCTGCTGCTTAACGTGTTTTTTTTATTTTTACCCTATTTTAGTTATGCAAGTTTGTACAAACATCTTTATTTATATACTGCAGTGTGCGTAATCTTCCAATAAAGAATTAATTGTATGATGTAAATAAATTCTGTTCACAAATATAAAATCAGTTCTTGTCTCTTGGGTTTCGCGTCCCTGTTGGCCTTCAGTCCTGAACTAATACAAACTTATTCTACAGAACCCGGTGTCTTCATGTGACCAACTAAATGTTCCCTGTCCGGTTCACCGGGAACATCAAGATCATGAATTCTTCTTTCCTCTTTAGCTGCTGTTTTTATAGTTTGTGTTTATGCTGAGTGGTGTAGGTCCCGTCCTCGCCGCTAGATGGCGCTCTGACGCCACCGCCTCGCCTTCCTGAAGCTGACCCGTGTGAAGTGAAGGGACCAAGACTCTTCTTTAGTTCTCACCATTGACCAGAAAGACCTCAGATGTCAGCCTGTGTTTTGTGAGCATATCTATAATCTATAGATCTGTTTATCTATAGATTATAGATATGCTTTATTTACCAACGGTGCACATTTCTGTAATTTCAATATTATTTGAAGTTGCCCGATTTGTTTGAATGATCTGCGTTGATACATCTCACAACACAGGTATTACATTATAGAAATGGATTGTGTGTGTGTACACAATGCAGGTTATAACATAAATGTAGTGTGTACCTATAGTGTGTGGCTATTACATTGTATAATTGAAGCTTGTGTTTGTGTTTATGACAGTCTACACACAGGTTATTACATTATATGAATGAGTGGGTGTACGTGTGTGTACACAACACAGGTTATTACATTATATAACAAGTGTACAAATCAAGCCACATGTGTTGCTATTAATTTGTGTGTATTTGTTTGTGTACTTAAGTGAATGGCCACTAGGTGGCATAACATCGATATACACTCATTTAGCCACGTGGAGCATAAAAACAAAAAACTGCTTACACATGTTGGTCAGTGGGTGAAAAAGACAACTCTTAAAAATAGTTAAAAAGTGACAATGAATAAAGAATAATTAAATGTTGAATAAAATCATGAAACGTTGGATGGGTAGGAAGTAGGAGGTCGACGTTTATCATCGCCAGATTATCTCGTAATATTTAGAGTTTTATGTAACTACGTGCAATAGAAATGTTTTAAAGTAGCATTTTATTTAATGTATGCATTGAATAGTATTTTAGTTTCAGCGCTCTGGTCACACACATGTTGCTGTGCGTGTTTGTGTGTGTGATGCATCATTCGTGAGACGAGCTCCATTAAGCTTTAATTGCTCATGCATGTTTGATGCGTGGCGATGCATGAAATATTAATTCAGGAACGTCTGATGGAATTTTAGACGTGAAGGAGATTAGAAACCCGTCCAGATTTCACCAAAATGGATCATTTCAGTGTTTTATGGATCATATGATGCATGGATCTATAATGAAAACACATGTTATTTATCATAATCAACTTATTAATTGGTATATATGTATGTAAACAAACACAACGGACCAATCAGACGCAGCAACACACACAGAAAGAAGCTTTAAACAACAATACAAGTTTGTTATTTCACGTGACCTTTGCCCTCTCACAGGGCCACAGTGGACATGACACACAGAGAATACTTCTATTAATGTAACGCAGGTTTAACTAAACCTCTGTATTGTTTAAATATAGGATTAAAGCACACACTGTCCTCCGTTATTCACATGTGACAGATGTAGTTGAGTAAAGTCCTAAAAGCTTTTCAACGGGCGTCAGACACAGGAACACAACCGGTGTGTACATGTAGGCCCTCGTGAGCTTATATGTACGTGCATATTTATATAAACATATATGTGAACTGACAACCATGTAATAGACCATTTGGGATGTGAAAATAGAGCTCCACTCTATTACTTAATGAGCCTTTATTTTCACACGCCAGCTTTGGTCCGTCAGGAAAACGTCCGAAACAAAAAAAATACTGGAAGTGCAAAGTCATCTCAGTGTCTGGTGTTAGCCTAATGAGAGAAACCCAAACCTTCATTAAATCTTTAGTGTGTGTGTGTGTGTGTGTGTGTGTGTGTGTGTGTGTGTGTGTGTGTGTGGGTGGGTGTGGGTGGTCTCCAATAACAAGGCGAGTGAGAGTGTCTCTGCTCGGAAGTTTGAAAAACAAAGCAGGACAAGATAGTCGAGTTAAGAGACACAATGAATGATTTTAGGAGCCGAGGGCCGGATGTGATCCACAGTGTGACCCCTGGGATTATATATTTATATAAATATATAAAATATAAATATATATATATACATGATCGCCTCCTCTACTGATAGATATACGCCCAGCTCCCGCAGTATAAGCCGTCCTCTCCGCCGCCGCCCGGAGCATCTTTGGTTTCCAGCGATGCGCCGCTCCTTATGTACCGACGACACGCCCGCGGAGCGCGGGGTCACGCGCGGCAGTCGTCATGGCGACGGCGCCGCCGAGATACCCGAGTTGGGTATCTGGTGGGGAGCCGAGGCAGAGGAGAGGAGAGGAGAGACGAGCGGCCCGGCGCTGCACAGGACGCCCGAGGGACCCGGGGGGAACGCCGCGTGTTCACCATGCCGAGGAAAAGAGACGCGGTGTCCAACGACGACGGTGAGTTCAAAGACCCGAGAGAGAGAGGACCACTTCATGTTCGTTGTGTGCAGCTCGTAAAAATGAGGGATTTGTATACTTTATACAACATCAAATGACTTAGGCTGTGACCTTTGACCTTTTCTCACAAACAGGACCCATTATCACTGGTTTACCTCGGCCCACTCTGGTGGGTTCCTGGAACTACGTGTAGGGAAATTAAATTATACCAAAATGCACCTTAAAGATACTTTGGTGAAGAGTCGGGGGCTGAGTTTAATAAATAAACCGGACATTCAATCATGGAAAAACCGATCCAGTACAACGACTCCTCAGAGGGTTCAATGTGCTCAACAGTAGAAGAAGGAAAATAAATGCAGTAATTGCAGGTCACTTTTTCCCCTGAGCGTTAGCTGCATTCTAACAAGTATAAAGAAAATACCTGGAGAGGTGTTTTCATTACCTGAGCGACGTGTTGTGGAACACAGACGTCTCAGTTACGAGGGAGGAGGACCGCCGTCTCCCCTTTGGGAAATGGAGGCTGGCCCTTTCCCGTATCTCCGCCGCAGCCACCGCTAGCTGTGTTTAGCTCCAATGGTGCGTCAAGCTAAATGCTAACATCAGTGTGCTAACACGCTCAGAATGAGAATTTAAATGTTGACTTGATGACACATGAGATAACGTGTTAACTCCACAACCATTTATTTACATATTTTCAACTTGCTAATGTTTAGCACCTTGTATTTACAGTGTTCTCCTTCTTAGCATGCTCACAGTTGCTAATTAGCACTAAGCGCTATCTAAAGTGCACTTGAGGCTGATGTTAGTTTCTTCATCCAGCAAACTACTGGACCAATTTGAATGTTGACTTTATGATATGTGAGATAAAGTCTTAATTCCACAACCCTTCAGTCATATTTGCAGCTGGCTGATGTTTACAATCTAATATTTACAATGTTCTCCATCTTAGCGTGCTCACAGTTAATTAGCACGTAGCGCTAAAGAGCAGTTATTGGACCATTTTAAATGTGGACCTTTATGAGATAAAGGGGTGATTCCACAACTTTTTAGTGACATATTTGTTTGTTTGTGTGTCCTTCCTCAGTTGAGATCGAGGTTGACAGTGATCCGAGTGGCAGCGATGGTGAGTGGATGAAACAACATTTAGAAAACTAGAACGGCAATCGGTCGAGCGCATAGCTTCGCTGCAGACACTTGTTTGGTACTTGTTATGAGAGCGTGTGGAGCTCGATGTCATGTGAACATATATGTTAGCATTAGTTTCATGCCAATTGGATACAAATTGGCCGCGCTATGGTCAAAAGAAGGGTTTGACCTTTTCATGACCTTGACCTTGACCTTTGACCCGATTAATCCCAAAATCAAATGAAAGGTGCCCCTGATAATAACCAATCATCCCACCAAATTCCATGCGATTCGGTTTAATACTTTTTGAGTTATGCCAATAACACACATACTAATAAATAAATAAATAAATACACAGCTATCAAAACATAACCTTCCGCAGAATGCGAAGGTAAAAATTAATGTCTGACTAATAAAATAATAAGAACCCCAAATGCAAGGTATATTTGATGTGTGTTTGTATGTAGACAATGGCGCCAAGAAGAAACCCAACAGGAGGCAGGGAGCTGGGAGAGGAGGCGCAAAGGGCCGAGGCCGGGGGAGGAAACCTCCCAGTGAGGGCGAAGACGAGGACGAAGACGAGGAGGACGAAGCTCCCAGGGGACGAAGGGGGGCGAACAACAAGCAGAAGCCGCCCGCCAAGAAACGAGGGGGTCGCAATCAGGACGAAGACGAGGACGAGGACGAGGGTCCCAAGAAGAAGAGGAAGGGCGCCGCCAACCGGAAGAGAGGAGGCAAAGCTCCGGACAGCGAGGAGGAGGAGAGCGATGCGGGGGGGAAGGGGAGGAAGGGGAAGAAGGGAGGGGGGAGGAAAGGAGGGAAACAGGCGGAGGACGCTAAGGGAAAGAAAGGGGACGCCAAAGGGAAGGACGCCAAAGGGAAGGACAACGACAAGGACAAGAAGAAGAAGAAGAAGAAGGACGACAGGTAAGAAGTGAGACAGACATGTGAACAGGTGTGTCATCAGGGTCAGAGGCTCAGGGACTAAGGAGGAGGAGCTTAACAAAGTCATTTAAAGTCATATTTATTCTATTAATCAAACTATTGTTTCATTCATTTGTCATTTGAGGTTATAAACTATAAAAGCCGAGATTTCACAAAATGTTTGGTCATTGAAATTTGGTTTAAAGTCCTGGAAATCCATCAGTCACCATGTGCCAAGTACCTGGAATGTTATTAAAAGAACCTATAAAGGTGCATCAAAGAACCTTCAAAACATGGTTCTATAAGGCCCCATTTATGGTTCCACAAAGAACCTTTCAAACCAAGTTTCTATAAAGAACCATTTCCTTAAATAGTTGTTTCAAAGAACCTATAAAGGGGTCTCAAAGAACCTTCTAAACATTAAGGCACCATTTCTGGTTCCACAGAGAACCTTTCAAACCACGGTTCTTTAAAGAACCATTTCTTTAAAGGGTTCTTCATAGAACCTATAATATTGCCTCAAACGCAAAAAAAATGGTTCTCCAGTAGGTGATGGTTCTTCGTAGACCCACAAAGCCTTTTAAAGAACCATTTAAGAACCATTATTGTTCTGTTTGTACTTGCATTCCCTTCTCCTCCTCCTTCTCCTCCTCCTTCTCCTCCTCCTCCTCCTCCTCCTCCTCCTCCTCCTCCTCCTCCTCCTCCTCCAGCTCGTCCAACTCCAACTCGGACTCCGACGAGGAGGACTCCATGTCGGAGGGCGAGATGGCCCGGCTGATGGAGGAGGTGGAGGAGAAGAAGAAGCTGATCGCCACCATCAGGAACAAGCCGTGGCGGATGCAGCGGAGGCTCCTCAACCTGAAGTAAACACCTCACATGTTGTATTAATACACGGGGAGCAGCTCAGGGTTAAGTGTCTTGCTCAAGGGCGGGAATTAAACCGCCAACCCCGTGATTGAAAAACAGACCTGCTAACCACTGACCCCACAGTCAGCTCAAATTGTTAAAGTTAGCACCTCAAATTGAAATACTGCATTAAAAAAGCTTTCTACATCGCACACGTTCTGCGTCTGGAACTCTAAAAGTGTTCTTCATCCAGAGTTTGGAGTTGTCAGATATTTGGGTGATATTTCTTTAAATTGTGGGTCGTAGTAGAGGTAAATAAATACGGATAAACACATACATGCCGCTCACTGTAACGGACGTGTGACCGTGTGTCAACAGGGAGGCTCAGGAGTTTGTGGATAAGTTCGAGGGCGCTTTGGGCAAAGGGAAAGGCAGGAAGTGGTTCGCCTACAAAGTGATGATGAAGAAGGTCAGCACAAAACATTGTGTTCTTTTCTTGTGTTTTTTTTCCTGTCGATCATTTTAAATATATCTTCTTCTTTTTTAATCCCAGAAATGGATCAAGTTCCAGAGGGACTTTGAGAACTTCAGAACAGCCTGTATCCCCTGGGAGAGGAAAATCAAAGAAGTGGAGAGTAAGTCGTGTTGTTTTAGCAGCTGAACAGCGCCCCCTAGTGGACAGGTGTTAAGTTAAGTTATTTGATACGTCCGCAGGTCACTTTGGGTCATCTGTGGCATCTTACTTCATCTTCCTGCGCTGGATGTACGGCATGAACCTGGTGCTTTTCGGTTTCACCTTCGGACTGGTGGTCATCCCCGAGGTGAAATGAAATGTCCCGTTACTGAATCATAAAACTGGATTAATATCTCTTCATAAAGCAAAGCATTACACATATATTTTAAAAGATTTCCTGCAATTTATAATATATATATATATATACATTATATTAAATTATTTATTATGTTTGTATTATTTATTGTATTATTTATTACTGAAATTAATTCCACAGTAATTATATTTTTTTTTACTGTAGAATTCATTTCAATAAAAAAATATTCAATAAAAAAAATTATACAAATATATTTATATATATATATCATAAATTGCTGGTTACATATACATTTTACAAATTATATACTTCTTTCTTTTTTTTTACTGTGAAATTAATTTCAATAAAAAAAAATAATACAAAAATATAAATAATCCAGTAAACAAACAGATAAATAGAATAAAATCAGGAAATGCTTTTCAATGTAATTCTAAAATGCTCTTCAATATATGAGAAAATAAATCATGAGTCGACGCTGACTTCTCACGGACACTTTGTTTAAGATCACCTGGAAAGTGAAGAAATTCAGTTGACCAATTACAGGGCTCTGCTTGTGTTCCAGGTTCTGATGGGCCTCCCCTACGGGTCCATTTCCAGGAAGACGGTCCCCAGAGCCGAGCAGGACACCGCCCAGGACTACTCTGTCCTCATGGACTTCCAGGTGAGTCCGATAGGCGAGGATACGAACAGCCCCCCCCCCCCCCCCCCCCATTGGGTTTTAGGGTGTACCTTTTTTAAACGGCGCTATAAAGAGTCAGAAAGTAAAGCTCAGCTCATGCAATCCGTTTTGCCTCTGATTGATTTTCAGTTTGCTCGTTAAGTAATTAAATACTTTTTTTTCTTTTTATTTGAACCTTAAAAAGTAAACAATGACGTCCTTTGTTTTCTTCCTCAGGGCTACTGCAAATACTCGGTCCTGTTCTACGGCTACTACAACAACCAGCGGACCATCGGCCTGCTGAAGTTCCGGCTGCCGCTGTCCTACCTCATGGTCGGGATCGGCACCTTCGGCTACAGCCTGATGGTCGTGATCCGCACGTGAGTCGCCACGGCGACCGGAGGGCGGGGCTTGTACGGCTGCTTTTCATCCGCATACTGTGGAAGCACACAGAACCATGAAGGAGCATCTGGAACCGAAAAGGGTTCCTCAGAGTGATGTCAGAGAAGAACCATTTCTGGTTCCATGAAGAACTTTTCAAACCAGGGTTCTCTAAAGAACTATTTCCTTAAAGAGTTCTTCAAAGAACCTATAAAGGTGCCTCAAAGAACCTTCCAAAAAGGGTTCTTGAAGGCACCATCTCCGGTTCTACATAGAACCTTTAAAACCACGGTTTGTCAAATAACTATTTCCTTAAAAAGTTCTTCAAAGAACCTATAAAGGTGTCTCAAAGAATCTTCAAAAATGGTTCTTTAAGGCACCATTTCTGGTTCCACAAAGAATCTTTAAAACCAGGGTTCCTTAAAGAACCATTTCCTCAAAGAGTTCTTCAAATATCCTAAAAAGGCGTCTCAAAGAACCGTAAAAAGGGTTAAGGAACCATCTCTGCTTCCACAAAGAACCTTCAAACCAGGGTTCTTTAAAGAACCATTTGCTTGAAGAGTTATTCAAAGAACTTTTAAAGGTGTCTCAAAGAACCTTAAAATAGGGTTCTTTAAGGCAACTTTTCTGGTTCCACATAGAACCTTTAAAACAGGGTTCTTTAAAGAACAATTTCCTTAAATTGTTCTTCAAACTACCTATAAAGGTGTCTTAAAGAACCTTAACACCACAAAGCCCTGTAAAGAACCATTTAGGAACCATTCTTTTTCTCTGTACTGTTGTAGGGACAATCTTTTTATTATTGTAATCTGGGGTTTGATATAATTTGCTGTTTCTTTCGTTTGATTTGATTACATTGTTTTAAACGTGAAAGAACAAAGGACTCAGACACAGGGAATCCGGAGACGTGGTGCGGTTGGGGAACGTACGGGCGTTCTGCGTTCTGCGCGTCCGTCTTCACGCCCGTCAGAACGGCCGCTGATTCTCCGTATTCTTCTTTTCTCAGAATGGCCAAGAACGCCGACGTGGGCGGCGGCGACGGAGACGAGGGCGAGTTCACCTTCGCCTGGAAGATGTTCACCAGCTGGGATTACCTCATCGGCAACTCGGAGACGGCCGACAACAAGTACGCCTCCATCACCACCAGCTTCAAGGTAACCACGGCAACCGCCGGGCAGGGCCCACGCGCGGGTTTCTACCGGGACGCGGCGGGCGTTCCGTTGGCGCTGATGACCTCGTACGTCGTCTCGACCGCAGGAGTCCATCGTGGACGAGCAGGAGAACCAGAAGGACGAGAACATCCACCTGCGCAGGTTCCTCAGGGTCATGGCCAACTTCCTGATCACCTGCAGCCTCGGCGGCAGCGGGTACCTCATCTACTTCGTGGTCAAGAGGTCGCAGGAGTTCGCCAGCAGAACCGACCTCAGCTGGTACGAGAAGAACGAGGTACGGGGAACCCAGGGGAGGAACCACTCGTCACACACGCAGAACCACAAGGGTTCCTAGATGGTACTTTAAAAGGCTTTGCGGTTCTACGAAGAACCGTCACCTACTGGAGAACCATTCTGGAAATGGTGCCTTTGAGAACCATGTTTTAAAGGTTCTTTGAGACACCTTTATAGGTTCTGTGAAGAACTCTTTAAGGAAATGGTTCTTTATAGAACCCTGGTTTGAAAGGTTATTTGTTGAACAAGAAATGGTGCCTTAAAGAACCACTTTTTTAAGGTTCTTTAAGACCGCTTTATAGGTCCTTTGAAGAACTATATAATGAAATGGTTCTTTAAAGAACCATGTTTTGAAAGGTTCTTTGTGGAATCAGAAATGGTTCCTTAAAGAAACACTTTTTGAAGGTTCTTTGAGACACCTTTATAGGTTATTTGAAGAAGTCTTTAAGGAAAGGGCTCTTTAGAGAACCCTGGTTTGAAAGGTTCTTTGTGGAACCAGAAATGGTTCTTCTATTCACCACTCTGGAGAACCAGGTGCTCCTCCGTGTGTGGAGGTGGGTGAGTGACGGTGGTTCTCCCACAGCTGGAGCTCATCATGTCTCTGCTGGGCCTGGTGTGTCCTCCTCTGTTCGAGACCATCGCTGAGATGGAGGACTACCATCCCCGCATCGCCCTCAAGTGGCAGCTGGGCCGCATCTTCGCCCTCTTCCTGGGGAACCTCTACACCTTCCTGTTCGCCCTGTTCGACGACGTCAACACCAAGGTACGGTGTGTGTGTGTGTGTGTGTGTGTGTGTGTGCCAGTAAATATCTCCATCCAAATAATATTCAGACATGTATTGTGTCTCAAGAACCCACCAGGGTTCCTACGGTCATGGAAAACCTGGAAATATAAAATGAATAAAATAAAAAAAAATGGTCATGTCCAGGCCTCGAAAAGTCCTGGCTGAAAAAAAAATCCCTAAAGTTTTGGAAAATTCCTTGAAGAGTGTTATATTCATATGTTCATTCACACATAATTTTGAATAATTAATATGCTTTTTAAAAGAATGACGCTCTAAATATAAGACAGTATACGCTCTTTTATACTCACACGTTTTCCGCGCTGCAATTGAACGCACCGTAACGTTTATTATCTCTCATTCATTTATATAATTTAAGGTTATAAACTGTATGGAATTATTATTGTTAGTCATGCAGTTGTCATTACATACAGTCATTAGATACAGTTATAATAAAAAAACAGTGTCTTCTTCTTACGCTTCACAATACATTCATCTTAATATTCTTCACAATATTCGCTATTAATTATCACATCTTTCTGTATGAATTCATCTACAACGTAAGACTAAATAACCTCCTTCAACTCGCCTCTCCATCGGTGAAACTGATTCTCTCTCGTCCCGCAGCTGGAGGAGGAGGACTCCATTAAGAACGCCAGCCTGTGGGCCATGAAGGAGTACTACGCCAACTACACCTTCATGCTCAACGACACCGACTCCACCCCGCCCCCCATGCAGCCCGCCGACATCATCAGGGGACCCTGCTGGGAGACCGCCGTCGGCATTGTGAGGAGAGCCACCGGCTGGTTATCACATCGAGCCACAAGTATCTGTAAATGAACTAGACTTACACATCTACGTCTTCCTGTGTGTGATGGTGTGTGGCTCCAGGAGTTTGTGAAGCTGACGGTGTCGGACATCCAGGTGTCCTACCTGACCATCCTGATCGGGGACTTCGCCCGAGCCGTCATCGTTCGGTTCCTCAACTACTGCTGGTGCTGGGACCTGGAGGCGGGATTTGTGAGTCTGACAGCTGGAGCGTATTTAATTTATTTAGAATATTTAATATATTTGATTTATTGTATTCATTAATTAAATTAATTAAATGAATCAAATTAATCTATTTAACTTATTTAATTTATTTAATTTGTTTTATGTTATTCATTTTACCTATTTACCTTATTCCTTTTATTTTATTCCTTTTATTTTATTTATTTATCTCATTTATTTTATTCAGTATTTTATTTATGTAGTTATTTATTTATGTATGGATTTATTTCATTTATTTAAATTGATGTATGTGAGCTCAGTCAGTAGAAAGTAATCTATTACTCCGTTTCCCTCCCAGCCGTCGTACGGAGAGTTTGACATCAGCGGTAACGTCCTTGGACTGGTCTTCAACCAAGGGATGATCTGGTATGAAACTCCGCCCCCTTTTGTGTGTGTGTGTGTGTGTGTGTGTGGGTGTTTGCATGTGTGTACATTGATATGCATGCGTCATTGTGTCTGCATGTATCTCGTATCCCTGTGTGGATGTATATGCTTTTTTATTTTACTTTTATTTTTAAATGAATATAAATAAAATAAAATAAAAGCTCATCATCCTCAGCAGTGACTTTGTGTTTAAAGCTAATTAGCACGTTAGCATACCTCGTATTTCCCACTGTGACGTCATCGTATGACACGTTATAATATATATATTATAAGTTTCATGGCCTCACAAACGTCGGCCGTGATGCTTTCAGGGCCCAAACTTCTCGTGGGATTTTTAAAAATAAAATAAAAAACCTTGCAGCATTCCTTTGCAGCTTTATTCGACTCAGAGCAACAACAACGACAGAATCAAATGATCCACGAGGAACGAACACGCCTCGATACTTAACGACGGCGTGGACCGATCACATGACCTGCGCTCTGCTTCAGGATGGGCGCGTTCTACGCTCCCGGGCTGGTGGGCATCAACGTGCTGCGCCTCCTCAGCTCCATGTACTACCAGTGTTGGGCCGTCATGGCGACCAACGTCCCGCACGAGAGGGTCTTCAAGGCCTCCAAGTCCAACAACTTCTACATGGGGCTGCTCCTCCTCATCCTCTTCCTCAGCCTGCTGCCCGTGGTCTACACCATCATGACGCTGCCGCCTTCGTTCGACTGCGGACCCTTCAGGTAACGGCGAGGACACACACATTTGCACGCACACACACACACACACCGTGACCGTGTGTGTGTGTGCGCAGTGGGAAGGTGAAGATGTTCGACGTGATCATGGAGACGATCGATCTGGACCTGCCGGCCTTCTTGGGGACGATCTTCAGCTACGCAGCCAATCCAGGACTCATCATACCAGCGGTCCTCCTCATGGTGTGAGTGTAGAGACACACACACACACACACATATACACACACACACATACACCCATACACACACACTCACCCACCTCCTCCTCTCCTCAGACTGGCCATCTACTATCTGAACTCGGTGTCTGAGGCGTATCAGAACGCCAACCTGGAGCTGAAGAAGAAGATGCAGATGGTGAGTACACGAGTAATGAAGTACACGAGTAATGAAGTACACGAGTAATGAAGTACACGAGTAATGAAGTACACAAGTAGTAAAGTACACAAGTAATGAAGTACACAAGGAATAAAGTACACGAGTAGTAAAGTACACGAGTAGTAAAGTATACGAGTAGTAAAGTACACAAGTAATAAAGTACACGAGTAATGAAGTACACAAGTAATGAAGTACACAAGTAATAAAGTACACAAGTAGTAAAGTACACGAGTAGTAAAGTATACGACTAGTAAAGTACACAAGTAATAAAGTACACGAGTAATGAAGTACACAAGTAATAAAGTACATGAGTAATAAAGTACACGAGTAGTAAAGTACACGAGTATTAAAGTACACAAGTAGTAAAGCCCCCCCCCCCCCTCCAGGGTCGGGATGAGGAGAAGAACCGGAGGAACAACACGGACAGCACCAACCAGGTGATGAAGGACCTGGAGGACCTGTTGCCTAGCAACCGCTCCGCCACGCCCGCCGCCCCCCCACCCAAGCCGGGTCAGTCAACCGCATCCTCTGGTTCAGGTTCTGGTCCTGGTTCTGGTCCTGGTCCTGGTCCTGGTCCTGGTCCTGGTTCTGGTTCTGGTTCTGGTTCTGGTCCTGGTCCTGGTCCTGGTCCTGGTTCTGGTCCTGGTCCTGGTTCTGGTTCTGATGGTTCTGATGGTTCTGATGGTTCTGATGGTTCTCCCGTCTCCGTCTGAGCAGAGAAGCCGGCGGAGCCGGAGGCGAAGCCGACGAAGACGAAGCCCGGCTCGGCCGGTCGAGGCGTGGACCTGCAGAAGGACGTGACGCTGGCGTCGCCCAACCCCAACGCACGGGCGCCGGTGAGCCGGCCGCCGGGGCCCAGAGGAGCCGGACCGGGACCGGGACCGGGGCGCGGCCGCGGGAGGGGGGGCCCTCCTCCTCCGAGATAACAGTGAGGAGCCCTCCGTGGTCACGGGGCATGGCGGCCCTCCGCCGGGTCGTGGATCTCCTCACCGACGTCCACAGTGTAACCGAAGGGTTTAAAGAGTTTAAACTTCTTTAAACTGTAAAACAAACTTCACTTCTGTCTTGAGTAACTTATAATTCACGAGTAAAGATCGTGTTGTGGATCCGCGCTGCCGCTGGCGTGGGCGCCGAGGTCGGCGTGAGGGCGCCTCTGATGACACCGTGTTCTACGTCAGCCCTCGTAACCATAGCAACAGCACTTCTGACGAGATGAGACGCAGCGAGGACAGAGCTTTATTCTCAGGGTTCGTACGCTGGAAAAGTGATGGAATTTGAAATAAATTGTTATTTCCATGCCTGGAAAAGTTCTGAGGAGAAAAAAAAAATCCTTAAAGTTTTTTGAAAAGTCCTAAAGATTTTGTTATATTCATCTTTCATTTACGCTGAGTTTTAAATAGTTAATATGCTTTTAAAAGAATGACACTCTAAATATAAGCCGGCATACATAAGCTCTTTTTTTTCATTTTTCCCATTGACAGTGAACGCACCTTAACTGAAAAGACATACATATTTATTCTTTAATCTAAACTATTGTCTCTCATTCATTTGAGTCGTTAAAGTTTATAAACGTTATGCTTTGAGATTCTCTTTGTTAGTTTGAATACAACATGTTATCACTTTTTCATGTATACAGAGATGTGGTTTATAGTCCTGGACTCCGATTGGTCGATAGTCTTCACTTCGGGCCGAGCACAATAACATAAACAAATAGATCTCATGGCGTCCACTTTGTACATTATTTATATATATTACATTATTACATTATTAAATAATTATTTATATATATATAAATAACCCAATGTGTATGTTTGCTTTCATGAACAATACTTACAGAAACGTGTGTGTGTGGTCATGTGTGTGCTCGGGCTTTTTGTTTGCTCACTCTGACTGTAATTCATGGTATGACTCTGAATAAAGTTTAAAAACCTTTAATCGCATCTTTTATCCTATTTTGTATATCAATATATAAATAAATAGATAAATAAAGACATAAATAAATAAATAAATAGATTAATACATAAATACATAAATATATAAATTGAAAAAGGAAATAAATAAATAAATATATATATATATATAATATATAGGTTATATATATATATATATATATATATATATATATATATATATATATATATATATATAGAAAATAATCGAGATGGACCTTCTTTTTTTAAATACCAAGAACCCTGCAGGAGAACAGGAATATCATCTTTAAAAAAAATATTCACACATTCTTCATTGTTGTCATAAACCCTTAAAGAATACATTACCCACAATGCAACGGGCAGTTCAGTTAGAGTCCCTGGTGTGTCGTGCCAGTAGCTCATGTAGCGTTGGTGACTCACTTCTTTTTAATTCCTCGCCCGACAACGACTTAAGTGACATCACTTAAGTGTCCACCTCTTTGTCCACATCTGTCTCCAGGTGAAACATCCGTTGAGGATTTGTTTTCAGGAGCATCAGCTGAAGAGAATATGTGACCCGTCAGGTTCAGTCATGTGACCAACAAAGTGGAGTCTCAGGTCAGAATTGAAGAGTGTTTTCCTCAAAATATGGGTTACAGGCTACTCCATCACTGCTCCCTCTGTGTGTGTGTGTGTGTGTGTGTGTGTGTGTGTGTGTGTGTGTGTGTGTGTGTGTGTGTGTGTGTGTGATTGATTAAAGGGAGAAGTGCTCGCACAAGTCCGTACAGAAGAGTCGCCGAACCTGTCGGCATAGCGACCGAACCTCTGTCACCTCGCAGGAATGTGGTCCTGAGAGGCGGCACCCGATTGGCCGAGCCAGGTGAGAGCCACCTGCCCGCAGAGGGGGGCGGAGCCACTGCAGAGCTGAGCTCAATACCCGAGGCTCACACACCTGAGATCGTCAAACCGGAGCGTTGAAGACCATCTGCAGTCGCTCAGGTGAGTGTTTTACATTATTTTTTGAATAAATTGTTAATAGTTTATTGCCCTTTCTTCATCCCTTCTTTCTCTCCCTCCACAGAAACAGTTTTCACAGCCAAGAGAACCATGTCCTTCTTCACGAAGTTCTTCAAAGATGTCATCCGTAAAAAGGACCCCGAAGACGACTCCGTCAAAGTGGGTGTCCTCTCCGGCGTGCTCGCCCTGTGGCTTTGATGTTTTCCAGATGTGTGGAAGGTTACTGAGGTTCCTTTTGAATTGCGTTGTTTTTTTTCTCGTATGATGACTAACCGTCTGCAGCTCTGTGAAGCCCCGCCCCCTCTGCTCATGCTCCTCTCCTCTGGAGTGAATACTAAATAATAGCTTCTAATAGATTCTCTGCAGCGGTCAAAGTCTTTTTTTTTTTTAAACACGAGGAACCCTCGTGTTGCCGTTCTCACGAAGCTCTAAAGTCTGATCTCAGATCAGATCCAGACGACCCGCTCGTGGATTCGTCTCTTTCTGAATGTGGTTTTCAATGATGGAAGACGTCCGTGTTTCTGTCTCGCCGTCCTACAGGTGAAAGGTCGCGAGAAGCCTAAGTTCTACGGGACGGTCGCCCCCTATCCGAACTTCAGCGCCAGCCAAGATGCCGCCACTCTGCAGAGCGCCATCGACAGCCGAGGTGCGTGTCGCCTCAAAAGTCGAGCTTCAAACGTCTTTTTTTTGTATAATTTGATCTGAGTTTTCTTTGAATGAAGTAAACTCACGTCCCACCGGTCCCTCACAGACGTGGACGAGGACGTGATCATCGCCATCCTGGTGAAGAGGAGCAACGAGCAGAGGCAGAAGATCAAAGTGGTGTACGAGGCGTCCACCGGGCAGGTGAGCTGCGTCCTGACTCCTCCCCCCTGACCTCACAGGTGTGCTCAGCTTCTATGGATTTGCAATACAAATCCAATGGATGCGCCTTTCAGTCCAGACACACATGAGAACCTCAAGATAATGACTGGACATCAACATAAATACACAGTATATCAAGTCTACCTGGTGGTAGTTATTTTGGCAGATGGTACGTAAAGGTGTTTAACCCTCCTGTGACCTTTAGGGTCAATTTGACCCCATTCAATGTTTAAAGTCGGTGTTCTTTGGTGTCAATCTGACCCCAGGCTGTTTTTCACTGTGTCAAACATATAAGAAATATCAACTTTTTTATATATTTAAAGGGCTGTTTAGGTAGTCAACAAACAAACATAAAGTGACACTTAAACTTGGGAAACAATATTAACTCTAATAATTTTCTGGAGGTTTTAATTGCTGGAGTCAAATTGACCCCGAGAGTAAAAGATGTAAGTAAATGTGAAGCTAACAGGAGGTTTAAAAGGTACCCTCATGCCGTCATGTCTTCATTCCTGTGTGTTCTGCAGAGGCTGGACGAAGACCTGAAGTCTGTTCTCAGATCAGATCTGGAGGACGTCTCTCTGGCCCTGCTCATGGATCCGATCCACTACGACGCCCACCTGCTCAGGAAGGCCACGAAGGTACGCGCATCCCTCCGCCACAACGACGAGTTCATGCATCTCACTCTCAGTGTTACTCTTCATCTGTGACTTTCTATACGAATATCATCTCTCTCTTTCATATCGCGTAATGTTTGTACGACACTCCGGTGGTGATGTCGCCCGTAACTTCTCCCGACAGGGTTTCGGCACGCACGAAGACATCCTGGTGGAGATTCTGGCTACGAGATCAAACCAAGAGATCCGAGAGATCAAGATGGTCTTCAAAGAAGGTTCGGGCGCCGTTCGATGAAGACGATGTTACATAGGCTGTTGTCTCCTGTGCTGACCTGCCGCTGCTCCCTCAGAGTACCGGACCGAGCTGGAGGAGGTCATTAAGGATGAAACCAGCGGGGACTTCACCGCGGCGCTCCTGGCCATGTTGAAGGCCAACAAAGACGAGAGCAAAGAGGTCGACAGCCATCAGGCGCGGAAGGACGCGGAGGTGAGGTCTGCTTTCAAAGGAGGAGGCTGGGGTCATTCAGCGTGGCACTAAAACGCTCTCTTTTAACACTAAAACGATCATTTTTAACAGAAAATGTTTCACTTTCAACAGAAAATGACAATTTTCAACGGATTATGTTTTACTTTTGACACAAAAATACAAAATTTGAACACAAAATGCCTACTTTTAGGACCCAAATGCTAATTTTAAACAATAAAATGCTAATTTTTAACAGAAAAAACGCTAATTTTAAACAAAGATTTCAAATTGTTAACACAAAATGCTAATTAACAAAAAAAAGTCACATTTTCTAAACAAAATGCTACTTTCTAACACAAATACACTAATTCTTTTGCACAAAAATGCTGTCAGCTGTGTTTTTTTGTGCGTAATGTGTTACTAAGCAGGAGAAACTTGTACTTGTTGGGGACTATTTTCAGCTACGGATTGATACACATTCTATGTGAGTCAGAAGGAGTCAGATTAAATATAAACCAGGTTGTGAGTGTTCAGAGAGCAAAGAGGTAGCCTATCTGATGCCTGGTGTTCCTTCTATGGAACGGCTTTGCAGAGGACCGTAGTAACATTCTATTGTTGTTCTATTGTTGTGATGTCGTGGTCCGGTTCTCTGCCCTAGGTTCTGTTCGAGGCCGGTGAGAACAGCAGAGGGATCGACATCTCGGCCTTCATCGACATCCTGACCACCAGGAACTCGCTGCAGCTCTCAAAGAGTGAGGACGTGTTGCCGGGCGGATTCACCGGAGAATGAAACTGACCAGACCTGTATTTCAGAGTACACACACACACACACACACCTGGAAACACAGGTCCTGTGACAGGTGGAACACACCCAGCAGTGCAGAATAAACACAAAGCTTGAGGTTTATTTTAATAATTCTTTGTTCAACTACATTTTCTTCATCGTCACTAATTTGAAAGAAAATAGAACAAAAGTGATTTAGATGTATCAAGAGAAGGTGTAGGGAGAGAGAGGGGGAGGGTGAGGGAGAGGGGAAAGAGAGAGAGGGAGAGAGAAGAAAAGAGGGGGTTGAGGCAGAGAGGTGGAGAGGGAGGGAGAGAGAGAGAGAGAGAGAGAGAGAGAGAGAGAGGGGCTCATGATGAAGACATTAATCAAACCAGATCAAACCAGATGAAGACCGTTCTGTGGATGTTTGGGTCGATGATGTCACCACTTGACTGAACGAGAGACGTCTGCTTTCTGTCCAGTGTACCCTGTTTGCTCCTCACAGCTGTTGTTTGTTTGTTTGTTTGTTTGTTTGTTTGTTTGTTTGTTTGTTGTTTGTTTGTCCACCAGCATTCCAACACTACGCCACCGTCAGTGACGTCACGTTGCCCAAAGCTCTGGACATGGAGCTGAAGGGAGACATCGAGGACTGTCTGGTGGACATCGGTACGAGGCTGACAGTGGTCTCACTTTTTATCAATTCAGGATGAAGCCATATATATATGTATATATATATATACATATATATATATATACTTGATTTAATTAATATATTTGTTAAGCAATATATATATATACATATTTATATCTGGACTATATATAAATATATATATATATATATATATATATATATATATATATATATATATATATATATATATATAATTAATAGTTTAAATAGCTTAGAAAAACTGAACACATCAGACAGAGAAAGATAAAAACAGTGTATATATATGCTTTAATAATATAGGTTAGAAAAAATACTATTTAAATATATTTTATATATATATATATATATATATATATATATATATATATATATATGTCCATCTGGACTATATATATTAAAATATATTAATTTGTATATATATATATATATATACAAATTAATAATCCAGATAGACAGTTACAAAAGAAAAAAGTGCCAAGAGCGATGCTGGAGAACAGGAATATCGTCTTTAAAAATTACATAATATATATATAAGTTTTGGGTTGTTTGCTTCTGCTGCCAGTTTCAGGTTCCTGTCAATCAAATCTGCACCCACACTAGAAGCAGCAGATAAACTGAGCGTTCAGGGTGTTAGTTTCCTAATAAATTCTAACTACGGATGTTTTAGTAATATACAGGAATGCATAAAGATAAAGTTTGAACCTACGTTTTTATGGTGTATAAAGCGCTTACTACATGTTTTTGTGGAGAAGCTGTTAACATGACTGCAGATGTTCATCCACATCAGGCTATAATCAAACAATAGAAAAACAAGAGTTTAAAGATTTGTATACAGGGCCAACAAGGAAACGTGAAGCCAGAACAAAGGTAATGGGATTACAAGGATTATCCGGGGAAGCTTGGGTTCAATACTTTGATTCTTCTTGTGTCCGTGTGAGCAAAGGTCAGAGGTCACCAACATCCAGTACAAAGAGCCTGGATTTCCTGTGATTGTCGAGATATTTGACACAATTGTGGTCAGATGTGTGTATTGACAGATGGACGCCATCAGGCTGCTGCACACGCAGGACTCGGTCAATGTATAAATTATCATCGTTTTAGAGTCGAGTTTCATGTGGCGCACAGAGAGAAAACCCCGGAGGAGGAGGAGGAGGAGGAGGAGGGGGGGTTGCATATGAAACTCATGAGAGGCGAAATACATAAACACTGTCGGCTGCATATTTTCACTTTCTTTGTGTGTGTTCTCCACGTCAGTGAAAAGTTCCTGGAGCAAGCCGGCTTTCTTCGCAGAGAAGCTCCATCTGGCCATGAAGGTGTGTGTGTGTGTGTGTGTCTGTGTGTGTGTGTGTGTGTGTGTGTGTGTGTGTGTGTGTGTGTGTGTGTGTGTGTGTGTGTGTGTGTGTGTGTGTGTGTGTGTGTTAATGTGTTCATCTCTTTCCCACCACATGCACACAGAAACATGAAGGTGCCATATGGAACCGAAAATGGTTCTTCAGAGTGATGCCATAGAATAACCATTTATGGTTCCACAAAGAAACTTTCAAACCAGGGTTCTTTAAAGAAACACTTCTTCAAATAGTTCTTCACAGAACCTATAAAGGTGTCTCAAAGAATCTTCAAAACATGGTTCTTTAAGGCACCATATCTGGTTCCACAAAGAATCTTTCAAACCAGGGTTCTTTAAAGAACCATTTCCTTAAAGAGTTCTTCAAAGAACCTATAAAGGTGTCTCAAAGAACCTTCAAAACATGGTTCTTCAAGGCACCATTTATGGTTCCACACAGAACTTTTCTTACTAGAGTTTTTGAAGAACCATTTTCTTGAAGAGTTCTTTAAATAACCTATAAAAGTGTCTCAAAGAACCTTCAAAACATGGTTCTTTAAGGCACCATTTCTGGTTCCACAAAGAACCTTTTAAACTAGGGTTTTTAAAGAAACATACACCTGTTTAAAAAAAAAAAAATACAGGTGCCTCAAAGAAGAGAAAAAAAAATGTTCTCCAAGGCACCATATCTGGTTCCACAGAGAACCTTTCAAACCAGTGTTCTTGACGTCTGTTCTTCTGACCATCCTGGAGGGGGATCCTCCTCTGTTGCTCTCCTGAAGGGTTCCTCCCTGTTCTAGAGTCAAATTCTTTTATTTCTTGGGAGTTCTCCCTGATCCGATGTGAGGTCAGAGGTCAGGGATGTCGTCCGTAGAACCTAAAGGCCTCCGCTCCGTTCCCTCAGGGTCACGGCACGTGTGACGACACGCTGATCCGGGTTCTGGTGAGCCGCTCCGAGGTGGACCTGAAGAAGATCGTGGAGGAGTACCGGGCCATGTACGACACCAGCCTGCAGGACGACATCCTGGTAACTCCACACGGGAAACATCCGGACCCCCTGGACCCGTCGGGTAGAACCGGAGTGTTTGACGAGCACGTCTTTGTTTCTGTTTCGCAGGCAGACACTAAAGGACACTACGAGGCCATCCTGCTCCGCCTGTGCGGACCGCACTGACACTTTGACTCGTCGAGGAGCGGAAGATTCAATTAAACTGGAATCTCACGTCTTTTTAAATGATTATGATCAACGTGTTATTAATTTAGTTAATGTGGTCCAACCAACGATCAATAATAATTAAAAAAAACATCTCATACCTTTCTTGTGTGTTTCTCTTTTTTCGCTTTCTTATTTTTCTTTTGATAGTTTTACTAAATCAAAATGATGAGATCCCAAATGTAATCTTTATGTAATAATTATGAGGTAGTAAGTCACAAGCTGGACTTTGTAAGTAAGTCCAAGTATCGACCCTTCAAGTCGAAATAGTTGTATATTAAGTCAATAATAGGATTGTTTGAGTAAAGATCATTAGATACTAAATAATAATGTTGTGATAGTCAAAATATGACATTTTTACAACATGTTGACACACAAAAAGACACAATAGATATTCTTAGTAATTCAACGAAAGACAATAATAGTCATCGTTGAAGTCCGGGAGCTTTCTAAATATTAACATCAAATAAAGTAAGTAAGTATGTAAAGTGTATTTATTTCGCACTTATCACAGACAAAGAGGAACAAAGTGCAGTACAGTAGTCAATTAAAACAATTAGGTAATAACAGGCCAAAACATGTCAACAATTAAAAGAGCAAAGTAAAAAAACAGTAAAATATGGTGCAATTAAATAAATAAATAAAGTGAGAAGATAGAAAACAATCCATAGAATATTTAAATCAAAGTACATCGTTTATATTCAACATCTGCTGCGTTACTTTCTGCCTCCGCCCTCATCCTCTGCGCAGAAAACGCCGACCTGCGCAGCGGTGACGCTCACGAACAACACGCGCGCGTGACGTGGACTTTGTTTACCGAACCCGGAAGTGCTGCTTGTGGCTTTTGGGCAGCTCTGAGCTTGTTTCATCTTCGGCTCCGGACTCGTTTCTGTGGCGGCGGTCACTCCGAGAAGGACTCATCGGTCAGTTATCGATCTCTCACCAGGAGGGCGCGCGTGACTGACTGTTGGAGACCCAAGACGCGCGTGCGCGTTGCCGAGACACACTCGGGGTAACTGCCACATAGCTAGCTAGCTAGCTAATCGGATACCCGGCACAGGAAGCTGTCAAAAGACTTCATTTGTGTGTCCACGTCTGTATATATTGTTTATTTAGAAACGGAGTTAGGTTTTTAAAGGGACGATGAACAAGAGCGTGCCAGAGCGGGGCCGTCTCGACCCCCGGGGACGCTGTTAGATGGGCCGTGGGTTGGTTCCGTGCTAACGGGGATGGTTCTGACCACGAAGCTCAGCTAAATACGACAACTGGACTTTGAACTGGACTTTGAACTGGTCGACCTGAGGTCCCGAACATGGAGGACAAATACAGCAGCAACGTGCTGTCCGGGGGCCAGCTGGGCATGGTGGAGCTGCCCAACTCCAGGTAACGCGACGTGTCGTGTTTGTTCTTGTGGGTCAGAGGCTGATGGGTCACAAACACGAATGCATCAACGTTACAGTCATATAAAGAAGAATAACATCCATTCAGACCTACATATGTGATGCAATGTGCAAAAAATCAAACGTCTTAATTGTTTTACATTACTTATATGAGTTACTTTAAATGTTTTTTTATTACTTCTAAAGGTTTCTTATTTCTTACTTTTAATAGTATATACTACTAACTTTTAATGGTTTTTCTTACTTACTTTTAATGGTTTTTCTTACTTACTTACTTTTAATAGTATGTATTACTTACTTTTAATGTTTTTTATTACTTACATGGTTTTTATTTCTTACTTTTAATAGTATATATTACTAACTTTTAATGTTCTTTCTTACTTACTTTTAATAGTATGTATCAATTAATTTGAATGGTTTTCATCACTTATTTTTAAAGGTTTTTATTACTTACTTTTAATAGTATATATTACTAACTTTTAATGTTCTTTCTTACTTACTTTTAATGTTCTTTCTTACTTACTTTTAATAGTATGTATCAATTAATTTGAATGTTTTCATCACTTACCTTTAAAGGTTTTTAGTACTTGCATCTAATGGTTTTTATTTATTACTTTTAATAGTATATATTACTAACTTTTAATGTTCTTTCTTACTTACTTTTAATAGTATGTATCAATTAATTTGAATGGCTTTCATCACTTATTTTTAAAGGTTTTTATTACTTGCATCTAATGGTTTTTATTTCTTACTTTTAATAGTATATATTACTAACTTTTAATGTTCTTTCTTACTTACTTTTAATGTTCTTTCTTACTTACTTTTAATAGTATGTATCAATTAATTTGAATGTTTTCATCACTTATTTTTAAAGGTTTTTAGTACTTGCATCTAATGGTTTTTATTTATTACTTTTAATAGTATATATTACTAACTTTTAATGTTCTTTCTTACTTACTTTTAATAGTATGTATCAATTAATTTGAATGGCTTTCATCACTTATTTTTAAAGGTTTTTATTACTTACATCTAATGGTTTTTCTTACTTTTAATAGTATATATTACTAACTTTTAATGTTCTTTCTTACTTACTTTTAATGTTCTTTCTTACTTACTTTTAATGTTCTTTCTTACTTACTTTTAAGAGTATGTATTAATTAATTTGAATGGTTTTCATCACTTATTTTTAAAGGTTTTTATTACTTACTTCTAATGGTTTTTATTTATTACTTTTAATAGTATGTATTACTTATTTTTAAAGATTTTGATGAATTACTTTTAATAGTATGTATTAATTAACTTAAATGTTTTTTATCACTTACTTTTAATAGTTTTTATTACTTACTTTTAATGTGCTGTACTGTAGCTTCACATTGTGTGTACTGTGTGTTCTTCATATCACATATACTGTTGTGTGTCTGCTTCTGTACTGTTTTTTTAATTGTTTTATGTTTGTTATTGTTTTGTGTTTATTATGTTCTGTCACAGGACTACAGATGCAAATTAGCCGTGTAGCTAAAATCTGGTTCAGTGCATCACAATGGGACATTAGTGTTTTAACGGGTTATAGTCCCTTTTTAAATAAAGATAATAATAGTTATTTAAGTGGGCTCACCCCCCCCCTTTCTATATTAATAACCTCTTTGTCTTTTCTCTCAGGTTAACCAGATACATCGTTCTCCTGGTTGTCACGAAGATCCTCAAAGCTCTTGGGATCTTTGAGTCCTACGATATCCTCAAAGTGGTTCACATTGTCCAGTTCATCTTTATACTGAAATTAGGGTAAGCACTTACCCGTTTGACATTTTATTGAACTTTACCCTTGTTGTTTATTACTATTTTAGCAGCAGTTTTTGTATTTATTTATGTCCGGTGACGCCTTCTCTTTCCCCAGGAGTGCCGTCATCCTGCTTTTCTTCCAGAAGCCTTTCTCCTCGGGCAAAGGCATTTCAAAACGACAGGTTTGTTGAGTGCGTTTGCTCGTCCGTCGGCTCGAGAGCCGTCTCCGTTCCTCTCCCGCTTCACTCGACATCAGATCTGAAGGTTGACCTTTTCATGAAAGGGAAGCGATCGTGAAGTCCCTGTACCGATCTGACGATTCCTTTGTTTTCACGCCAATAGAAAGTCAACCAGGCCAGAAATATGAACGAATGCCCCTGAAAGATAATTATAATAACGACCTTTTCTCTTTCCAAATCTGTTTTTAGTGGATAAAGTTACTTAAGCATGCTGTGTTCAGCTGTGTCATATCCCTCCTGGGCTTCTTCGGGCTCACGCTCTGCGGCCCTCTCAGGTAAAACGCCAACATGTTTTTTTCACAGCTGTTAAAGGCGACGGCGCTCTGTTGCGTGCATGTCTTTAATTGTGTGTTTGTGTCTTTCTTTGTGTTAAAAATATGTGTCTTTTACAGGACGTTGTTGCTTTTTGAGCACAGCGATGTGGTGGTCATCGCTCTCCTCGGGGTCCTGTTCACAAGCTCCGGGGGGGGGCCTTCCAAGGTAGGAGGCCTGCAAGTCCACATGCTTGTAAAGAAGGTAACGGTAAAGAATCTGTAAGATGCATTTCTGTGTCCGTTTCGTCTCGCTTCGCTCAGACCAGAGGCGCCGCGCTCTTCATCATCGCCGTGATCTGCCTCCTCCTCTTCGACAACGACGACCTCATGGCGAAGATGGCGGAGCACCGTATCCTTTGCTGCGGCGGCAGTTGTTTGTCCGATTCGCTCGCGCTCTTCTTCACACCTCCCGTTCTCACGGCGTTCTCGCCTTGACTCGACTGCGACCAGCCGAGGGACGCCACGACAGCGCGCTCACGCACTTCCTCTACACGGCCATCGCGTTTCTCGGGGTTGCGGATCATAAAGTAAGAGAACAGGGGCGTCGTGCATTTAAGGTGTGTGTGTGGTGCTGCTCCGTATGCCCAGTCAACAGGGGAGGATACTTACAGATTATTTAGGGGGCGACTTTAGCCCCACTGACTTCATCCAGGGGCATTTAAAAAGAAATTTGGGGGAACTTTTTGAAACTTGTGAAATAACGTTTAACTTTTGTTCAAAAGTAATAAATATATAGTTATTTAGATTTAAAGTATATGAGCAATTATCATTAAGACTATTATGCAGATTTAAAATGTTTTCTTAGATTTTCTTTAACATAAATCAGACAATCATATTAAATGTTGTTCTTATTTATTTATTTATTAAAAAATATATTTGTGTGTGTATATATATATATATATATATAGGTATTTATTTATATATTTATCTTTTTTTAATATATTTATTTATAAAAGAATATATATATATTTTCTTTTAATATATATATATATATATATATATATATATATATATATATATATATATATATATATATATAAACAATTAGAACTTATTTCTTTGTTTTTTTAGAAATAAAAAATTATATTTGTGTGTGTATCTAGCTAGTACAGATAGAACACGCATAACAAAGAACAAAAACAAAATGCTATTAAATTATCATAATTCTGGGGGCAGTTTCTGCCCCTCCTCTGATATCAGGGGCAACATTATATTTCTTGGGGTCAGTTTTGCCCCTTTGCCCTCGTGTATTTCCGGCGCTGCCAGTAAAGTATTGAGTTTTCTTTCTAAATGAAGCCCCTCCCCCCTCCAGGGCGGCGTCGTGCTGCTGGTGGCCGCCCTGTGCCTGAAGGTGGGCTTCCACACGGCCTCCAGGAAGCTGTCGGTGGAGCTGGGCGGAGCGAAGCGCCTCTACGCCCTGGATAACCTGGTGTCGGCCGCCGTGCTGCTCCCCTGGGTCGTCGTGCTCTCCTTGACCACGGAGGCGAGTGCACGGCGGCGCCGCGCCGGCTCGTCAACTCGTTGGAACGACGCCCGTTTGCCCTCGTAAGTTCAGAAAAACAAGTTAACAAGTTTGTGTCGTCCTCCTCAAAGAGTAAAGTGGACTCGTGGTCGTCCCTCATCCTGCCCTTCGGCATGATCATCCTCTCCGTCGTGATCCTGGAGTTCTACGTGGAGGCCATCTGCAACACCAAGATGGAGACGCCGCGCTGCGCCCGCTACGGCGCCGTGGCGCTCTCCCTCAGCGCCCTGCTGCTCGCCAACTTCTGGACCCACCCGCTGACCGACCAGCTGCGCTCCATGGGAACGCCGCCGCGGCAGCTCGGCACGGAGCACGTGCTCTCGGGAGGAGTCATCGTCAGCGCCGTCTTCTTCATCATGTGTGAGTAAAGGAACCTCAGAGCATTTATGGACCTCTGGATGCCTCTGGAAAAGCTAAACGCACGCTGGTTTCCTCTTCTCCGCCCGCAGCCTCCAGTATTCTCTCCTCTCCCTCGAAGAAGGGTCAGAAGGGCACCCTGGTGGGATACTCCCCCGAAGGCACGCCGCTCTACAGCTTCATGGGCGACGCCCTGCAGCACACGTCGCAGTCGCTGCCGCGCTTCATCAAAGATTCCCTGAAGCAGATCCTGGAGGAGTACGACTCCAGGCAGATCTTCTACTTCCTGTGTCTCAACCTGGTACGCTGGCCGTCGCGTGAGGGATCGGGAGCGTTATCGGGGAGTTGACTGAAACGCTTAAACATTTACAATATGTCATTAATGTAGATTTAGAATGTGATCATTATATTGCTGGGATATTCCTTTTAAACTGCTCCTGCAGTTGGGTTTCCAAGTGGAGGGTTCCTACGGTCATGGAAAACATGGAAAAGTTATGGAATTATTTTTAATGGTTATTTACAGGCATTAATTTAAAAAATGAATTGGAAAAGTCATGAAAATAATATATCTATATTTTTAAATATAAGTCGATATTTTATTGAAATACTACATTTTCTCACTTGTTCATGGATACGCTGAGATTTCACAAAACGTTTGTTCATGGAAACTTGATTTAAAGTCCTGGACACCCATTGGTCAACATGTATGTGAACCCTGCAGGTAACATCAACAACCTCACATTTTATAATTACACATTTAGGTATATTACACTGAGATTTCTTTTACTTTTTAGAAATATACACAATTTCATTAAAATAAAGAAATCCTTCTGGGAGTCCACTGGTGGCTTTTTAGAAATATGGACAACGCATAAAAAACAAATACAGTCACATAATTAAATATTTAATATTCAATTAAATCGTTTTGTACCTTTTTAAAAATAGATAAAAAGACGGCGGTCTCCACCTTCAATTACATTCAGTTTATTTGTATAGCCCAATTTCGCAAATTACAAATTTGTCTCTGCTTTACAATCTGTACACATAGACATCCCTGATCTTTGACCTTTGACCTCACATCGGATCAGGAAAAAACAAATAACCCTTCAGGGGGAAGAACCCTTCAGGAGAGAATAGAGGAGGATCCTCTCCAGGTGGACAGAACAATAGATGTCATGTGACCAGAAGGACAGATTTACAGTTAAAACACATTCAATCAATATGCCAGCGTTTATGAATAGTTCGTAGTCGGCGTATTCCACGATGGAGACCTCCACGATCCATCAGGCAGATGGAGGTAGAGGAGGAGTGGGCGGAGTCTCAACAGTGGGCGGAGTCTCAACAGCTCCTCTTTGTGTCCCAGGCCTTCACCTTCGTGGAGCTGTTCTACGGGGTGTGGACCAACAGCCTGGGCCTGATCTCCGACGGCTTCCACATGCTGTTCGACTGCTCGGCGCTGGTGCTCGGCCTGTTCGCCGCGCTCATGACGCGCTGGAAGGCCACCAGGATCTTCTCCTACGGGTAGAAAACAACCGGGAACGTCGGCGGGGGGAAAGAATCTGGGTAGAAGAACGTTTAAAATGTAACGCGGGTCTTTTTTTTCCTGCAGCTACGGTCGTGTGGAAATCCTCTCTGGGTTCATCAACGGCCTCTTCCTCATGGTCATCGCCTTCTTCGTCTTCGTGGAGTCCGTCAGCCGCGTGCTGGATCCCCCGAACATAAACACGGACATGCTGACCGTGAGTCAACTGCAGCTCAGCGTCACGTGACACGCAGGCTTCCTCCAGCCTGCTGATGCACTTGAGTAACATTCATTCCCTGTCGGTATGTGGGGTCAGGACCGTACCGTCTCTTTAATACACGGCGCTCCCCAGATATTCAGATTTCCCACATGCCATATTTTAGTATTCGTGGCAATAACGGATACATTTCTGTTATCTGGTTCTTAGTGATTCATCAAGTAGCCGCCGTCACGCAGTCTGAACTCTGTTGTTGTTGTGTTGTTGTTTGTCTCCTCCAGCCGGTGTCTGTGGGCGGCCTCCTGGTCAACCTGGTGGGCATCTGCGCCTTCAGTCACGCTCACTCCCACGGCGGCAAGAGCTGCTCGTCCAACGACCACGGCCGCTCGGCGAGCGACCACGGCCACTCCCACCACGGCCACTCCCACGGCGAGCACGGCCACGGGGGTCACGGCCACTCGCACGGCGGCGGCCACGGACACGCCCATGGCTCCTCCTCCTCCTCCTCCTCCTCCTCCGGGGGCATGGGCGGAGGCATGAACGCCAACATGAGAGGTGAGTTCATTGGTCACCATGGTGATGAACCTGTTCATTGGTCATGGTGATGAACCTGTTCATTGGTCATGTGGATGAACCTGTTCATTGGTCATGAGGATGAACCTGTTCATTGGTCATGACTCATGAGGATGAACCTGTTCATTGGTCATGTGGATGAACCTGTTCATTGGTCATGTGAATGAACCTGTTCATTGGTCATGTGGATGAACCTGTTCATTGGTCATGAGGATGAACCTGTTCATTGGTCATGACTCATGAGGATGAACCTGTTCATTGGTCATGTGGATGAACCTGTTCATTGGTCATGTGAATGAACCTGTTCATTGGTGGTCATGTGAATGAACCTGTTCATTGGTGGTCATGTGAATGAACCTGTTCATTGGTCATGTGGATGAACCTGTTCATTGGTCATGTGGATGAACCTGTTCATTGGTCGTGTGGATGAACCTGTTCATTGGTCATGTGGATGAACCTGTTCATTGGTCATGTGGATGAACCTGTTCATTGGTCGTGTGGATGAACCTGTTCATTGGTCACCATGGTGATGAACCTGTTCATTGGTCGTGTGGATGAACCTGTTCATTGTTCGTGTGGATGAACCTGTTCATTGGTCATGGTGATGAACCTGTTCATTGGTCGTGTGGATGAACCTGTTCATTGGTCATGAGGATGAACCTGTTCATTGGTCATGGTGATGAACCTGTTCATTGGTCATGGTGATGAACCTGTTCATTGGTCATGGTGATGAACCTGTTCATTGGTCATGTGGATGAACCTGTTCATTGGTCGTGTGGATGAACCTGTTCATTGGTCACCATGGTGATGAACCTGTTCATTGGTCGTGTGGATGAACCTGTTCATTGGTCGTGTGGATGAACCTGTTCATTGGTCGTGTGGATGAACCTGTTCATTGGTCATGAGGATGAACCTGTTCATTGGTCATGGTGATGAACCTGTTCATTGGTCATGGTGATGAACCTGTTCATTGGTCATGGTGATGAACCTGTTCATTGGTCGTGTGGATGAACCTGTTCATTGGTCGTGTGGATGAACCCTGCATCTCTTGTGTTTTTCTTGCCTCCCTCTCAGGCGTCTACCTCCACGTGCTCGCCGACACGCTGGGCAGCGTCGGCGTCATCATCTCCACCATCCTCATCCGCCAGTTCGGCTGGCTGATCGCCGACCCCATCTGCTCGCTCTTCATCGCCACGCTCATCTTCCTCAGCGTCATCCCGCTGCTGAAGGACGCCTGCGAGGTTCTGCTGCTGCGGAGCCCGCCGGAGAACGAGAAGGAACTGAGCGACGCGCTGGAGAAGGTGAGTGGGGGGGGGGGGGGTTACCGCCATCTTTCCTTTCACAGATGACGGCGTGGCGGCCCTCCAGACTAATTATACGCAGACGTACGGAGGAAGAAAAATAATAATAATCTGTTTTCCATTTAGTTTTATTTTGTGCGAGGAGACTATGACGTATTTAAAACAGTTTCCACTGAGGCAAATTAAGAGGTTTAGGGGAAGATTTGAACTTTTTCTTTTCACAAGGGAAATCAGTAGTATGTGATAACTCCACGGAGGATGTGTGTTTTGAATTATATTTGATTGTTGACAGATTCATTCAATTTGGAGGAACGATAGTAAGAAATATGATCACCCAGTCAGCAGATGTTCTACACACGTGTGTGTGTGTGTATTTATATATATATATGTGTGTATATATATATACATGTGTGTGTGTATTGTTTTAAATGCATGTGTATATGTTTAAAAAAAACATATATATATATTTATATTTACATGTATTTATTTTTTAAATATATATATTTAAAAAATATGTATGTGTGTGTGTGTGTATATATATATATATATATATTTATATACATAAAATATATATTTATATATATGTATCTTTTTATATATATATATACACATTTATAGATTTTTATAAATACGTGTGTGGCTGCTTCTGCTTGGGGATTAATAAAGTATATTCCATTCATATATATATATATATATATATATATATATATATATATATATATATATATATATATATATATATATATGTGTGTGTGTGTGTCTGTATTAAAATTATTTATTTATTAATCATTTCAGATTGAGAAGCTCGAAGGAGTTCTGTCGTACAGAGACGCTCATTTCTGGAGGCATTCGGCCAACATGATCGGCGGCACCATCCACCTCCAGATCATGGCCGACGTGGTGGAGCAGAGGATCATCCAGCAGGTCGGTCCCCAGACTCCATGACGTCATCACACCGGCTATCAACAGTGAGGACGAACCCGCCGTGACGTCTCTCGTTCTGATTGGTCCGTGCGATTTCTTTTTTCTCCCCCTACGAAGGTGACGGCCATTCTGAAAGACGGCGGGGTGAACAACCTGTCGGTGCAGGTGGAGAAGGAGGCGTACTTCCAGCACATGTCTGGGCTCAGCACCGGGTTCCATGAAGTCCTGGCCATGACGCAGCAGATGGAGTCCATCAAATGCCTGAAGGACGGGACGTGCATCATGTAGCGACCAAACGAAACCGCCTCGTCACCTTGTTTTATTTTGTTTTCTTTTTCATTGAAATGTACAGTTTATGCATCTATGTGATTTGAAATAAATCTGAAATATATTGGTTTCATCTTTGTCATCTGCGTTTTAGTTTGAACGAGTATTTAACTGTCTATTATTTTCATGGTTGTTTTCATACAGGAAGTGCCTTCAGAGTTGTTGAAAAGCCCAAAGTGGAAACAGACTCCTTCTCATCTGTTGATGCTTATGTAAAAGTTCAGGAGACTTTTATTTTTACTTTCTCGGGACATCTGGACCACAACTGGATATTAGTTCACATTAAAAACATCTGGGTACATTAATTATAGCTTACAAGTAAGTCCTGACAACATCTTGTATTTTAATAATAAATATAGCCCATGTATGTTCTGTGTTATGTGTTGGCCTAACATGTTGGAAATGTTTTCAGTAATTACGCCAAAATCATGACTCATCCGTCCCGATTATTACAGAATTAAATATTGACTGCAGCGGTTGCCAATGACGGAGAAAAAAAACAATAATGGTGAATAACCTTCTAGCTTTATTTTGAGCGATGAGCATTAATCTAATGCATATAAATGTGATGGAAAACAGGTAAACATCCTCTGCTGCTCCGCTGTGGCCACAGCTGATGTCGCTCCATGAAAACAACTACGTGGAGAGATTCCTCCGTCAGGAATCTGTAATGTGCAAAAACAACAACAACGGGGTCCGTGCATCCTTCTCCGTCTTCTACTCGATCTCATTGGAGGTTCCCACGGGGGCCAGCGTGTCCATTTCTGCAGAGGATCACAAATAAATCAGGAACAAATCCTAACTATCATTTCAAGCTCTTGTGCTGTTCGTCTCCTGGTCTCGGATGGGAGCGTCTGGAGGCGTGTGTTCTGGAGATATCTACCGGGGCAAGGTCCGCCTTCCAAGATGATGTCATCGATGGCGATGTCGCTCCTGACCGATGAGCCTCTGGTGGCTTCAAACACGATCTGAAAACACACGTCCCCCCCTCTGTGAGTGATGAGCAGAAGAATCAGTGACTCCTAGAACCTCCTCACTGACCCCTAGAAGCTCTTCAATGACTCCTAGAACCTCCTCACTGACCTTTAGAAACTCTTCAGTATTTACTAGAACCTTCTCACTGACCCCTAGAAGCTCTTCAGTGACTCCTAGAACCTCCTCACTGACCTTTAGAAGCTCTTCAGTATTTACTAGAACCTTCTCACTGACCCCTAGAAGCTCTTCAATGACTCCTAGAACCTTCTCACTGACCTCTATAAGCTCTTCAGTGACTCTTAGAACCTCCTCACTGACCTCTAGGAGCTCTTCATAACTCATAGAACCTCCTCATTTACCTCTAGAAGCTCTAGTAACTTCTTGAACCTTCTCACTGACCTCTAGGAGCTCTTCAGTGACTCCTAGAACCTTCTCATTGACCTCTAGAAGCTTTTTAATGACTCCTAGAACCTTCTCATTGACCTCTAGGAGCTCTTCAATGACTCCTAGAACCTCCTCACATGGAACTATCATTGATATTAAATGTCCCCGCCCCCTTGCCTGATGCTGGCTGTGGCTCCGGTACTCCACCGTGGCCCTCAGCCAGGCGACGCTCCGCTCGCCGCTCTGCCGCCACAGAGGCTCCGCCTCCCCTCCGGCCTTCTGGAGGCGGACGGCGAGCTGCCCCGTCCCCGAGCCGTACATGTGGTAGTAGAAGCGGAGGCACTGGGGCCCCTTGGAGCCCCTCAGGGGGCGGGACAGCAGCCGCACGATCTGGCCCGGCAGCATGGGCGACGCCTCCATGTGCAGGTAGTAACCTGTCAATCAAAAGGGGGCGGGGTTAGAGCAGCACCTGCAGGTGTGTCATGAGTCCAGTCTGGACGTGGGACCCCCCCCCCTCACCGAGTCCCGTGGTGTGGTCCCCTCTCGGCCCGGTGTACGAGGTGGGCGTGGCCCCTCTCCTGCGCTGCCAGTCGGCGGCGTCCTGCTGGTCCTGGGCGTAGCCGCACAGCCCGGCCTCGAAGTCACAGTGGCCCGGCAGCGCCGCCGCCAGAGAGCCTGCAACACGACGGGACTTCAGCCGGCGCCAGTTCTCTCCTTCGCGCCACCTCCCTCACTCAGAGGTTCTCTGAGCCCGGAGTCAGCTGGAGAGGTTCTGGGGCCGGACGGGATCTGGTGCTCCGCTAAAACTCCACCAGCTAAACATCACTCAGAAACATGCAGGAGCATCTGGAACGGAACATGGTTCTATGGATGCCATAGAAGAACCTCTGTTTGGTTCTACAAAGAACCTTTCAAACCAGGGTTCTTTAAAGAACCATTTCCTTGAAGAGTTCTTCAAAATAACCTATAAAATTGTCTCAAAGAACCTTAAAAACATGGTTCTTTGAGGCATCATTTCTGGTTCCAAGAGTTCTTCCAAGAACCTATAAAGGTGCCTAAAACAAAAACATGGTTGTTCATTTCTGGTTCCACAAAGAACATTTCAAACCAGGGTTTTTTAAAGAACCATATCCTTAAATAGTTCTACTTATAAAGATGTTTCAACAAACCTTAAAACAAAGATGGTTCTTTAAGGCACCATTTCTGGTTCCAAGAGTTCTTTAAAGAACCTATAAAGGTGTCTCAAAGAACCTTAAAAATGGTTCTTTGAAGCACCATTTCTTGTTCCACAAAGAACCTTTCAAACCAGGGTTCTTTAAAGAACCATTTCCTTAAAGAGTTCTTCAAAGAACCTATAAAGGTGTCTCAAACAAAAACATGGTTCTTCAGCTGGTGATGGTTCCTCGTAGAACCACAAAGCCTTTAAAGAACCATTTGAAAACCATTATTGTCCCCCAGGTCTATTGTTGTGGTCTTTGAAACCAAAAACACAAAAACACATTTCAATGAGGGTCGGTGGAGACACGCACGAGTTGTTTTGGCTGTTGTTGCTGTTGCTGTTGTTGTTGTTGTTGTTGTTGTTGTTGTTGTTGTTTACCTGCCGTGAGCTCACAGTCTCCGAGGCTCACGCTGACGTCGTCCAGAGCCACGGAGCCGCAGTCCCAGAAGCTCCTGCAGGTGCTGACGAAAACCACCTGGCAGGTAAGAGGAACTGGAACGTGTTAGAGTGTGTGTGTGTGTGTGTGTGTGTGTACGTGTGTGTGTGTGTGTGTGAGTGTGTGTGTGTGTGTTCTTTACTCTCTTGCTTCCTTACTCTCTTCTTTATTCTCTTCTTTCCTTCCTCCCTTGCTCACTCTCCTTCCTTCCTTCCTTCCTTTTCTTCCTTTCATCCAACATTCCTTCTTTCCGCTCTTCCTTCCTATCTTTCTTGCTGCTTCCTTCCTTCCTTCCTTCCTCTTCTTCCTTCCTTCCTTCCTTTCTTCCTCTTCTATTGTTGTTTACCAATTCATTTGTTCTTTTCTTTGTTTGCTTGTTTAGTAAATAAATGAATCCTGAATGGTTAAAACTTTCTTTCCTCATTTAAGTGATTTAAGTTTCCTTTTGACTCATTGTTAAGACGACCACTACGGTTCCTCTATCTGATCTTTCCTCCCCTCCTTCCTTCTCTCCCTCCCTCTCCCTGTGTCCTTCTGACCCCTGTGACCTCCCCTCTCCCCTCCTCTGACCTTGGCGGGCTGTGAGGTGGTGAAGGTGGCGTCCACGGTGACCCAGAGGCCTCTGGACTTCTCCGTCTGAGACCAGACCTTCTCCTGGCCGCCGGCCGGCTGCTGCAGGAACACGGCGAGCGCCTGGTCCGTCCGGTTGAAGCCTGGAGGCGGAGAGCGGCTATCTTAATATCACGGGACACGTCCTCCCCACCCGGAGCGTTTCGGGGCGCCACTCACCCCTCAGCGAGTAGTAGAACCTCAGGCAGAACTTCATGTTGCCGGGCAGAGTAGGGCCCGTCAGCCGGCTCACGTACCCGGAGCGCGGGCCGAGCCGCGAGTGAGCGAGCAGGAAGTAACCTGGAGGCAGAAGACGGACTCCACCTGTAACTCCTCCACTTCACCTCCACTTCACCTCCACATCACCTCCACTTCACCTCCACTTCACCTCCACTTCACCTCCACATCACCTCCACTTCACCTCCACTTCACCTCCATCACCTCCACTTCACCTCCACTTCACCTCCACTTCACCTCCATCACCTCCGCTTCACCTCCACATCACCTCCACTTCACCTCCGCTTCACCTCCACTTCACCTCCACATCACCTCCACTTCACCTCCATTTCACCTCCATCACCTCCACTTCACCTCCATCACCTCCACATCACCTCCACATCACCTCCATCACCTCCACTTCACCTCCACTTCACCTCCACTTCACCTCCACATCACCTCCACTTCACCTCCATCACCTCCATCACCTCCACTTCACCTCCATCACCTCCACATCACCTCCACATCCCCTCCCTCACCTCCACTTCACCTCCACTTCACCTCCATCACCTCCACTTCACCTCCATCACCTCCATCACCTCCACACCTCCATCACCTACACTTCACCTCCATCACCTCCACATCACCTCCACATCACCTCCATCACCTCCACTTCACCTCCACATCACCTCCACTTCACCTCCACTTCACCTCCACTTCACCTCCACATCACCTCCACTTCACCTCCACTTCACCTCCATCACCTCCACTTCACTTTCATCACCTCCACTTCAACTCCATACTTACATATTTATTTACATACTTACTTACTCACTTACTTACTTATATACTTACTTACTTACAAACTTATATACTTACATACTTATTTATTTATTTACTTATTAGTATGTGAAATATGAAAAAGTGGAAGAGATTTAATAATCCAGAGAGTAATATGTTCCTCAATGATACACAACAAGCTCTTTAAACTGCAGAATTGTAAAATCGTCATAATCAATAATCAATAATCAGCTCCCACAGTCATCAGAGCCAAAGTGACATTATGAATATTCACTAAGAACCTCAGACTGTAGCTTTTTCAATCCACATGTTCCTCTTTCTCCTCAAAACCTGGTGCCTACATTTCCCAAAATGCAACTGTAACTGGCCTCGAGCGGCGGCGAGCAGCCGGCTGCAGACCGCCTGGCGACCGCGCCTCGTTCTCACGATGCAATCCCAGATCAGTGTTGACGTTTCTAGACTCCTCCCCCTCAGCGAGCTGCAGCCTGAAGCCCACCTGCCCCGGAGGTGTGGTCCCCGCTCCGGAAGATGTTGGGCTTCACCGACACTCTCCTCCACGCCGCCACCGCCGGGTCCTGGGCGTAGTTGCAGAAACCCGACTCGAAGTTGCAGCTGGCGATGGAGGGGTCAAAGGTCGGCTCTGGGGAACAGATGGAGAGAAGGTGGAGGTGTTGGGAGGGTGGATGAACATCTGCGACTCGGGTTTTTAGTGTTTTAGGATTTATCCGCATGATTTACATTTTGGGTGGTTATTAGAAGTTCCCAGAGGATGAATAGGTTTTAAGTTACTCTCATGTATTATTAATTTATACATTAATTAACCAGGTTTGTCTCATTGAAATCCAAGATTTCAGCAATCGACATAAACGATGAACATAAAAGCGCACTAAATGTTTCCTCTGTGATCAGAGCGTTGTATCTGTTTAATCATGGGCTATACACTCTATATAAGTCCTTTAAAATCCTATAAGGTCATATGTTTGTCTATTTACCCACCATGCATCTGATCAGATGTGTGACTGTGTGTAACGGTGACATCATTTAAACGGACGCTGAGGAACAGCTGCAGCTCACCCGTGTCTTTGCTGCAGAACTCTGGAGAAAAGGAAATGTCATCAACTGCAACGCGTCCGCCTCTCGGGCTGTTGAAGGAAACCTCGAAGACCACCTGGAGGCAGACGGACACACAGACACACAGACACACAGACACACAGACACACAGACACACAGACACACAGACACACAGACACACAGACACACAGACACACAGACACACAGACACACAGACACACAGACACACAGACACACAGACACACAGACACACAGACACACAGACACACGGACACACAGATGCTGAGCCTCACACAGGAGGGGATTTCATGGATGTATATATATTCATTTTATATATATTTTTTTTATGTATTCATATATATTAAATATATATATATATATATATATATATATATATATATATATATATATATATATATATATGTATTAAATACATATAATTCATATATATTTATTTATTAAATATATATATAATATATATATATATATATTTGTTCTATTGAATATTTTTTTTCTTCTACTTAACATATATATATATATATATATATCATTTTAAAAATATATATAAAATGAATAGAAAATAGAAAATATATGTATATATATATATTAAATGAATATATACATGTAAAATATAATTAATACATATATATATTCAATACATATATATATATAAATATATACATATAGATATTTAATTATTTAAATATGTTTTTTATATATATACATACAGTGTATATATATATATATGTATACTAAATATATATATATATATATATATATATATATATATATATATATATAAACATATATATATATATTAAATAAATATATGTTTAATACATTTTAAAGTCATACGTTAAATATATTGGTTCCAACATGTTTCATACCTGTACAGAGTATGGTGCCTTCAGGTCCACCTGCACAGGTATCCACTCCTCCAGCGTGCCGCTCCAGTTGCCTTGGACCTCTGTGTCCGCCCTCCACAGGTCCTGGTACTGACCCAGCTGGTCCCTGGTGTACACAGAGAACTGGTTCCCCCTCGTGTCGCTCCGCTGGTACTGGAAGCTCAGGCAGCCGGACAGCGGCACCGTCGTCATGGGAGACACCAGCTTGGCCACCTCTTTGAAGGTCTTGGCGTAGACGGAGTCCACGTACATCAGGTGACCTGAGAGGGCGTCCAGACGTGAGCCACTGGGAAACATATGTATTATATGTTCTACTTTTATCAAATCTGAGCCCAAACTCATGTATTCTAATACTCCTCACCAGTCTTGTTGTTGTACGTGTGGTCGTGTGGGATGTGGTTCTGGAGGAGCTGGCCCCCTCCGCCCACATACCAGTTCACGTTGGCGTTCCACTGGTTACTGTATCCACACAGGTGGGACTCCTCAAAGTCACACTCTGTAACGCAGACAGCATGTGAAACAGGGCTGGACACCCAGCAACGCCCAGCGATGCTCACGCGCGTGTGTGTGTGTGTGTGTGTGTGTGTGTGTGTGTGTGTGTGTGTGTGTGTGAGCACAGATGGCCTGCTGCACCCAGAGGTGATTATGTGGATTATTATGTGTGATGTGTGTGATGTGTGTGTGTGTGTGTGTGATGTCACAGACCCAGGCAGTGTCCAGAGCTGATGTGGATCTCAAAGATGGCCACGCTGCTCCCGGCGCCGCGTCCCGGTTTACCTTCGATCACGACCTGATCAACAACACATGGGAGGGATGACATCATCGACACCAGAGGACATGTTCAGGGTCACGGAGAGGACACCCCCTGAAACGCCCAGGCACCTAATCAACTTTTAAAGCGGAAGATTCTTCTGTTAAAAATTGCTTCCAGACGAAGAAAAGCATGAGGTCATGTGATGACATCTGTACTTTGTTTTATGATTATTATGTGTTAATTTTTTATTCAGATATACTCTAGCTACCAGATGGACATTATAAACACATATGGTCTTTAACAATTAAAAAAATAAATAATTCTGGGAAATCAATGTTAATAAATTCTGACAAAATACTTTTATTGTTAAAAATAATATTTACAATTGTAACAATGTGTCAAAAAACACCAGTTTTGCTTTCTTTATTATAGATAATCATGTTTGTATCCCTCTTATTAAGGAGGAGAAGGTTTTTGAAGGAAATTTAATTCTGGTTTATTCTACATAGTATTTTGTCATAATGGATTAATATTGTTTTAGCTGAAATATATTTAAATAACTCATCTATGTGTTAATAATGTCCATTTGATAGCTTTTGATTGTTAAAATGAATATTTACAATTATAACCATTTGTTAAAAACGCCCTTTTTGCTTTATTTCTCATAGATAATCACGTTTATATTCCTCTTATTATTAAGGAGGATAATGTTTCTGGACGTGTTACATGTTAATTCAGATATATTCTACATAATATTTTGTCATCATTTATTAATATAATTTTAGCTAAAATAGATTAATGTCCATCTGGTAGATTTGTATTGTAAAAAATAATATTCATAATTATATAAATTTGGGAAAAATGCCCTTTTTCTTTCTCTCTCGTAGATAATCATGTTTACATCCCTCTTATGTCGCTCTTATTACAACGTTACATTCCTCCAGTCTGGGCCGGGTTAGTTTAATGAGCGTATAGTAGGGTGACCAGACGTCCTCTTTTCCCCGGACATGTCCTCTTTTTGAGACCTTTGCGTCCGGCAGGGATTCCAAAAACGTTCAGGATTTTGCTTCGTTGGATATTTGTGTTTCTCTGGGTCTTGGAGTTTTGTAAATGGTATCTCCCGTACGTTCCACTTAGAGAGAACCGTCATTGGTCGACCGATCTCAGTGTTGCCAGATGCACGATCATTTTGGAAACGGTATCACAACATATTATTATTTTATTATTCTGCTATGAAGGCCTTTCGGAGAGCAGACGAGAAGAACACGACAAAACCTTCTGGAAAATGCTGGCATCACAATTTTCAATAAACCCCAAATAAAAAATACTCCATATAAACACATATATACATATATATATATATATATATATATATATATATATATATATATATATATATATATATATACATACATATACACACATATAAACACATATACATATATATACATAATATACCTATATACACATCATATATAAACATATACACATATATACATAAATATATATATACACATATACACATCATATATAAACATATACACATATATACATAAATATATATATATATACACATATATAGTATACACATATACATATAAACACACATATATATATATATATACATAATATACAAATACACATGTATACACATCATATATACACATATATAAACATCTACATATATACACATATATATATATATATGTTTTTTGTGTTTTGTTTTTTACAGCTTTAGTCTGAACCCTAAACTAACCTATTCCTACCCCCCTTACCCCCCCCCCCCCATGAGGTCCAGGCAACCCGTCCTCCACTGCTGTTCTCGCAGCAACGGGTCTGATTCATCAGCCGAGGTAGCTGTTGAACCCGGTACCGCGGCCTAGATAATATAACAGTTGTTTTATTGCATGTGTTTAATGTTTTAGGAAGTGCTGCTGCTGCTGTTCCTGGCCAGAGGAGGCAGCCTGAGTGGAGGAGCTCCAGGACAGGAACAGATGGGCACCATGAAGTCCAAGAGGAGCTACATGGACTGTTCTCCTCCTGAGGTCTGACATATGCAGACAGATCTAGCTCCAGTATTGCAAATACAGATTTAACCATTTCAATTTGGTGAGTACACTAGTCTGATTTTATTTATTTTTGAACCCACATACACTTTGATAATGTTGTGTCAGGGGCATCCGCTCCATATGATGCATTCTTTTTGCTGTGTGTTTAATTGAGCATATAGGCTACTGATTTCTTGTAGGAAACTCTTAAGCTAAATTGATTTATAATGCAGCATTTTGATTGTATGAATGTGTTACATGTACTATGAATATTCATTGGGTTTAAAACCATACAGATTTGTAAATGCGGATAACAGTATTGTTAATATTTGTCCCTGCAGGAGATGACCAGTGTGCTTGAATACAGATGGCCTGCTGCACACGATAAAGACGCTGCACACACGTCCCCAAAAGACTGAATCACTTTAGAAATGCTTTACTTTGTGAGCCTTTAAATGTAAACCAGATGTTTGTTTTTATTTATGCTTTTAAAACATTAATTTAATGAATAACACAAATGTTATGCCTTGTGGCACTCGGCACTTTTCATCTCAATGGTCAGTTTTTGAACACCTCAATGTATTAAACAAATACAAATACTGTGAACAAACACCTTTTGACTCTTCAAGACTATTCTGTTACACACACACACATGTAGAATCACACAACGTTGTGTTGTAGAGGCGAGCACGCCAACGTCCTATGCAATTATTCAGTCTCACAAAATACCGCATAGTGTCCTCCTTTTTGGTGTTATGGATATGGTCACCCTACGTAAAGAAGCCGTGAGGAGCAGCTGGAGCCGGGCTGCCTTCAAAGGGAACGCTCCTAAATCAGTGTGCCTTGCTCAAGGACACGTCGACTAGGGCAGGGAGTGAACCACCAACCCCTGATCTGCTTACCACTGGCACACAGTCGCCTCGATACTGTCTTCATGCTACGCTACGCTAACCTAACGGCCCAATTGGTGCAGCTTTTTTTCGACACCATTCACCTAAAAGTACATTTCCTTTAAATAAAAATCAGTTCACTCTTCTCTTCAGAAAGCGTAACAGCCGCTCGCGTGTTCGTCTTCATGCATGTCGTCTTTAGTAATCAGTGTGAAAGTGAAACCATGAGGTACAGAAACGATCCCACCTGGGTCGACTTTTACATTCATGCGCTGAGGGGCCCACACATAGCACAGCCCCGACATCCCATAATGTAGAGGTCGCGACCCTGTCAGAGTCAGCGCTGCCTTTCATATATAATCTAAACATGTGCAGCACTATCCACACACAGTGTTTGGACAGTGTGTGTGTGTGTGTCTATATTTGGGCGTGCATGTGTAATGTCAACGTTTGTCTTCCCTCCCGTCGTGTTGTTCTCTGCACCTCCGTCTCACGGAAAGAAGGGACGAGTCAGCAGGTTCCGTTACTAAATATGCACATAATTAAGTACTTTTTATTTATCTTTAAGAGTTTTACTTTTAGAAAAAGGGAGAGTGGCCTACCACCTGATCTGGAGATTTATTTTCTCATAAAGTCTGTAATAAAGTTTTATGACGAGGTCTTTTTTTTCTACTAATGACTTCATGCTCATAACATGAAAACACAACTTTTATTTTGAAATATTATTATTTTTCTTCTAAATATACGACTTTATTCTAGATATGACTTTATTCTCATAACATTAGAATATAAAAACACAAATTTTATTTTGAAGTATTATTACTTTCCTTCTAAATATCCGACTTTATTCTAGATATGACTTTATTCTCATAACCTCATAACACAAAAACACAACTTTTATTTTGAAATATTATTACTTTCCTTCTAAATATACAACTTTATTCTAGACATTTTCTTGTAATACTTTATGCTTAAAGAATTGTTTCTCTGAATCTCAGAGTTTTGTTTATTATCACTGGCCCCTAATACATACTCAGTCATGTATACAACGTATACATAGTTATGCATAACTGTTACTTTGATGTGTTTAAACTTTTACTTGAGTAGTTTCCAACACAAGTTATAAGATATGTACATAGTGTGCTTAACTTTTATTGTTAAATTCAGAATTTTCTTCCACATTCGTCTCCAATATTTCCAAAACTAAATTTTATTTGACAATGATATTCATAGTCTCCATAAGGGTGGTCTTAATAAGCACATTTGGGCTCCTCAGGAGATGGACTATGGATTATCTTCCCCCGGGGCGTCATATCTTACCCTGTAGGGCTCGGTGTCGTTCTGCAGGTCCATGCTGGAGATGACCCAGCTGTCCGAGGCCTGCTGGCTGCTCCACAGCGGCCGGTCGAAGCTCCGCCCCTCCGTGCGCCGCAGGACCTCCACGCTGCCCGCGCCGCCGATCTGGTAGACGAGCCTCAGGCAGCTCCACTCGTCCTGCTCCAGAGACGGACTGAGCAGGACCCCCGTGACCCCCGTGACCCCCGGGACCCCCGGGACCTCTCCCTGCGGCCCGGCGTCTGCGTCCTCCTGGCCCGCGGTGTTTTCCACGGCAACAAAACGGCCTGAGATGAGACAAAAAGTATTTTTAAAACTGCTGCTACTTTTTATTCTGCGGGGACAGAATATTGTCAACGTCACTTTAATAACTGTAGAGGAGATTCTTGCATGTTTGAGCCCATTTTCTATGGAAATATCAAAACACTCGTACTTTCAATGTTTTTTAATGTTTTTCTGACTTATCTATATCTGCTAGTCCTAATGTCAAAATAATATGAACATGATCTATACATATCAATAGAATAAAAAACTAATTCTAACACACAAACATGTTGGAATTAAGCGGCTAATGTTTTCTTATTCCAGCTAACGCTAACATGTTAGGATTTAGTGTCTAATGTTTTCTAATTCCAGCTAACACTAAGAAGATGGGATTTAGAGCCTAATGTTCTCTAATTCTAGCTAATGCTAACAAGTTGGGGTTTAGAGCCTAATGTTTTCTTATTCTAGCTAAAGGTAACATGTTAGGAATTAGCGCCTAATGTTTTCTAATTCTAGCTAGCGCTAACGTGTTGGCATTTAATGCCTAATGTTTGCTAATTAGAGCTAACGCTAACATGTTGAAGTTTAGAGCCTAATGTTTTCTTATTCTAGCTAAAGGTAACATGTTAGGATTTAGCGCCTAATGTTTGCTAATTCCAGCTAACGCTAACATGTTAGGATTTAGCGTCTAATGTTTTCTTATTCTAGCTAAAGGTAACATGTTAGGATTTAGCGCCTAATTTTTCCTAATTCCAGCTAACGCTAACATGGATAGCGTCTAATGTTTTCTTATTCTAGCTAAAGGTAACATGTTGGGGTTTAGAACCTAATGTTTTCTAATTCCAGCTAAAGGTAACATGTTGGGATTTAATGCCTAATGTTTGCTAATTTGAGCTAACGGTAACATGTTGGGGTTAGCGCCTCATGTTATCCGTTGTCGGCATCGCGGTGCAACACAGAGAACCTCTCAGGCTCTTGAGAACATCGTTAGTTTTGCCGGTCTCATCAGTCATAAGCCAGAGTGCTGAGCAGACAGACATGTTGACCTGGTGACCCGTCACACGTCTTCTGTTTGGGCTAAAAGCCTCGAAATAGAACTTTGATCTAAAATAAAATACAAAAAAACTTGAAATGTAGGGACATTTAAAGTAATGATGCCCCATAAATTTAGCTCCCACCCTCAAAGGGACGTTAGCTTATTCCTAAGCTACAGGGGCCTCTGGTCCGTCTGCCATTCATTATTGTTCCCGGTGGAATGCGGCGCTGTCTTCGGGCGCCGGGCGCCGCGGCACGCTACACGCCGGAGCCGAGCTCGCTCGACTCTTCATGCGGTTCGTTCAAGATGTATTTTTTCTGTATGCCGATGACATGCGATTGTTTTCATGTTTTACGACGCAAACATCGGCCAACAAGCCGAGGGACTTTCTTGATTTCATCAGCGACTCCAGTAGAACAACATGCTTCATGCACACGGAACACAAAGGTCCATCTGGAACCGACAAGGGTTCTTCAGAGTGATTCTCTGGAAGAAAGATGGTTGGTTCTTGAAAGAACCTTTACAACCAGGGTTCTTTAAAGAACTATGTCCATAAATAGTTCTTCAAATAACCTATAAGAGGTACCTCAAAGAACCTTAAAAACATGGTTCTTTAAGGCACCATTTCTGGTTCCACAAAGAACCTTTAAAACCAGGGTTCTTTAAAGAACCATTTCCATAAAGAGTTCTTCAAAGAACCTATCAAGGTATCCAAAGAACCTTCAAAACATGTTTTTTTAAGGCACCATTACTGGTTTCACAAAGAACCTTTAAAACCGGGGTTCTTTAAAGAACCATTTCCTTAAAGAGTTCTTCAAAGAACCTATAAAGGTGCCTCAAATAACCTTTCAAACAAGGGTTCTTTAAGGAACCATTTACTTTAAGAGTACTTCAAGTAACCTATAAAGGTGCCTCAAATAAAGACGCGGTTCTTCAGTTCAGTAGGTGATGGTTCGTCGTAGAACCACAAAGCCTTTTAAAGAACAATTGAAGAACCCTTATTGTTCTGCGTGTGCTTGACGTGACGTCTCTTCTCTTCTCTCGCTCAGCCGAGCACTGAGAGGAGAGCTGACGAGTCAACGCTGAGCGCAGCATCGGCCACGCCGAGCGGGTCAGCGAGCCATAAGGATGAAACAGGAAAAGAGAAAAACTAGTTTGGCTTTTTCCCAGAAAGAAAACTTTAGTACCAGCGCAAGATCAGGGGGGAGGGGGGGGGGGGGGCTGCAGATACAGTTTCTACTGGAGCATCTGGATACAATCACGCTCCAGAGAAGTCTTCCTCCACCCAACGGGATGGTGAGCTTTAACAAGGAGCACGCGCCCCTTTCAACAGTGCAGAATCAGGCCGTGTATACAATAATAATAATAATGCTATTTGTTCTAAGTGTTCAAAAAGCTGAGCAGGAACAAGCTGATGAAAAGGGAACCAAACAGATGTTTTATGTATTACTATTATAGCTACATATACCAGTATTGTATCGTATGTGTGCTATCAAATCAAATTCTGGTATTGTAGATATCGGGTATCGTGATATTTATGGCAGTTATTTTATCGTAAGTATCGGGTATTGTGATATTTAAGGCAGTTATTTTATCGTAAGTATCGGGTATTGTGATATTTAAGGCAGTTATTTTATCGTAAGTATCGGGTATTGTGATATTTATGGCAGGTATTGTATCTTAAGTATCGGGTATCGTGATATTTAAGGCAGGTATCGTATTGTAAATATCGGGTATCGTGATATTTAAGGTAGTTAATTTATCGTAAGTATCGGGATATTAATGGCACAGAGGTGTTAGCCTAGCTTAGCATTAATACTGTCCAACCTTCCACACCAACACTGCCAGCGCACACTAGTGGTAACATGTGGTATCACACTGGTTTAACCAATACTCTAACGCAGACGGTTAAAGTGCCTCTCGTGGTTTAAAGGCGGAGCCTCATTTCCACAACACATCTTAGGAAGTCCCCGTTGTTTGGCGGGAAAACGTCTCAGGGTGTAAATCCCCCATAAAGCCTCACGTTGTTGTTTCCACCTTCCTGTTCGTGATCTTCAAAGAGAGACACACTGCACCCCCGCTTTATGCTAAGCTAGTTAAAACACCTCCTGACTCTTAGTAAGAAAACAAAAAAGCATATTTTTAAAAAGCTCCTTTTTGAGGCTATATTCACTATTTTCATTGACAGCACACAACCATAGAACGACGTTAGAAAAAAACAACATTATTATGATTTTGGTGCGCTCGATATCTGGTCCTCGCCCCAAATATTGCAGCACGATTTAACTTTTGACAGCGTGGATTTGGGCCGATTTATGTGGAGAATAAAGTCCAGTTGGCAGGACCGTATCTGACCGGTTCTGATGGATCATTCATCACAAGTGTAGTACAACCACGCTCTCTATATGTTACGTCACTCGTCTCTTAACTTTTAGTCTCTTTTAACTGGTCTTGCTCTGTGATTTTCTTTATAACTACGTGTTTCTTCTGCTCCTGCCTCTCTTGTCCAGGTGAAACCTGGTTTAAAAAAAGTTTTAATATAATTTCAACCAGGCCTGACAGAGTTAGACGTATGTAGTTTTAAAAAGATGTCACATTTAGGCTTCGTGTAATGAGATGAGGCCAAAGTGTTTCAGAACATCAACATGACCTCCAACTCTCCGTCCGGCGCTGCTTCATGTCACAATTAAGTTGAAGGGTTTTCTGCTGCGAGCGCAACGCCTCGCTCTGCACATGTGCAGAACAAATGATCTGAGCCTCTCATCTGCTGGCTTTCATCCCCTCACATAAATAATGTCCGACACATAGAGTACACATGGGTATGCACAGAACACACCTATATATATATATATATATATATATATATATATATATATATATATATATATATATATATATATATATATATGAGCTGCACACCAGAACCAGACAGAAAGCCTAAATGTGTTAGTTCACTGACTCCAGATGTTTTTTCCGGAGATGCTGGAGTCAATGGGGACCAGATGGGCGTCTCTTCCAGATAAAAACGCCACCGAAACAACTGCAGCATCACAGCTGAACCGCTAAGAGAGATGGAGCCACGGGCCGAGGGCAACGGTGGACATTCAAATAGAAAAAGTTTTCTCAAGAAGATGTCGGGGGGGGGGGGGTTACCATCTTCGTGCAGGGCCCAGCTCGTAAAGTCCTCGTCTGACGTGTATCCGCAGGTGTCGGTCTCAAAGCTGCAGGAGCCTGGAAGCAGCTGGTTGTGGGCCTGGATGGTGGCTTGGATACACAAGGGGAAAAGAAAGGAGGAAGAGAGAGAGAGAGAGAGAGAGAGAGGGGAACGGTAAGAATGAATCATAGCAGCTGGCATTGACAGAAACATGCCCTCATCCACCAGCACTGCATGGCGCCACCGGCCCGTTAGGAGGAACTCACCAGCTAACATCAGGAGGAAGAAGGGAAGCATCGCAGCAGGAAGTCAAACTCCTCTCGGGAAAAGAAGGAGGAGGAGGAGGAGGAGAAGGAGGAGAAGTCCAAAAGTCTGAACAAGACGTTGGCATCCACAGTAGTTGCAGGAAAAGTTTGTTTTTGAAGATTCCCTCTGCTGTCGCCTTGAGTGTCTCTCCAGCTCACAGACTGGCAGCTCACTGCAGACGCTCCGCTGGGAAGGGAGGAGGAGGAGGAGGAGGAGGAGGAGGAGGAGGAGGAGGGAGGTAGGAGGAGGAAAAAGGGGACTTATAAGGAGAGAAGGAGGAGGAGGAAAAAGGTGAGTGATGACCCGGAGGGAAGCCAGCGAGGGACCATATAGGAAACAAAGGAGGGTGGGAGGAAAGAAGAAGAGGAGGAGGAGTATGAGTGGTGGGAGGAGGAGGAGGAGGAGGAGGAGGAGGAGGAGGAGGAGGAGGAGGAGGAGGAGGAGGAGGAGGAGGAGGAAAAGGGGATTAATAGGGAGAGGAGGAGGGAAAAGGTGAGTGACGACAAGGAGGGAAGCCAGTGAGGGACCATGTAGGAAATAAAGGAGGGTGAGGAAAGAAGAAGAGGAGGAGGAGGAGGAGGAGGAGGAGGAGGAATTGTAAGAGGAAGTAGGAGGAGAAAAAATGAAACTAATAGGGAGAGGAGGAGGAAACATGTTTGTGATGAACCGGAGGGAAGACAGTGAGGGACCATGTAGGAAACAAATGAGGATGGGAGGAAATAACAAGAAGAGGAGGAGGAGGAGGAGGAGGAGGAGGAGGAGGAGGAGGAGGAGGAGGAGGAGGAGGAGGAGGACTAATAGGAGAGAAGGAGGAAGCTGTGGACTCAATGTATTCATAATAATAATAATAATAATAATACGTTCCAATGAAGGGGCACATGGAGAGGTCAAAGGTCAGATTGAGGGGAATTCATAATTGGTCTGCAGACGGCCAGCGGGACGTCATGAGCTCCAGGCCGACGAACCGCGTGACGCTTTGACCACGAACAGACGGGTCCTCATCTTTATTATTGATAGTAAAATAATATGTAACATGTATCTCATTGGAGCGGAGAGGAGGACAGAGACTGAGGACCACAACGTCCACATGTGTGATCCATCTGCTGCCTCTTCTTCTTCTTCTTCTTCTTCTTCTTCTTCTTCTTCTTCTTCTTCTTCTTCTTCTTCTTCTTCTTCTTCTTCTTCTTCTTCTTCTTCTTCTTCTTCTTCTTCTTCTTGTCTCCTCTTCTTCTTCTCTTCTTGTTGTCTCCTCTTCTTCTTCTCTTCTTGTCTTCCCTTCTTCCTTCTTCTACCCGTCTCTCCTCACTTTAGGTTATCAGTGATGAGACACTTTTAGATGATTTTCCAGAAAGAGACGAACTGCAGACACACACACACACACACACACACATACACACATATATATATATATATATATATATATATATATATATATATATATATATATATATATATATAATTCTGTAAATATATATAATGTATACTTATATATAATTCTATATAATAATATGTATATATAAATATAACAATATATATAGAATATATATCAGATTATTGAGAGAAGTCTTCTTCAAACACCATCATTATTTGTGTTCAGTGAACAGACTGTTGAGTTCAAAGGACTCGCTCCGGGTTTCGTCTCGACTGCTTTTCATTTCCTTCTCATCCTGTCGGTTCGTGTCGGCGACGAGAAGAAAAGAGAAACTCTGGAAGACGACCCGCGTGCCAGGACAGATGCGGAGCATGCTCCGCATGACGCGGCGAGGACCCGTTGTCCTGGCGACGTGATTGGCTACTTCCCCTCCGGCCCTTCCTCTGGGGAAAGCCGGGAACACCGCCTCCCGGCCACATTCCTCTGTGGAGAAATGTGTTTTTTACGCATGAATAAATCTATAATTACATCTGGTTGTTTAAAAACAATTATATTTCACGACGCCATTTCCCCCCCGATGACCACTTTGTCATGATGTCATCACTTTTTATCAATTAGGACAAACGAGTTTGACCGACACTCAAATCATAAAGTACATTTTTTTATATATTTATTTAAATACAAGAACGTCTCATTATTTATTATTTACGGTGACAAATGTTTTACCGTTTATATTTATGTCTCTTATGTTGTATAAAAATTAATCACAAATAATGGAAAATATTGTATCTTAATTACTTTTTATATGTATTTTAACACAAGAACAAGTCTCATTAATTACATTTTTTGTTAGAAGAACCCAAAGAGGTCACCATTTATATTATGTATTAGGTTGTATACAAATTAATCACAAATAATGGAGAAAAAAAAGTTACATTATTTTTTTTATCTCTGAAGGTCAGTGTGGCCTAAAGGTTGGCGAGGCCGGCGTGTGCGACCAGATTGTCGCAGGTTTGATTCCCGGACCAGGGAGAGAAATCTGAGCTCTTCATTCCCCTTACTGACGTGCCCATGAGCAAGGCGCTCAGCGGCAACCTGCTCCCGATAAGACCGCGCAACCACGAGTGTGCACAGAGTAAAACACAAGAGTAGAGCGATACACACACACACACTCACACACACACCCTGATGAAGAGCGCCACCTGCAGGTTGACTACACACACAGGCCGTAAAAACATGGCGCCTGACTATCTCCTGAAAACATTGTAACCTGCACTTTGCATTTCCAGAGGCCATGATGGTTCTTCTTCACGTGATCTGAGATGCGATGCAACTTTAATGTGCATTAATTCCAGTAATGGGTCTCACTGTGTGCTCTATTTATTATATATTAAACTACAAGACGCACAGTGCATACCTTATGCAGAGAGAGAGAGAGAGAGAGAGAGAGAGAGAGAGAGAGAGAGAGAGAGAGGCCCACAAATTATTGATGTCTACCCGTAAACAGAGCGTCAGCGACTCGGAGCACGAGATGCAGCCGGCGTGCCGATGACCTCGGACACATCCGATGACCTCATCGCTCACACACACACTTTGGAGCTTCTCGATTGGCCTGATTTCAAAGTGTTTAAGTTATGTTTTATTAAAATATCAAAGAGGTCTCCGTCTTATAACACTGGTTACGCTTAAGCACAAATAATATGTAGATACAGGCCTGTTGAGTAACACACACACACACACACACACGCACACACACACACACAGACACACACACTTAAACATACACATACACATACACACAAATGCATACACACATGCATGTACTCACTCACACACAAACACACATTCACATTCACACACACGGATACACACGTACACACGCACGCACACACACACATTCACACACACATACACAAACTCACACACATACATACATACACACGTACACACACATATACCTACACACTCATACACAGACATAGCACATTCACACACACACACGCACACACACACACACATGCCTACACACACACACACACACACACACACATAGCACATTCACACACAAACACACACCCCTTTCATTTCCTGTCGGTCATGTCCATCTATAAAAATAAGAAGTTCATGAAGTTTGTGTAACTTTTAAAAACAAATTAAAAAAGGAGAAACTTCTGCAACATTATCTTTTTAAATTGTGGAAATATTTGATATTATTAAAACGTCTTTAATGTCAATAATATACGATTGAGATTATAGTGTTGACATTTGTAATCAGGAATTGAATGTGTCACTTTAGTCTTTTAACACATTTAAAGTTTTATTTAACCCTAAACATGCAAAAGAGTGTCAGATAATGACTATTATTATTATTCTATTCATTTAATATTCCCAGTCTTACCCCCCCCCCCTTCCCCCTTCGAACATAAATACTGTATTGGACCATGTGTGCGTGTGTGTGTGTGTGTGTGTGTGTGTGTGTGCGTGTGCATTTGACAGGACCAACACGTCCTCATTAAACATTTAGCATGTGTAATGTGTTTGTGTCTAATTAGATGTATTCAAGTGTTCCACTGAGCTATAACATTCTCTGTTGAAACATATAGAAGTTACACATATTATGGCAAAATAAAAAGTACAAAATAAAAATATATATTGTAAAATAAAAACAGTAGAAGGCCTTTGCACAGCGGACTCATTAAACACAATCATTATTACTGATAAGCTTAAGACACTCAATGAAATTTAAGTAATGAATACAAAATGTTTTTTTCCCTGCATGGAGAAGAACCCGGATCCAACCTTTGATTGGCTGAACTGGTTGCAGGTGTCACTTAAAAAAAAAAAAAAAACATTTAAAGTGACACCTGGAGCCCATTAAACACAATTACGATCCTGTAAATCATACTTATGACATAGTAAGTCGAAAGTATGAGATAGCATCTCATAATAACGAGATGCTATCTCATAATTATGAGATAGTAAGTCATAGTTAGGAGATAGTTTATGAGATAACACCAGGTGGGAAACAGCGACGCCACCGGCGAAACCGAGGTACTGCACAGGCGAGCAGAGACACGGCAGCGCTATGCGGCTGCTGCTGAGGATGACGATGACGATGATGAAGACGGTGATGATGATCCGGTAGGTGGGCTGTGTAGAACCGTCCTCCACGTCCGCAGCACCGCGCGCCCCGGTGTCCGTGCGTCGTGAAGGGCGCTTCCTGCGTCGCGCTATAATCCGCTCTGATGTCACGGGGCGCGGAGGAGGGGCCGAGCACTCCGCGTTAATCCCGAGCAACTTGTCTGGCGGGGACGAGCCGAGCCAAACCGAGTCGAGCCAACCGCGAGCGGGCACGAGACACGGAGGGCCGGGGTGGTGGGTGGCGATGCGTACTGCAGCGGCCGGAGCCGGGCCTCTCCTCCGCCTCCTCCTCCCCTGACATGCAGGTGAGTGCTCGGGTTTTTTGTTTTTATGTGTGTGTGTGTGTGTGTGTGTGTGTGTGTGTGTGTGTGTGTGTGTGTGTGTGTGTGTGTGTGTGTGTGTGTGTGTGTGTGTGTGTGTGTGTGTGTGTGTGTGAGGGCGGAATGAGAGCGGGTTGTTGTTGCTGATGGCGGATCCGACACCTGCGCGTCCTTAATCCGGAGCGTCTAGGAGGAGCGAGGGAGGCAGGTGACACTGGGTTTGTACCCCTTTTTACCAGAGACATGGCAGGCGTTGGAGTCACGGGGCTCCGTGTGTGTGTGTGTGTGTGTGTGTGTGTGTGTGTGTGTGTGTGTGTGTTTTCCCAGGACATACCTGCTTCATTTCCAGAATAACGCCGTGGTCATAACATGTATGACGTGCCCATTACGCGCATCTCAAAGAGGGGGAGGCTGATCACGAGCCTGATAACGAGCACCCCCCCCCCCTTTTTAACACAATAAAATGGTTCAAGGCCGCGGGGCAGGGGATTTAAGGAGCCAGTAAAGCCTTCAAAATAAAAGCACTTGCCAATTTGGCTCTGGTTCACGGATTACTCGTCACAGTCGACTTGTAAACACAATGTAAGTAATGCGGCTATTGACGCGTCCTAATATGGACCGTGTGTGTGTGTGTGTGTGTGTGTGTGTGTGTGTGTGTGTGTGTGTGTGTGTGTCTGTGCCTGTGTGTGTGTGTGTATGTGTGTGTGTGGGAGAGCTGTCAGGAATAGAAAGACAAGGAAAGAGAGAGAGAGAGAGAGAGAGAGAGAGGGGGGGGGAGGAGAGTTGCAGCTCACGATGATAATTATTCACATTAATATGTTTTTTTTTAAATGTCAGCCAAATGGGGGGGGGGGGGCAGTCGTCACGATCCTCGGTGCACGTGGACTCGTCCTCCAAAACGCACGTTCTGTTTGACCTCAAAGATCAATTCACTCTCCTCGTAAATCGAGGACGTTTTTTGGCTCGAAATGAATAAATCGATTCTCAAACTGTCGTCTACGTTCGGCTCGGTGGAGAAATCGATTATTATTATTATTCATGCGCCATCAACAACATGTTGTCCCAGCACTGAGTGAGAAGGAGGAAGGAGGCAGGTGGAAGGGGAGGGGGCATCTGGAACCGAAAATGGTTCTTCAGAGTGATGCCATAGAAGAACCATTAATGGTCCATGAATGACCGTTCAAACCATGGTTCTTTAAAGAACCATTTCGTTAGAGTTCTTCAAAGAACCCATAAAGGTGTCTCAAATAACCTTCAAAACATGGTTCTGTAAGGCACCATTTGTGGTTCCACAAAGAACCTTTCAAACCAGGGTTCTTTAAAGAACTCTCTCCTTAAATAATTCTTCAATGAACCTATAAATGTGCCTCAAAGAACCTTCAAAACATGGTTCTTTAAGGCACCATTTCTGGTTCCTAAAAGAACTGTTCAGACCAGGGTTCTTTAAAGGACCCTCTCCTTAAATCGTTCTTAAAGAGATCTCAAAGAACCTTAAAAACATGGTTATTTAAGGCACCATATCTGGTTCCTAAAAGAATCTCTCAAACCAGAGTTCCCTAAAGAACCATTTCCTTAAATAGTTCCTCATAAAACCTATAAAGGTGTCTCAAACACAAACATGGTTCCTCAGTAGGTGATGGTTCTTGGTAGAACCACAAAGCCTTTTAAAGAACCATGTTAGAACCATTATTGTTCTGTGTGTGTATGTTAAGGTTTGATCCTTAGAATCCAACCTTCATTAATATATATGACGTGTTGCGAAACATTCGTTCATTTCCCAACCCTAACCTTGTTGTTGTTGTTGTTGTCGTGCTCTCTGTCTGTTCACCTCATAAACGATGTGATGGATGTTTTTATAGTTCCATGAGGGACCAGAGACGTGAGGCCTCCCTCAGAGGAGGGCTGAAGTGGACCGGTCCACTCTCACGTCACCGGGTCAGAACATCCGGTCCACTCGCTGCTCTGGAGTGAAATGAAAAGTGACCCCAAAACATTACAAAACATTACAAAACATTACAAAACATGACCAAATGTTACCAAACATAATGACAGTAACGACATTAATGACTAGGGATGGGTTTCGTTTTTTTTATTTTTTCTGATACCGGTGCTAAACCGGTACTTTTAAAACGACACGGCGCCTGAACGCTTCCTGAACCGATACTTAAAATAAAGAAGCACAACGAGGACTTTAAAAACCTCTTTGGCCAGATTCCCTGTAAAGCCGATCTCATGGAGCAGACTGTCACGCATGTAGCTCGTAGCTAGTGCTAGCCACGAGCTACATAGCTAGCGCTAGCTACATAGCTAGCTTAAACATGGTTATATGGCTAATGTGTTATTTGTTGGCCTTCGTATTTGTTGCCTCGTTGGCGCCGGTTCTCGCTCCCCGACCCTCTTAGTGACATTAACGTTGTCCCCTGGAGACACACTGATGCTCTCTGACGTTTTAATGGACTAAACACTGCCACAGAATCTGTAAATCGGGTCCGACGCCGATGAAGATAAACGATGAAGATAAACGATGAAGATAAGCCTGAGCGTTCCTCTGAGGAAGCGGCCGCACGGCGCGGTGCATTCAGGTGCCCTGGAGGCGGAGGAGAGCGGCCTGAGAGGCGTGAGCGGAGTCCCTGAAGCTCACACGGTGTAGTCGGTCAGCGTGAGATCAGCCGAGTTAATGGGTTCGCCCCCCCCCCCCCCGGCAGATGGAAGAGCAGCGCTCTACAGGCGCGTAACGTTTCACCGCCATCTGTCCGTCGTCGTCCCCCCCCCCCCACCATCAGACCGACCCCGGGGGGTCCGCCACACACACACACACACACACATACACACCGAGGTGAATGTGAACTTATGGAGGAGCAATAACTAAATAACTAAATGACATGTAATGTAATAACGCCGTGGACGAGCTCCCGCCCTTCATCGGGCCGCACACTCGTCCTCGCCGGTGGTCTTCCTCATAGGGCGGCTTCAGGTGACTGACGGTCCCTGAACGCCACGTCGTATTCACTGAGTGTCACGCTGGGCTCCTCCGTCACAGGCCTTCATTATTCACACGGCCGCCTCACCGCCTCGCTGTCAGCTCATATCTCACATCAGAGAGATGTCCCTGCTCCTCCTCCTCCTCCTCCTCCTCCTCCTCCTCCTCCTCTCTTACCCATCCCGGGCCGTCTGCCAGCTGCTGGTGGACGGAGGAGTGTGGAGCAGATTAAAGTGCTCCATGAATCCCGGAGGATTTTGTTTCTTTACTCTTCGTAATATAGAGACGGGGACGCCAACACACTGACGCTGTGTGTGTGTGTGTGTGTGTGTGTGTGTGTGTGTGTGTGTGTGTGTGTGTGTGTGTGTGTGTGTGTGTGTGTGTGTGTGTGTGTGTTGTTTGACTGAAGAACTTTTAATACCACTTGGTTTGGTGAATATATTTTACAGTAATAATGTTTCATGTCCATCACTTGTAAAGTTTCTCTAAATTGAAACTTTTCCTCTGAACTCTTTTGTCTTCTTTTATTAACTAAATGTTTTAATAACTTTACTTTGTCTGTACTTATTTAAACTACTTACTTTACTTGATTACTTACTTACATACTTACACACTAACTTACATAATAACTTACACACTAAGTTAATTTCTATACTTTCTTTCTTACTTACTTACTTACTTAATAACTTACTAACTTACATACTTTCTTTCTTACTTTCTTACTTACTTACTAACTTACAAACGTACATACTTACTTAATTTCATACTAACTTACATACATACTACTTACTTTACTTACTTACTAACTGAATAACTTACACACTTACACACTTACTTACTTACTTACTCATGAGTGTAATTGGTCGTTTCCTCTCTATGCCCCGCCCCCTCCCCCAGGCTGAGCTGTGATTAGAGGTTTTCTCGGCGTCAGGCGGAGCCTGTTCTGAGCGTTGCCGTGGGAACTCAGCCATGAGCCACCGGTCCCAGGGGGAGGCGGCCAGCGAGGCCGGCGAGGAGCCGGCGCCGCCGAGGAGCCGGCCGGCCGACGGGACGCCGCCGGGGGAACCTCCTGTACGTCGGTCCTGGCGTCCGTGTCAGATGGCCAACCAGGACGGGGAACTGAACCCCCATAACCATCATCATAACCATCATCATCATCACCAACAGGCCCCGCCCCCGAGCCGCGGGGCGCCTCGGCCTCGCCGGCGGCCGCCATCGGGGCACAACCCGGCGCAGAGCCCCGGGGACGAGAGCCGGGACGGCGAGCCGCTCCCCGCCCCGCAGCCGCGCCTCGCCGTCACCCGCTACCGTCGCCACGGCGACCCCAACCCCCGCCTCAGAGGCCACCGGCAGAGGCCGCCCACCAGAGAGAGGCGGGACTCCTCGCCGCCCGGCGCGGGCGAAGGCCCGGAGGAGGCGGAGCTACGAGCGCCGGACGACCAATCGCAGGGCGGGAGGTCTCCTCCTCGCCAGAGTCCCGTTGTCACGCCAACCCGACCCTCGCCTGGCCCTGCGGCCCTGAAGATGCAACACAACCCCCGACACACTCCTCCCCCTCCTCCTCCCCCTCCCCCTCCTCCTTCTCCTCCTCCTTCTCCTTCTCCTCCTCCTCCGGTAGAAGAGGATTTGGAGGAAGTGAAGGATGAAGATGAAGGTCCGGCGGAGGACGACGGAGACCGGCGCCCGACCACGTTGCGCGACGACTCGCAGGCGGAGGAACGAGCAGAGAGCGTGGAGGAAGAGGAGGAGCAGGAGGAGCAGGAGGAGGAGGAGGTCCGTGAAGAGGCGATGGAGGAGGCGGCGGCTCCGGGCAGCGAGGTCACCGACCTCTGCTCCGACACGGAGAGCGCCGCCTCGCTCAGCCTGGACGGGCCCCTCCACAGCCCGCCGCCGCTGCCCTCGCCCACGCCGCCCTCGTCGCCCGACGTCCCGCCGTTCCCTCAGCTGGACCGCTTCGGCGAGGACGCCAGTCTGAGCCCGCCGCCTGACAACGACCGGCTCCCCGACGACGACGAAGACGAGGACGAGGAGGACGACGACGAAGACGACTCGGAGTCGGGCTCGCCGTCTCGCTTCGCCTCGCGCGCCGACTCGTACCCCAAGACCTACGCCGACTTCTACACCGAGTCCCACCAGAAGTCGTACCCGGCGCCCGTCTACGAGGAGGCGTACCCGGCGCCCCCCAACTCCTTCCCCGAGCCGCTCCGGACCTCCTACCCCGAGCTGCACCGGGAGCCCCGCGGCCGGCAGCCCGGCTGGCGGGCGGCGCCCGACGAGGTCCGCCGAGAGTCCGGCCGCCGACAGGAGAACGCACGTAAGGGGGCGCCGCCCCCCCCGGCCACCAGGGGGCCGCGCCACGGCGCCGCGGCGGCGGGACGCCAGCGCGCCGCTCCCCTCCCTACCGCTCCGTGGGCTGCCGGCTGCACCACTACGACGGGCAGTCGGGCGGCGAGGGCGACGGCGAGCCCGCCCGAAGACGGGACGCCGCGCCGCCCCGCCGAAGACCCCGACCGAGAGCCCCCCGTCGGGGAGGAGCAGCTCGTCGGGGGAGGCGCGGAGCGCCGAGGGCCCCGGGGGGGACGGGGGCGCCGCCGTCGTCCTGGCGATGAAGGACATCAAGGAGGCGATCGAGGAGGTGAAGGTCAGGGCGGTGCGCTCGCCGTACACGCCGGACCGGCCCGTGGAGCCCATCTGGGTCAGGAGGCGGGAGGTGAGCCCCGCGGAGGAGGCGCCCGCCGGACACGTGAGTGAAGCACCGGAACCGGAACCAGAACCTTTTATTGCACGTACACGACCTTTCACACGTTTGGGGTCACGCAGACAGTTTGGTGTTTTCCATGAAAACTCCCACTTTAATTCATCACATTTCTAAAAAAATTATGTTTTAATATTAATCTTGTTCTTATTGTGGCTCAAAGGAAGGCCAGTTTTATAGCTTCTCTCAGCAGCTTAACTGTTTTCAGCTGCGCTCACATAAAAAACAATATTCAAATAAATTGCTAAATGAATATAAAATGTAGCCAAGACATTGACAAGGTTAGACATATATATTTTTTTATTTCTTTATTTGAAATATTAAATAGGAAGGCCAGTTTTAGAGCTTCTCTCAGCAGCATAACTGTTTTCAGCTGTGCTAACATAAAAAGGGTTTTAAAGGGTTTTCTACCCCTCTGTTAGTCTTCTAAGGCGATAACACAATGTACCACTAGAACATGGAGATGGGCCTCTACACACCTCTGTAGAGACTTCACTAAACACCAGAGAATAGTCATCTACACATTAACTATGGAGAGAGAGTTATGATTCATTTAATCTTCATGTTTCGTGTGTTTGAGTATTTTCCTGTGTCGCAGCCGTTCGGCTCAGCTTGCGGTTAACAGAACGTCCTTGAAGGTGTTCTTTCCTTGGCAGAACATAACAAGATGAATCAAATAAAAAAGGTTTTAATATTCACAATAAATTAAATAATAAAAGTTAAGAAGCTCCACATCCCAGGAGATGAGCATCAGCTGGTATATCCGTGTATAGAATAACTTTCATTTTAACCCATTATTAAATCCATTTATCGGCTCCACCTGTAAGGCGGTGCTGAGGGGCGACGACGCCCACGGAGGTCTGCGGCGCTGCAGGAATTCAATTAGCCTCCCAGGCTTAACGAGCCCGTCTACATCCTGGCTCGGCTCCACGTCGTCGGCTTCGGGCCAAAAAACTGCTGAGTCATGCATCACCGCAGCGAGGCGGCAGTTCTGAGTTGACACACAAAAGAAATGAATACATATAAATGTGACCCGTGTCTTCCTCCCAGGCGTCTCCGCGCTCCCCCGCCGCGTCGGCGTCCGACTCTCCGGCGCGCTACGCGCCCGCTCCTCTCCGGGAGGCGGCGAGTCCGCCGAGAGCCGAGTCGTCCCGAGCGACGCATCCCCCCCCTCATCAGCACCATCCCCACGACGACCACCACCTCCACCTCCAGCAGGGACAGCACCACCCGCCGCAGCAGCAGAGGGAGGCGGCCAGGCCGCTGCACGCGCAGCCGCATGCGCAGCCGCGCATGCGCAGACGCATGCGCAGACGCATGCGCAGACGCATGCGGCTGCGCATGCGCCTCAGCAGACGCAGACGCAGCCGCAGACGCAGACGCAGCCTCCGGCTCAGCGGCCGCGGCCTCCGGTTCAGCCGCAGTCTCCATCGCAGCCGCAGCTCACGCTGCAGGAGGTGAGAGACGATGTGATCCATGAAGGCAGAAAACATAGAGAAAGGTCACAATTTACTTTTTAGTTTAGGGGGCAGTTTTTTCCCCATTGACTTCATAAAAAAAACTTCTAGAAACTTGTGAAATATGATTTAACCTTTGTTTAAAAATAATAAATATACTTTTTTAGAAACTTACAGGATATGAGCACTTGTCATAAAAATTGCAATAATAAGATAAAAAGTGTTTTAATCGAATTTTTAAACAGAAAACGTAAATCAGACAATTATATTCTATTCTTATTTATTTGTGATTATTTATTGTTTAACATTTTTAACAACTTTAACAATTCTAACTTATTTATTATTTTATTGTGTATTACGTATATATATATATATATATATATATATATATATATATATATATATATATAAATTATCCAACCCATTTCTGTAAATGAGTTATTAGCCAAGAAGCTATTGTTCTTGTTCTTGTTCTTGTTCTTGTTCTTGTTCTTGTTCTTCTTCTTCTTCTTCTTCTTCTTCTTCTTCTTCTTCTTTCTTCATCGTGAATCGTCCATTAACTCTTCTCCTTGCGGCCCTCAGCTCCGCCGGTCTCTTCCTCCGTTCCCGACGTTCGTGGACGGTGAGTGGAACACTTTGAGACCGTACCGCGAGGCGGCGTGCCGTCGATCTGTCCGCGTGGCTAACGGCGCCGTTGGCTCCGCAGTGCCGGGCCCCTGCGACCCCGACGACCTCATCGACGGCATCATCTTCGCGGCGACGTACCTGGGCTGCACTCACCTGCTGTCAGAGAGGACGCCCAGCAAGAGCGCCCGCATGCAGCAGGCACAGGAGGCCATGAACAGAGTCCGGGTGAGAGGACACACACACACACACACACACACAGAGACACACAGACATACACACACACACACACACACACACACACACACACACACACACACACATACAGAGACACACAGACATACACACACACACACACATACAGAGAAACACACACACAGACATATACACACACACACATATACACAAAGACACACAGAGAAACACACACACACTCACACACACACATATACACACACACACACAGACCCCCCCCCACACACACACACAGACACACACAGAGACACACACACACAGACCCCCCCACACACACACACAGACACACACAGAGACACACACACACACACAGACCCCCCCACACACACACACACACAGAAACACACAGAAACACATTATATACACACACATATATATACATATATATTTACATATATATGTATATATATTTATATATTTATATATTTACATATATATGTATATATATATATATGTAGATATGTGTGTATATATACACTTATTTACATATATATATTTATATATCTATATCTATATCTATATATATATATATATATGTGTGTGTGTGTGTGTGTGTGTGTGTGTGTATGCTAGGATCTTTTCACACAATTCCGTTCCATTCTTCTTCTTTTGTTCTTCTTCTCTTCCTCTTCTCGTCTTCGGCGGCCGCCGCTGTCACATCGGTGAAGAGGAAACATGTCATTGTGTGTCCTGCAAAGGCCTCTGGCAGCCCACACACACACACACACACACACACACACACACACACACACACACACACACACACACACACACACACACACACACACACACACACACACACACACACACAGCCCTTTAAGGTCCTTCTGTCCCTTTTTAATTTAGCATTGGGAACAGAGACGTCGGATTGGACAGTTGTCGGTCCGTCTCTGAGTCTCTGAGTCTCTATTCTGTTCCTCTTCCTCTTCCTCTTCCTCGCAGGCCGCTCAGAAACAGGCAAAGAACAGGAAACAGGTGAGTTCAGTGCGGTTGTGTCCTCACACCTGATGGTATGTGAGTGTTATTAGCCACCTGCTCCGCTCGTCGCTCACTTCCTCCTCCTCCTCCTCCTCCTCCTCCTCCTCCTCCTCCTCCTCCTCCTCTCCTCCCTGCAGAGCCCTGACGGCGAGGCGGCGGCGGCGGCGGCCACGGCGGAGGTGGACCTGTTCATGTCCACGCAGAGGATCAAAGTCCTCAACGCCGACACTCAGGTGGGCGCGCCGTGACCAGCGTTGCCGTGGATACGGCCTCGCGTCCCCCGCGGGGGGGGGGGCGGCGAGAGAAACGTCCCGCCCTCTGTCCCCAGGAGCCTCTGATGGACCTCCCCCTCAGGACCATCTCCTACATCGCGGACATCGGCAACATGGTGGTGCTGATGGCGCGGGGGAAGATGGTGCGGCCGCGCGGCGCCCAGGACGGGCCGGACCCCGGCGCCGAGCAGAGCGCCGTCTCCCACGACGACCGCCGCCTCTACCGGATGGTCTGTCACGTCTTCGAGTCGGAGGACGTGAGTCATGGATTATTAACGTTTTATTATTGTCCTTCATTCATCACTGTTTTCATCACTGTCTCTTATGGATCATATTCAATGTTTCTAAATAATAATAATAATAATAAATATTTATTAAGTTTGTTTATGACCATCTATCCGCCACGAAGAGGAGCGTTATGAGCCGGAGATGAAGCAATTATTATTGTTATTGTTTAGAGGTTTTTGAGGCGCTTTGCAACATTGTTTCAATATTAATAACAACGTTTGTTAAATCTCTCTCTTCTTCTCCTCCCCCTCTTCCTTCGTTTCCTTCTCTTCATCTTCCTTCTCCTCCCCCTCTTCCTTCATTTCCTTCTCTTCATCTTCCTTCTCCTCCCCCTCTTCCTACGTTTCTTTCTCTTCATCTTCATTCTCCTCCCTTTTCCTTCTCATCCTTCTCCTGCCTCTCTTCCTCCTTCCCTCTCCTTCCTCCAACTCTTCCCCCTCTTCTTTCTCTTTCGCTTCCTCCTCTTCCTTCGACTTCTCTTCTCCCTTCACATCCTTTTCCTCCTATCCCTCTTTCCCCCCTCTTCCTCTTCTCTCTTCTTCTCTTCCTCCTCCCCCTCCTCCTCTCATAATCCTCCTCCTCCTCCCCCTCCTCCTCCTTCTACTAAACCTCTTTTTCCTCCACCTCTCCTTCCCCCTCCCCCCTCTTCCCCCTCTGCTTTCTCCTCCTATGCTCCCTTCTTCTCCTCCCCCAGGCCCAGCTCATCGCCCAGTCCATCGGCCAGTCGTTCAGCGTGGCCTACCAGGAGTTCCTGCGGGCCAACGGCATCGACCCGGAGGACCTGAGCCAGCGCGAGTACAGCGACCTGCTGAACACTCAGGACATGTACAACGATGACCTCATCCACTTCTCCAAGTCCGAGAACTGCAAAGACGTGAGTCGGCCAGCAGGGGGCGGCAGAGCGCCGAGGAGGCCCTCTTTGGAGGAGACGAGGCGCCTGCAGGAACATGACAGGACGCTCCATCTTTCATAGAACAAGCAACAAATCTCGTTTATTATAAGTATTCTAACATAAATATGTTATATTTGTTGCCTTCAATGATTCAAATAGGTTTCAGAACACTTAATTAAACAGAGTTCCAGGACTTTAAACTAACATTTTCATGGTCTTAACATGAAAAAGTTAGAACATGTCGTATTTAAACTAGCAGTGATAATTCCAAAGCAAACAGTTTATAACCTTAAATGATTCAAATGAATGAGAGACAATAGTTTGATTAAAGGAATAAACATGTATGTATTTTCAAGTTAAGGTGCGTTCAATTGCAGCAGCGTGGAAAATGTGCAAGTATGAGAGAGCGTCTGGTGGCTTATATTTAGAGCGTCTTTCTTTTAAAAGCATATTATTTAAAACTCATATTATTTAATTTCATTTTTTAATCTAATGGTGGAAATGAACATATGATTATAACACATTACCAGGACCTTTCCAAAACTTTGGGGATTACATTTATAAATTAAGGACATTTCCAGGCCGGGGAATAAGTTTTCCATGAGCGTCCGAACCCTGTGAAAGCATCACTCTCTTCCAGTCTTCATGTCACTCCTCCTCCTCCTCCTCCTCCTCCTCCTCCTCCTCCTCCTCCTCCTCCGCAGGTTTACATTGAGAAGCAGAAAGGAGAGATGCTGGCCGTGGTGATCGTGGAGTCGGGCTGGGGCTCCATCCTCCCCACCGTCATCATCGCCAGCATGATGCACGCCGGGCCGGCGGAGAAGTCGGGCCGCCTCAACATCGGAGACCAGATCATGACCATCAACGGCACCAGCCTGGTGGGGCTGCCGCTCGGCACCTGCCAGAGCATCATCAAGGTGTGCAGCTTCACAACAATATTTACCAACATTTTAATTTTGAAATGCAACCATCTAAGACGCAATATATATATATATATATATATATATATATATATATATATATATATATATATATATATATATATCATTATATATATATCAATTATATTTATATATATTATTATATTTATATATAAATATTATTAGATATAATTATATATACAAACACACATTATACATATTTATAGAATTATATATATAAATTTAATGTACATATATTTTTAACATATATATTTAGATATTAATATATTATAATATATATATATATATATATATATATATATATATATAATATTATATATATATATATATATACCACGTGTGTACATCCATACGGCCGCCGTAGACCCGTCACACAGGCCTCCCGTGTCCCCTCAGGGCCTCAAGACTCAGTCCAGGATCAAGCTGAACATCGTCCGGTGCCCCCCCGTCACCATGGTGCTCATCCGCAGGCCGGACCTCCGGTACCAGCTGGGCTTCAGCGTCCAGAACGGCATCGTGAGTGAAGCTGCCCCACAAGAGCTTTTATTTTGTTAACGTCCACTGTTAGCGTCTTTCCATGCTGCCCAGAGCTTTTATTTTGTTAACGTTCACTGGTAGCGTCTCATGCTGCCCAAGCGCTTTTATTTTGTTAATGTTCACTAGTAGCGTCTCATGCGATGCTGCCCAAGAGCTTTTATTTTGTTAACCTTCACTGATGGCGACTTTGCAGGCTGACCAAGAAGAGCTTTTATTTTTTTAACGTTCACTGGTAGATGTCTCATGCTGCCTAAGAAAGCTTTTATTTTGGTAATAGTCACTGGTAGTTGTCTTTGCATGCTGCCCAAGAGCTTTTATTTTGTTAACGTTTACTAGTAGCTGTCTCGTGCTGCCCAAGAAGAGCTATGATTTTGTTAACAGTCACCAGTAGAGTCTTTGCATGCTGCTTTTATTTTGTTAACGCTCTCTGGTCTCTGGCAGATCTGCAGCCTGATGCGCGGCGGCATCGCGGAGCGCGGCGGCGTCCGCGTCGGCCACCGCATCATCGAGATCAACAGCCAGAGCGTGGTCGCCACGCCGCACGAGAAGATCGTCCAGGTCCTGTCCAACGCCATGGGAGAGGTAGGCGGAGCTTAAGGAGTCAGGAAGCCTCTCATTGGCTGAGGAGCTCCACACATTTCACAATAAAAGCGTCCCCGGAGTTTCCTGGTATCTGTTGTTGAGTTTCTCATTTATTGTTCAAGGTCATCTTTGTTTTCACCACATGAGCAAAAATAATAAAACTGCAAGAAACAAAACGTCATAATAATTAAAGTCCTTTAATTATTATTCGTTGCTTCATAATAAACGTTGTTTGTTCCCTTCAGATTCACATGAAGACGATGCCGGCCGCCATGTACCGGCTGCTGACCGCCCAGGAGCAGCCCGTCTACATATGAGCACCCGGCTCACCCTCCCTGTCTCACCCTCCCTGTCTCACCTTTCTCTCCCAGTTTCAACTCTCCAGTCTCACCTCCCCCCCTCCTCATCTCCCCCGTCTCACCTCTCCCTTCTCTCCACTGTCCCCCCCTCCCCCTCTCCCGTCTCACCTCCCCCCCATCTCCTCTCACCTCTCTTGCTCTCTACCGTCTCATCAGTCTCACCTCTCTTCAGTCTCACCTCCCCCCTCCTCATCTCCCCCGTCTCACCTCTCTTCAGTCTCACCTCCCCCCTCCTCATCTCCCCCGTCTCACCTCTCTTCAGTCTCTCCTCCCCCCCCCTCATCTCTCTCGTCTCACCTCTCTACAGTCTCACCTCCCCCCTCCTCATCTCCCCGTCTCACCTCTCCCCCTTCTCACCTCCCCCCATCTCCTCTCACCTCTCTTGCTCTCTACCGTCTCACCAGTCTCACCTCTCGTCTCACCCCATCTTACCTCTCCGTCTCACCTCTATCCACCTGTCTCACCTCTCCCCCTCCTCACCTCTCTCCCGTCTCCCCCCCCCCCCCTCTGTATGCCGTTTGATTTCACTCTACTTGCCTTACTCAGTGATCTGAGCGGTGGTTGTCATGGCGACGTGTCACCCCGCCGGACGCCGACGAGGCCGAGAGTTACCGTGACGTGTTTGACCAAAGACAGGTAGTGGCTTTTATTGTGTATAATTTAGGAGGCAAACAGAGTCAATAAATATCTGTAATACCTGAATGTACTCGGACCTATCAGTGATCAGGCAGCAGGCGGAGAGGCGGGGCGCATGAACACCTGATCAATACCTGATCAATAAACTGATCAATAAACTGATCAATGAACGGACTCGCTTCTCTTCTTCTGTTGGGTCGGGAAAATAATGAAGTTCAAAGGGAAGAAAAGACTTCATAAAAACATGAAGCCATCAACTACAATCACTACTTAAAGACGTATGTGTGTGTGGAGGTATGATGTGTGTGTGTAGGTGTGTTTTTGTGGAGGTGTGTGTGTGTGTCGAAGAGAGTACGTGTGGAGGTGTGTGTGTAACCAAGTGTGTGTGTGTGTGTGTGGGTGTGTGTGTGCGTGTGGAAGTGAGTGTGTTTGAAAGTAAGTGAGTGGAGGTATGCATGTGTGTGTGTGTGTGTGTGTGTGTATGGAAGTAAGTGTGTGTGGATGTGAGTGTGAAAGTAAGTGAGTGGAGGTGTGTGTGTGTGTGTGTGTGTGTGTGTGTGTGTGTGTGTGTGTGTGTGTGTGTGTGTGTGTGTGTGTGTGTGTGTGTGTGTGTGTGTGTGTGTGTGTGTGTGTGTGTGTGTGTGTGTGTGTGTGTGTGTGTGTGTGTGTAGGACGGTAGAAAACAAAGGTCGGACGACACTCGGTAAAATCCCTCCAGACAAAATACAAATATTACAAGTTAAATGAAATAAAAAAACAGTTTTAAAAAAGTGTAAAAGAGATGTTTTTATTGAGTTGACTAAACGTCTGTTCAGAGACACGAGAACAAGATACACACTCAGACCGACACACACGTGATTGTCACCACAGACTTCACAGCTACGTTAAAACATCCCGGTGTGCTGCCCCCTGGTGGCCGCAGCTCAAACCTACAAACTCAGAAACCCCGAGACACCAGCAGAGATGACGTCATGGTCACCTCGGCTGTGACGTCAGACTTTGAGCTCCTCCTGCTCCTCTTGGGTGAAGACAATGTGCCTCTCCACCACATGTCCAATGAACTGAAACGTTCTGGACAGTTTACAGTTTAGTTAATCTGCAGGTTGCATTTGTTGTTGTTGACACGAAGTAAAAGGACTAAAATATCTCTCCAGCTTTTATATTTAGGAACCGAGTGACGTCTGTTTGGTTCTTAAACTTATATTAGAGCTACAAGGCACTTGAAAGACGCTACGTCCCACACATCACAATGTGTAGTTGAGGGTGTATGTGTAAAATATATTTATTTATATATATATATATATATATATATTTTATATATATATTTATTTTATTTATTTATATATATTTTATATGTATATATATAACATAAATATATATGTAAATAAAATATATAGATAAATATACATATAAAATGTATATATATATATATAAAATATATATATATATATATATATATATATATATATATATATATATATATATATATATATATATATATATAAAATAGGAATCAGATATTTGCACTTCTGGTTCCCTCGTCTCAAAGTCGATGGCTTTTTGTCCTCAGGACATAAAATCCGTCAGTAAATATAAATTGTGAATTTAGAAGCCTTTATAAGCCTTTATTCTTCTTTAAAAAGGGGGCGTGGCTCAATGAGATGACTGCAGGTCCATCCCCTTACTTTTACAGCCCGTTGTAAAAAAGTATCACACGTGTGTTTGCCACAGAGCTTATGAACTGTGACGATACCGTCGGCTTTTTGACAAGGGAACCAGAGAGATGCTAATTTACGGGGGTTGGCCTTCGTTTCTACCCTGCATCTGTGTGTGTGTGTGTGTGGGGGTGTGTGTGTCCCACTGACACGGTTCGAGTGAAACCAGCGAGATGATCAGATCCCACTCAAATGTAAAACATGTGTAGGGGATAAAAAATGAGGGGAAATAAAACCTCTTTCAGACACTTGAAAACAATAAAGGATATATAATATATACACTGACAGAAATCTGCCAACAAGGCGAGTGTTCGCTGTGTGTGTGTGTGTGTGTTGAAAAGTGTCTGTAATCGACATATCTTTCAGAAAACGGGAACGGCGACTTTGAGAGTTGAGAGTTCGTCGAGTTGCTCGAGTCGTTACCGCGGCAACGCGCCGCATGGCGGTGACGTCTCCTCCTGGCTCCCGGGCCTACAGCTCCGTGTCGTTGTACCTCTGCGGGTTGAAGTAGCCCCTCTTGGTCTGGTCCACCAGCTGCCGGCGGTACTCCGCCTCGTCCTCCTCGTAGCCCCTGGACTCGGAGTGCGGCGATCGGAAGGCCTGCTCGGGGTTGGAGCTCGAACTGAACACACACACACACACACACACAAACACAAAAACACAAACACACACACACACACACACACACACACACACACACACACACACACACACACACACACACACACACACACACACACACACACACACACACACACACACACACACACACACACACACAAACACAAAAACACAACCAATGGTCCAGCAGATTTACCTTTTATTCTCATAGAAAACAACAACAACAAAGGTGAAAAATCCCCAACAACATCTTAATAAATCTCTTTTTTTCTTCTTTTTCTGTGAAGGGCGATGCTCTCACCCGATTGGCTGAGGGCGGTTGAGGTTGGGCTTTGGCGGTTTCACGGGGATGGCGTAGATGTCTGGATGCTTCTGGGCGATTTCCAACTGCAGAGAGAAGACGAGTAGATACGTGTCGTTATTGACCACATGCTGTGTTATTTCCCTTAACCCTCCTGTGACCTTCAAATGTACTTTATGTTTGTTTGTTGACGACCTAAATAGCCTTTTAAGTAAATAAAAAAGTTGGGGTCAAATTGATGGGTACAAATTGTGTTCAGGACAGTGAAAACATATCATCATGGGAATTTTATGTTTTCCCAGTTGTCCCCAATAAATTAGGAGATCTCATGAAATATGAAGCAAAACAAAAAGATGTCATTCATTTATTTAGAGACGTTAAACATTGAATGGGGTCAAATTGACCCCAAAGGTAACAGGAGGGTTAATTAGCTAATATTGAACTAAATAATCCACCTTTTCTATTTGTTTAAAGGATAGTGCGCGTACATCGGATCTCCTGATGAGTAATAATTCACATTCCACCGTCTCCGTTTACCATCGTTCTCGGCGGGCCGACGTTATGAGACGATATTTCGTTGTTCTTGGGGCCGGAACATGAATAACAACAATACTCACTCGGGCATTTTCTGCCTCCTGCAGCTCCAGGATCCTCTGAGCTCGGGCCAGGTGGTCCATCTTCTCAAAGGCTTTTATCTGGGGAGGCAAATACACGTCAAGCCATGTTCCATTTTTATTCATGTAGAGTAGATACTGGATGATTAATATACAGATGACCGTCAACAGAAACACTTCAGAGTGAAATGAAAGATGATCGAACACGATGACAACAGGTAGGAGGGATGGAGGCCGACATGTAGGAGTTACCTGATCACCCATTTTCTATTTCATATTAGAAGCAATGAAAGCCAAAGAAGAAGAAAATGAAATAATAAAAAAAAAATCATAATAAGTTAAAGTTTCTCCAAAAAATAAGTTTTTAAAATGCTTTTTTTTAGATTTACTAGATGAGAGTCTGAATCTCTCTGTTGGTCATGTGACCTCACTGACCTTGCCCAGGAAGGATGCGTTGGTGGGGTCGTCCTCCGCGGCCGGGAGGCCGTGGCGCGGGACGGGGGGCTTCAGGGCCACGGGGGGGGGGAGGGGCTTGTTCACGGCCGCCGGGTCGCTGCCGACGGTGCTGCCGGAGTGAGAGTCGTAGCTCCGGGTGGAGTCGGTCCGAGTCTGAGAGCGCACCTGGACGAAAGAAAACACATGATCACGAAAAAGAAAAATGCAACAAGACATCAAAATATGAGAATTATTGTGTAAAATCTCATCAGTGAGATAAAAAAAATGAAATAAAAAAAAATGAAGTGGAACATGCAAAAGGAACTTAAGGCCGATGTTGTACTCGTGAGTGTAAATAGAGTCGTTGGGGAGGAAAGGAGGGAGGAGGGAGGGAGGAGGGAGGAGGGTCTCACCTTGGGAGGGTCGGGGACAAAATGGGGGAGGGGGGGGCTGGGGTCTCTGTTCAGCTGCTCTCGGCTCCCTGAACGCCTCATTCGAGCCCGGGGTTCAGGGTGAGGCTTCTAGGGACACAGGAGGGTCGTCAGGGCAACGAGATGGACACGGTGTGTGTGTGTGTGTGTGGGGGGGGTAACCCCTCCCCCCGACGGCGTCTCGGCGTCCCCACCTCGTCCGCCAGCACGGGCTCCGACGAGCGCCCGATGGCGGAGCGCGGCTGCGGCTCGTCCAGCGGCTCGTCCAGCTCGTTGTCCGTGTAAGCCCCGCCCTCGTCCGCCGTGTCGTCGTAGTCGCTGGTCAGCCGGCTGTCCATGCTCAGGTAGTCGGCGCTCATCGCCGACAGGTACGACATGCGGTCGTCCTGGAGGTCCAGGTCCTCCTCTGAGCCTTCCAGCTGGGGGAGTTACAACTCAGTTAAAAATCGCCGCTCTCCTCTTACATGTGTTGACCAATGGGTGGCCAGGACTCTAAACCAAATTTCCATATGCAACATTCTTCTTCTTTTTTTAATCTCTGTACAGACATGAAACAGTGAGAACATTTATTTGAGGGGGAGAGAGAGAGAGACTGGGAGAGAGAGAGAGAGAGACTGGGGGAGAGAGAGAGAGACTGGGAGAGAGAGAGAGAGAGAGTATTTAAATAAAGAGGATTACAAAGCTTACCGTTTATAACCTTAAATGACTCAAATGAATGAGGGACAATCATTTAAAACATTTATATCTTTTAAGTTACTTGCAGCAAGGAAAATGTGCGAGTATGAAAGAGCGTACGGCGGCTTATATTTAGAGCGTCTTTCTTTTAAAAAGCATATTAATTATTTAAAACTCAGCGTAAATCAAACGTATGAATATAAAAACACTTCTAGGACTAGGATCTAGGAAAAAACATTTTAAAATTCCATGACGGTAGGAACCGCGTGTGAAGTCTGTTCTGTTCTGTTCTGTTCACACACACACACACACACACACACACACACACACACACACACACACACACACACACACACACACACACACACACACACACACACACACACACACACACACACACACACACACACACACACACACACACACACACACACACACACACACACACACACACACACCCACCTTGCCCTCACACACCCACACGGCGCGGTCCTGCTGCTCCTGGATGGAGTCCTTCACGCTGCCGTACCACGCGTCGTTGGCGGCGTTCAGGTCGATGGTGTCTGAGGGGCGGAGAACGCGTTACACACAGTCTCACACACACACACACAGTCTCACACACAGTCTCACACACACACACACAGTCTCACACACAGTCTCACACACACACACACACACACAGTCTCACACACAGTCTCTCACACACACACACAGTCTCTCACACACACACAGTCTCTCTCACAGTCTCTCACACACACACACAGTCTCACACACACACACACACAGTCTCAAACACAGTCTCACACACAGTCTCTCACACACACACAGTCTCTCTCACAGTCTCTCACACACACACACAGTCTCTCTCACAGTCTCTCACACACACACACAGTCTCTCACACAGTCTCTCACACACACACAGTCTCTCACACACACACACAGTCTCTCTCACAGTCTCTCACACACACACACACAGTCTCAGTCTCTCACACACACAGTCTCACACACACAGTCTCTCTCACAGTCTCTCACACACACAGTCTCTCACAGTCTCACACACACACACAGTCTCTCACACACACACAGTCTCTCACACACACACACAGTCTCTCTCACAGTCTCACACACACACACAGTCTCTCACACACAGTCTCACACACACAGTCTCTCACACAGTCTCACACACACAGTCTCTCACACACAGTCTCACACACACACACAGTCTCTCACACACACACTCTCACACACAGTCTCACACACACACACAGTCTCACACACACACACAGTCTCTCACAGTCTCTCACACACAGTCTCTCACACACACACAGTCTCTCACAGTCTCTCACACACACACAGTCTCTCACAGTCTCTCACACACAGTCTCACACACACACAGTCTCTCACAGTCTCACACACAGCCGTCTCCCCACCGGTGAAGAGGTGCGAGCAGGTCTTCCTCAGCTTCACGGCCTGCTCGTGCAGCTTGCGGGCGCTGCGCGTGGAGCCGGGCGCCAGGCGGCTCCTCATGGTCTTCACGCCCTGCTTGCTGTCCGGGTTCAGGAAGATGACGATGGGGTACCACTGGGTGTAGTTCAGGGTGTCCACGGCCTTGGGCGTCACGTCCAGCAGGGCGTGGCGGTCCTGGGGGGGGGGGGGGGGGGGGGGGTCAGGATGATACGGCGTCGTCTCTCTGCTCTCTTCTCCTCGCGGCCGGACCTACCTGCTCGATGATCTGTCTGATGGTGTTCAGTCTCACCACGCCGGACGACTTCTCACTTCCTGCGTCCTTGGGCTCCGTTTCTGAGAGGCGGAGAAATGTGAAATGATTCACCGTGCCTCAAGTTCACGGTTTACACACTGCAGGGCTCTCACACACACACACACACACACACACACACACACACACACACACACACACACACACACACACACACACACACACACACACACACACACACACACACACACACACACACACACACACACACACACACACACACACACACACACACACGGTGACCCACGAACAGGGCTCACACACACATGGGGACCAATGGGTGTCCAAGACTTTAAACCAAATATTCCATGACCAAACATGTTGTGAACTCTCGGGTGCAGACGTGAAAAAGTGAGACAATGTTGCATTTAAACCAACAACGAGAATTCCAACGCATAACAATATTAAGAAAGTGAAAATAAACATATGAATATAAAACATTTTCCTTTTTTTTCTTTCCAGGACTTTTCCAGGCCTAGAAATATTTTTTAAAATGCCTCGACGTTCCCAGGTTTTCCATGACTGTACGGTAACCAGGGTTCTTACACATTTTAACCGATGGATTTCCAGGACTTTTAACCAAATGTCCATGACCAAACTGAAATCTCGGTATAAACATAAACATTTTAGAAAATGTAGCTTATTGAGAGCGTACGCCGGCTTATATTTTCTTTTTCTTTAAAAAACATTAATTATTGTAAACTCGGTGTAAATGAACATGTGATTATAACACATTTCCAGGACTTTTCCAAAACTTTTATGATTTGAGTTTTTTCCATGACTTTTCCAGGCCTGGAAATGACTATTTAAAAATTCTATGACTTTTCCAGGTTTTCCACGACCGTACGAACCCTGGGTAACTCAAGGTCACACAAGGTGACTCGAGGTACTTACTGGCGACCACAAACTGGCCCGGCATGTCGTTGCCCAGCTTCTCGTTCACCGCGTCGGAAATGGGCCCAAATATGACGACCGGCCTCCGGAAACCGGCTGAAGGTCGAACGCACAGAACACACAGAACACACAGAACACACAGAACACACAGAACACACAGAACACACAGAACACACAGAACGCCGTCAGAGAGGAGAACACGCCAACGTGTAGACTTAGAGGGACCCAGAAGGTCTAGTCTTGGGGTACCTTCCCGGAGGACCACCCTCTCGTAGGCGGGGAACTTGGTGGTGACGGGCGCGGCGCTCAGGTCCTCTCGGCTCTTGCGCAGGTCCTTCTTCTTGGCGGCCCGCTGCCCCCTCAGCCTCCAGAAGTCTCCCCTGTCGCTGCCCGACGCCACGCGGGCCGCGTTCTGCACGTTGGACATCTGCTCCGCTCTGAGGGAAAAGAGAGCGTTTAGTTGTTACATCACGGTGGACCCCTCTATAAACACACACGGACAGAAAGACCTCTCTATAAACACAGGGGGTCCACCTGCAGAGACCTACAGTCATCATGATGCTGTGAGCACCACGACTACACACACACACAGATAGACACACACATAGAAAGACACACACACACACACACACACAGATAGACACACACACACACACACAGATAGACACACACACACACACACAGACATAGACATATAGACACACACACATAGACACACACATAGAAAGACACACACACACACAGACATAGACATATAGACACACACACATAGACACACACATAGAAAGACACACACACACAGACATAGACATATAGACACACACACAGACACACACATAGAAAGACACACACACACACACACACATACATAGACACACATACACAGAGAAACACACACAGACACACGTATATACACAGACATATACACACATGATGCCCTTCTCCCCCCCCCCCCCTCACCGGCTCTTGTTGGGGATGATGCCCTTCTCCCTCAGCTGGTTGTCCTTGTCGGAGCGGACGGCCAGCCAGTTGCCCAGCTTGCCGTCGTAGAGCGTGTCGGTGACCTTGAAGATGTCTCCTCTGGAGAAGGCCAGGCTGAGGGGCGCCTCCTTCTCGTACTCAAAGTGCGTCCGGATGAAGAAGGAGTCCCCGCGGCCCGACTCCAGGATGTCCTCGTACACTGAAGCAGAGCACAGGAGCATTCTGGGTCAGGACCGAACCGCCAGCTCCTCCCACGGGGGTCCGGGGGCTCAGGTCTGGGTTCTGGAGCTTTAAATTAAATATCTACACGGTTGTATAGAGGCCCATCTCCAGTGTTCTAACGGCACATTGTGTTATCGCCTTAGAAGACTAACCGAGTGGTAGAATTTTAGAAAACCCTTTTGTTATGATAGCACAGCTGAAAACAGTTATGCTGGTCAGAGAAGCTTTTCAACTGGCCTTCCTTTTGAGCTTGAAGTCTGAAGAACACAATTCATATATAAAATAAAAATCATTATTTCTAACCTTGTCAATGTATTTACTGTATTTTCTATTCATTTTGACATTCATTGGATAAATAAAAGTGAGTTTTCATGGAAAACACAAAACTGTCTCACTTTTAAACGGTAGTGTATATATACGTGTCCCGTACCTTCAGGCTTGCTCTGAGCCAGAATGGTCACGTCTTCTCCTTTGGGGATCTCCAGCAGGTAGAGGACGGCGTCCTCGCGCACCATGCCCCGGAAGTCCACGTTGTTCACCTGAGACGACGAACACCGTGAAGAGGAGTAAATACAGTGTTGTGCTTCGTCCGACGGGGACCCTGGACGAGGCTCACCTTGACGATCTGGTCCCCCGTGAGGAGCCCCTCCTGCTCCGCGGCGCTGTCCTCCTGCACCCCGGCGATGAAGATGCCCACGTCGTTCCCCCCCGCCAGCCTCAGCCCCACGCTGTCGCCTTTGCGGAAGCGCACCATCACCGTGTTGGGCCTGAGGAAGGAAGAGCTCATTACGACGAGGCACGGCCGGAAGACGGGAGGGACACAAACAATGAACCGTGAACTGTGGTTCACAGGAGCGATGTACCGACCCGTACACCTCCTGGTCCTCCAGGCTGGGCTTCAGCGGCGCCTTGGGGGCGGCGTGGACCCGCGGGGCGGCGTGCACCGGGACTGGAGAACACGGACACGTGCTTTACTTCACACATGCTGACCAGCGGATTTAAAAGGACTTTTCCAGGACTTTAAACCAAATTTCCACAACCAAACTGAAATCTCGGTATAAACATGACATTCTTTTAACACGTTGTGTATCGAGAGCGTCTGCCGGCTTATATTTCAAACGTCTTTCTCTAAAAAAACATTAATTATTTCAAACTCGGCATAAATTAACATGTGATAACACATTTCCATGACTTTTCCAGGCCTGGAAATAATAATAATAATAACTTTATTTATATAGGTTTACAAAGTGCTCTACAGATAAACAAAGCATAAACACAACTTAACATACCATGAAAGCATTGAATACAACTAAACCAAACAAATAGGCAATTAAAATAAAAACATAAAAGGACGACATCACTTAAAAGCAGTTCTATAAAAGTGGGTTTTAAGAAGTGATTTAAAAGAAGTTATTGATTCTGCCAGCCTTATCTCCTCCGGATGACCATTTTAAAGTTGAGAGCGTACGCCGGCTTATATTTTGCGTCTTTCTTAAAAAAACACATTAATTCTATCAAACTCGGCGTAAATTAACACGTGATTACAACAAATTTCCATGACTTTTCCAAAACATTAATGATTTAAGTTTTTTCCATGACTTTTCCAGCGTTTGACATCAAAGAAAGAGACGCTCGCTCACCTGGAGGCGTGTCCGGCCGTGGCTCCTCCCTCTCCGCCTGCAAAGGGGGCTTGTCCTGCCTGTCGGGAAGCCTGAACGGCGTTGGCATGGCGCCCATCTTGGCCAGTCGGCTGGGCGGGTCGTCTCTGGAGACGGTCAACTCAACGTCACAACACGGCTAATCGCCAATATACAAATATTCGGCAGTCCTGCAGGCGACTTTGTACCTCAGTACACCCAAAATATATCATTACTATCAAGAAATGGCGTAAAGAAATATTATAAAAAGACAAAAACAATATCATCATTGCAGGGAAAATCCTCAATAAAATGAGTTTAAAAAAAATGAATGAATCATCATTAAAATCGTCACCACTGTCCCTTTTTCTAATGTGATTGGCTAAGCTTCAGTGACATAATCCTGCATTGTCCTCGTTTTCCTGCTGTGCACACATCCCAGCGCACACTTTGGGGCTTCGACCACAACAAACCCCCCCGAGGGACGAAGACTCAAGATGGGCGGCGGCTTACCTCGGCTTCTCCCTCAGCCGCTCGTTGGAGGAGTGGGAGGAGAGGTCGGAGTGGTGGCCCCGCCTCTCTTCCGGCGGCGAGTAGGAGCGGTACGACTCGATCTCGGAGATGTCTGCAACACAACAACAACAACAACAACAACGGGAACGTGAGTAACGTGTCCGGAGGTCACCGGGCGTTAGGCAACAAAGGAATGACGACATGTCTGGAATATATATATATATATTTTTCTCTTAAACGCGCCCGCTTTCGCTACAAAATATTTAAATAAATGAGCGTGGCGTGACTCAGATGGCCTGCAGGGGAGCGGACACCTGAAGGTCACATCACGCGGCCCCGGCTCCGGAGGATAAAATTGTGTTTCCACGTATTTCAGCCAAAAGAATGGCGGCGCTGCACGTCAGGTGACCCGGCCGGTCCCCGCCGTTCTCGAGAGGCGTTCACAGACCTCGACTTAATGAGATCCTGTCATGTCCAATAGCAGAGATTATGACGGCGGATTAGATCACCATGCCCGAGGCACACACACACACACACACACACACACACACATATGCACAACCACACACACACACACACACACACACAAAACCAGACCAAAGTGGGTCACAAGTCTTCCGGCTGTCTCGGCCCCGCCTCCCTGAAAACATTGGGTCAGGGAACAATCCCCCCCTCACCACTCGTCTCGACCAATCGCAGCACGCCGTGCGGTCATGTGACCGTAAAACCAGGTATAAAAGAGTAATCGTCACGGTGGAAAACATTAATATGTTGGCGGGTCTCTGGTTAGCTCATATCCCTAGAACTGATTTTATTAGATTTATATTTACACTACCGTTCAATAGTTTGGGGTCATTCAGACAATTTCGTGTCTTCCATGAAAACTTTTATTTATTAAATGAATACAAGATTAATATAAAACATAGTCAAGACATTGACGAGGTTAGAAATAATGATTTCCATTGTAAATATTAATGTTGTTCTTCTTGTGGCTCAAAGGAAGGCCAGTTTTAGAGCTTCTCACAACTGTTTTCAGCTGCGCTCACATAAAAAGGGTTTCAATGTCAAGGAATAATAGTTTGTGGAAAATAAAAAATAATTTAAAAAGGGTTTCAAGGGGGTTCTAACCCTCTGCTCGTCTTCTAAGGCGATAACACAATGTACCACTAGAACATGGAGATGGGCCTCTACACACCTCTGGAGAGACTTCATTAAAAAACAGAGAATAGTCATTTACACATTAACTATGTAGAGAGAGTTTATGATTAATTTAATGTCATTTTCATTGAAAAAAAAACAAAAAATCTTCTTTTTTCTAAGTGACCCCAAACTTTTGAACGGTAGTCTACATCTGCACACCTTTAAATAAAACTAAAAACTGATGTGTGAGGACAACTTTTATTTTATGATGGGGAGAACAAGTTTGATGGATAAATACAAACAACAACAACAACAACAACAACAACAACAACAACAACGTGTCTACAGTCGCGCCGCTGGCCGCTCACGACGGAAAGGAGCGGCTGCTTTTCATTCCCGCGCGTCTCTCACCGTCCAGCTCGGAGTCGCTGTCCACCATCGGAGGAACCCGGATCAGAACCTGCTGCTTGTCCCGCTGCACCATCAGCTGCAGCTTCCCGCGCGACTTCTCGATCAGCTTCCCGGCGTCGCTGAGCGACAGGTTCTCCGTCACCGTGCCGTTGATCTGACAGGAAAAAACAGTCGGACGAATGAGTCGTCATGGCGATGGGGATGATTAGAGATCGTCTTGCGATCGATTTTCTCAAATGCGGAGAAGATTCAAACGGACGGCAACGAATAACATCAAAGCCAATTCTATTGTGAGTGATACCAGGTATTCTTCTCGTTTCTGGAAGCAATGGAACAAATGTTTGTATGTTTTTAATCCCTAGTGACTTTTTGGCTGCAATGGCTGGACCGGCGTCCTCGTATTGTACTTTATATATTACTGTGTTGTATTTGTGTTTGTTGTTTTATGGACCATGAGTCTGGAATAAAGATACATATATTGTGACACTGAAGAAGAGCGTGAGCCGACCTTCAGGATGATGTCTCCCTCCTGCAGGTTCCCGTCTCTGTTGGCCAGTCCTGTGCTCGTCATCTCTTTGATGAAGAGCTGGCTGCCGAGACGAAGGCCGTACTCTGAGGGGAGAGAATAGTTTTAATATATATATATATATATATATATATATAATCTTTGTGTAAAGACCGTAAACCAGGAGCCGCTCCTCACCCTCGTTGGGCCGGTTCTTCAGCAGCATGACGCTCATGGGCTTCTCCAGCGGCTCCATGTCGCGGGCGGCGGGCCGCGCCACAGGGATGGGCATGGCGGCGGGCGACGGCGAGCGCGCCAGGCGGTCCCGGCTGCCGCTCCTCTTCATCGGCGGCTCTTCGAACTTCCTGGCGTCGCCGCGCTCGAAGCTGTGGTCGCGCCCGCCCCCACCGCGCCGCCGGTCCGGGCTGTCGGCGCGTCCAGCGTCCGCTTCGCTGCGTAGCGCGTCCGGCTGGCGGCGGTCCAGCGCGCTTCGCTGCGGTAGCGCCGGTCGGGCTGTGCGCGCGGTCCAGCGCGCTTCGCTGCGGAAGCGGCGATCCGGGCTGCGGTCGGCGCCGTGGTGCGGCCGCTCCGGGCTGGGCTCCCGGTCCAGAGCGCGCCCCCTGCTGCCGTCGCGCCGGTACTGCCGCTCCGGGCTCAGGTCCCTCTCCGCGCCCCGGCCGTGGTCCCGCCGGTCGTAGTCGCGGTCGTAGTCGCGGTCGCGGTCGTAGTCGCGGTCGTAGTCGCGCTCGCGCGTCTGGTAGCCGGAGTCCGTGTAGCGCTCCCGCTCCGGGCTGTGGTCCCGCCCCCCCGCGCTGCGCCCGCTGTACACGCTGCGGCGGTCCTGGTCGTAGTTGTAGTCGTCGTTGTAGTCGTTGTTGAAGACGCGGTCGTCGGGCGACGGGGGCCGGTTCGCCGCGCTCACCGGAACCTTCCGGGGCCTCTTGACCGTCTGTCGGTGAAAACGAGGAGGTCAACAAAGAAAAAGGTCAAAAGGTCACATCGACGGGATTTTACCGGACGCCGTTACTTACGATTTTGGCCACTTTGCCGCACTTCCTGAGGGTCTGGACGGCGAAGGAGTGCACGGCGCCCTCCATGGGGATGGCGTTCACCTGGATCACGCGGTCGTTCTCACTGCACACGGACACACGGACGTGAGCTCGCGGGACAGGCAAAGAAAACACTGGAATTGTGGGTAATCTCCGGGCTGCTGAAGGCGGACGTGTGTCAGAGGAACATTCAGCGTCGGGAAAACACGAGAGAAATATAATGTTTACCCCGATATCACGAGGATAATAATCCTGATAATTTAATAGCGTTTTGTTTTTGTTGTGCGTTTCTGTATTGTCTCTCCTAGGTAGGTAAACAAAAAAATAAATTTGAATTATATAAATATATAATATCTATAATATATAATATATATATGAATATATAAAAAAGAAACAAGTTCGAATTGTTATTAATTGTTTAAATGTAATAACAATAAATAACCACAAAGAAAAAATAATAATATTGAATATGTTTGTGTGACTTATGTTTTTTTAAATAAATCCTTTTGAGTTATTAAAATATTCCGGACAGCTTCATCTAATCACTAATCCAAAGTGAGTCGTCACATTAAAGCAAATATGACCGTTATACTTTGATTAAATGAGTCTTGGGTGACGATGTGGATCAAGTCCACTTAAATTATACGTTCTGGACGACAGTGGATGACATCAGCCCGGCAGGAATGTCTGTTGTGGTTTAAATGAAGTAAACCCCGGACAGAAAAAACCTTAAACCCGATGTGAGTGTTTCCACGAGCAGCGTACGCACAACAGGAAGCCGTCTCCGGGTCCTCCCTGCAGGACGTCGGACACCACGATGGACGTCTCCCCGCTGTCCTCGTTGGGGTTGTCCCGCCCCCCCGACACCGCGATGCCGAAGCCCATCTTCGGGTCCTGAGGACAAAACAGACGAAATAAAAAAATGCAAAACTCGTGGAGTGTGCGTGTGTGTGTGTGTGAGGGGGGGGGGTCCAGTAATCCCTGTGAGCCCAGTGTATTATCATGGCTGCATGTGTATTGTTCATGTGGAATAAAAGGATTTAGTCTGATTACAGTTGTGCACGTCGCCTCCATGTTTCATGTTTCTCTCTTGTGTGTGTGTGTGTGTGTGTGTGTGTGTGTGTGTGTGTGGGGGGGTACTTTCTGCACTAAATCTGTTTTCCTGGCTCCAGTGACCCACAGCAGGAGACAACGAGCTCCTCATGACGATTACCTAAAACTCAGTCGTACACCTGGTCAACATGAACAGGGGGTGGCAGGTGGCGAGATGTGTGACACGCACACACACACACACACACACACACACACACACACACACACACACACACACACACACACACACACACACACACACACACACACACACACACACACACACAGCGTGGCTGTTTTGGGGCAGCTGGACTCACCCTCTGCAGCGTGACGGTGTACTGCTCCCACACGGTCTCCTCCATCACCGGGTTCTGCGGAGGGAAGAGGAGAAGATGACCGCGGGTCGATTTCACTCCACCGGACAGATTACACACGTGTTACGTGACGGAGCGCCGGGCGGCGCCGGGCGCCCGACGCCGTCGGTTCAATATCGATGAGGACGCCGTACACCGGCGGGGGCAAACGGTTGGGAGAGCCACCAACAGGTGAACCAACCACAAGATGCACTCCGGCTTCCCTTCTAGTCACTCAGCCAGTAACCGTTACCGTCATCATGGATTTATACGACCATCACCGTCTCATTGACCGGCAGGACCAACGAGAAAGACGACAGCCAAACCCACGTCGAGGAACGGGGTTTGTTGACGCACAATAGGGAGTAAAATAGAGAAAAACAACCATTTCTTTGCATTTAAGAGCTGAAACCAGTAAAAGAAAAATTGCTTTACACAATTAATGATCAGTTTCCTGATAAGCGACCAATAATGAATAAGCAAGGGTCCAAATCCGTCCATCCAAACCAACTCGTGTCAAAACCCATTCATCGGGAACAAGTTGACGTAGACAAATAATAAAAAAACTAATGAAACTCAAACTCAGACGCTCCCTCCTCAAAGTCTCTCTGCGGTTGTGCGTCCCTCGTTTCCAGAAGTCCAAACTCAACTCAACCCAACATCCTCTCCGGGATCAGACTCACGATGCCCTGGAGGATGCGGATGGTCTCGACGGCGTGGGCCCACTTCCTGTGCAGGCTGAAGACGGTCTTCATGGTCGGCGTCTCTCCGTCTCTCCGTCTCTCTCTCGTCTCTCCCTCTCTCTCTCTCTCCCTCTCTGCTCTGGCAGACTGCTGTGCGCCGCGACCTCCTCCATGGTCACAGCTGCTCTGCAGGCGGCGGCTCTGCGCCCGCCCGCCCTTGACGTAAGAGGGACGCCGCTGGCCTACATTCACAAATCCCACCGACGGCGTAAACACGGAGACGCGGCGACTCAAAAAAAAACACGTGTTGAGGTTTGATGTCTGAAGATAAATCAGACGGTTTGCAAAAGTTTGAGAGATGATTGGCTCGCGTCAACGAAGACAAATAAACACACGCGCAGAGTGCAAATTGTTGGGGAAATCCAGATGACAGCAGCAGGACAGTCTGTGTAAATAAAAACAACAACAAGACGAACGCTACCCGACACCGGAGGGGATGAGGCTCGCAGAATCAGTAACTTCTTTTAAATCACTTCTTAAAACCCATTTTTATAGAACAGCTTTTAATGATCTAGTCTTTCTATGCAGAACTTTGCTTTCCCTAATTTAGTTTTGCTGTTTTTTATTTATTTGGTTTTGAATTTATTTTTTATTTATTTGGCTTTTAATTTATTATGTTTTGAATTTATTTATTATTTATTTGGTCTTTAATTATATTTTTATTTTTCATTTAATTTTTTATTTTAATATATATTTTAAATGTAATATTGGTTTCTTACTATTCCACTTGTTTTGCTTTGACTCTCTGTGGAGCACTTTGTAAACATTGTTTTGAAAAGGTGCTATATAAATAAAGTTATTTGTATTATTATTACTACTACACATATAGAAGAAGACCAGAGGAGAGGATCTTTGTCTTGGCAGAGCACTTTGAAATGTCCTTTATGAACAGAGGGATGGACGGTCGACGATACTTTTTCCCCACGCTGATAAAAATGTGGATTTTAACTCATTTACTATCAGCACCGTCATTAAAAAAACTATTTCTAGATCCTAACGGAGCATTCAGAGGTGTTTCTGGGCCCGATTGTCAGCACGAGTGAGTTTTAAATCGTTAATTACAATCCGGTTTGACGTCTCTCTTTTTTTAGTATTGCGCCGGCTGCTCGTGGGCTGGAGGAGTTGTAGCGCTGCCGTTACATAATAAGATAAACATATTAGAGAGAGGGTTGACATACGGGGTCATCCTCGCAGGCCCTGACATTATTTAGAGAAGGAGAGGACGACTCTTTCCAAATTAACACACAGAACGTGTCGGTAGAATTTACAATATTAGTGCATTGAAATAAGAGTACTTAGTAGATTCAATGTTATACAAATACTCATCTGCAACTATTTATTCATCATTAAGGTTAGCCTAAAAATAATGAATGGCCAAAAATAATAAATATATATATATATATATATATATATATATATATATACTGTTTTCAATGAAACTAAATTATTTGTACAGAAACTGCTAGAATCAAAAAATTAGATATTTTGCTGAAGAAATGACTCAAATTACTTTCAATTATTTATTTAAAATTACCAAGACCCATAGAAACACTGATACTGTATGTGAAATTGTAGAGAATTATTTTTTTAATATTTTGATAATGTTACTGCACTGTGGAACATACTGAATTAAAAATAAAATGGTATGACCAACCAAGAAAAGATGACTTGCTTTCTGTTTTCCTCTTTAAAATCTTTGAATATGCAAATAAAAAGATAAATTAAGCTTAAAAATGCAATGTATGCAACATACACATATACTGCTGTTTAGTAAATAGTTGCGTGTCAATACATTTAATCCCAACAATCCTTCATGAGTCAGTTTCAATGTTTGATAACAGAAGAGTTGAGCACGTGCGCCCTCTGCTGGACACAGAGCCGCATTACACTGACAGGGCACGTACAACACGATAAAACATACAATAACTCGCACAATGTGACCAATTACCGGAGAGGTGGACACGTCAGACAGTTATTGGGTCACAATAACAGTTTTAAACCGGGTGTATTAACTTTGCGCGTGTTTCTGCTAACTTAATTTAAGTTAAACTTCTAACTGATAACTAGCTTAACGTCGTAGCAGGTGCAGCTGGATGCAACGGGCAGTCACGGAGAGAGTCGAGATAACTGCCGTCAGTTCTCCTCAGAAAACATGTAGGTTATATCGCTGATGTTTTCTATGAACATGTGATTTTAGTATCATTTTATTATTTTTGCTGTGGGAGTACTCACGGTGAAATACTGTGTTGCGTATCTGCTGAGCGAGAGCAGCCCCCCTCCGTTGACTGGCATCACGCACTTTGAACTGCCCGGGGACCGGGGCTTTACCACCGAACTACACCAACAGACTGCTCCGGACCGACGGAGACCGACGTGTAAAATAAGTTTAAGAGTTTAAACGTTTAAAAGTCCAAAAAGTGGCAAAGATTCGTCTAGTTTTAAATAAATATCGCACTTTTATCCACTTCAAACATTCAGGGGAAAAAACTAGAACCGACGGTTAGGATCAAACCAAATGAGCATCGCGGGGGGGGGGGGAGTTAAATGTCAGAGTAACTATGATAGATGACAGCAAACTAAAACAACGCGTCGTGACATCAAACTCGCTTCATATTAAGGACAGTACTTATTTGGTTTTTGAGTAATAATGAACCGTTAATCGCATTATTAGATACGTGTGTAGCTTCGAAGTCAAACACTACTAAAAATGGGTCCGTCCAAAACTGCCATTGATTTTAAGGTAGCCTGCTGTGAGGCTCCCCGACAGAGAGCACACGCACACACACACACACACACACACACACACACACACACACACACACACACACACACACACACACACACACACACACACACACACACACACACACACACACACACACACACACACACACACACACACACACACACACACACACACACACACACACACACACACACACACACACACACACACACACACACACACACATAATTCAGAGAAGGACATGCAATTAAAGTAGAGGGAATTAATCTGAAATGTACAAAACACTTTGTATAGCCTTTACTTACAGCGACTGCTTTATGTAGAAAAAAACAGGTTGGGTTTCATCCTTTTGTAGTCCTGAACCATAAGAGCTTTGTCTATTTAATACACATTATACTGTGTTTTACTCCTCAGCAACCTGTGCAACCAATGCATTTTACAGTGGAAACAAGCGGTTTCAAATGGAACCCTTTTTCCCGTAAATTCCCAGCACGTCTGCAGCCGAGACGAGAGGGAAATGCGGTTCCGTGTAGAAAATACACTTCATGGCCGACAGTGAGGTCCAACAATGATTACAGTCTGTGAAGTTCTTCCAAAAGCAAATTGAGAAAACCCATTTCTTTATGCAGCCGCCGTTGTGCACTGGGGAAATTAAAAGGAACAGGAAGGGACCTTCAACAAACTGCTGCGACAAAGCTAGAAAAACACACTATTTTATTGATGGTGTCTTTTAGGAGTTGTTCTTCCTACTGGAAAGCATGAAAAAACATCCAAGAATTACAAACATATGTGGAGGTTATAGAACTATTTAGGATAATTGTAAAGGCTCTTACATGAGCTGTCTAACAATAATCTATTGGTGTGTCTGTGTGTGTGTGTGTGTGTGTGTGTGTCTCCATTCAAGCCTGCCCTCATCTAGTATTTCATCAACACCAACCACAGATAAGAATGCCAGCTGACCACGAAAATGTCCAAAATCCCTGATGCCATGTACAATTCAACCGTTTTCTGTTATAATCCACTATTTTAACAAATGACTGGGGGGGGACTGCAACAACAAAAAGCAATGACATTAACATGTTTTGATAAATTCCGGTACATCGTGTCAAATCACCAGCGGAAGTATGCAAAAATACAATAGGCCTTAAAATAGGCCATCCATCCATCCAAATGCAAAACAGCTCCATCGGCCTGAATAATGTGTCATTAAAACAATGAAGCTTCTGGGACAAGACATGTCTCTCTGGCTAATCCTCAGCCTGGATGCATGGGGTGTGTGTGTGTGTGTGTGGGGGGGGGGGTCACTAGCAATAGTTGTATTCAAATAAGTAAAGAAGTCTGGAAAACTCAGACTCAGGGAAACTCACATCTTCTTATCATCAGCGTGTCAGAAGGGAAGTGGCCTTGTTTGCAGCCTACAAAGTATTTTTTTTATTTTTTTAAATGTTGGATTATAAGTGTCACAAGATTAAAATTCAGCCAACTTCATCAACATGTGCAAGGCAGAGTAAGTAGAGCATAGCACATCAGGTGCGAACACTGTGACCAATCAGGCTTTAGACAGAGGTTCGGACCGCCCCAGCTCATTTGAACACAAGGACACATAAATTTCACACATAAATGAATAAGGAAATACGTGTGGACACATAAATAGAGACATAAATAAATGAAGAAATACAGAAATAGATGTATTTAATGATGTCCTGTTTAGGTATAACTTATATTTATGTATTTCAGTATTCCTGTATTTATTTATACATTTATTTAAGCATTCATTTATTTCTATATTTATCCATGCATTAATTAATGTATACATTTATTTAAGCATTCATTTATGTATTCTTGTATTTATTTAAGTATTCATCTATTTATTCCTGTATTTATTTATAAATTTATTTAAGCATTTATGTATTTCTATATTTATTCATTCATTAATTGATGTATACATTTATTTAAGCATTCATTTATTTAATCCTGTATTTATTTATACATTTATTTAAGCATTAATTGATCTATTCCTGTATTTATTCATGAATTAATTAATTTATTTATACATTTATTCCTGCATTTATTTATGTATACTTAAGACATTTTAAGTCCTCCAAACAGAGGACCACACGGACCGGTGGAAAAGCAAAGTCAGAGTCTTCATCACGCTGTACGCAGATATCATGAAGAGAGCCGCCTCGTGCTCCCGTGTGACCGGATCGGGGGGGTCAACACGGACACACACACACACACACACACACACACATACATACACACGCAGACACACACACAACGCACCATGGTGATAGCCGAGTAGCTGCGTGAAGAGAGGCGGCGCAGGTACAAGTACTGGGATCCTCTGGACCAGCGGAACTTGCAACTGGACTTGAGCAGGACAGTGCTGACCTGGTCAGAGCCAGGCTGGTCCCTACACACACACACACACACACACACACACACACACACACACACACACACACACACACACACACACACACACACACACACACACACACACACACACAGAGAGAGGAAACACACACTGATGACAATGCTTTACTGCAAGTGTGTTAAAAAAAGAAAATGTTGTGTAGGTTTTGAGCATTTCCCTGGCAGAGATGGTCCAATGAAAGACACTATCCAGTTGCATTATGGGAAATGTGGGAGTTATTGTTCTTGGAGAGCCACGCCCCTCATTAGGGACGAGAGATCTGCTCCATTGATTTTGACCTTTCTATTCTATGTGTTCGATCACTGGACGTTCCCTCTAGGTGCATCATGAGGGTCACATGTGCACAACACACATTAATGTTGAGGCACTTCAACGTAGAAGTGAGAAACCAGAGGGCAAGTCAGAGGGCCCTGAAGGCAACACATTTCATAACAATATGTCCACTTTCTGTTGAGATATTTCAGTCAGGGGTAAAAAAGTGGAGCGAGAAATTACAAATGCAGAAGCATCATCACCCGGATGCCAGCTTTAAAATGTGCTTTTATTTGTGTCATGTCGTTGTATGCAAGTTGTGTGTACTTTGGGACTATGGGGGTCAAAGTTCACAGTATTTATATTATTGTCAATTTTTCTAATTTTGAACAGATTTTGAACAAATTTTGTCAGACATAAAGTGAAATAATAGTAATAAAGTAATACATGCATTTGAAAAATAAACAGTTAACAACAATAAATACAAGACAACATGCATTTCACAAATTAAGAACTACAGAAACCGACTGTGTGCACAGCTGCAGCAGGCGGAGTGTTTACAGCTTTTGACTGTTTGGTCCATAAAACAAGAAATGTGAGGATGATTCATATCTCATCTTTTACACATTAAACGATAGTATAAGAGGAGACGCTCGTTCACGTTGAAGATTAACGGAAGTTAAACCAGGAAAATATAAACCGAAACATATTTCAAAGCGCACAGGACCAGATAAGAAGAAGAAAAGTTGAGCTATAAATAGAGAATAAAACGTTTTCCGGAGCTAAGCCCCGCGGCTCGAGAGGAGAGGAGAGGAGAGGAGAGGAGAGGAGAGGAGAGGAGAGGAGAGGAGAGGAGAGGAGAGGAGAGGGCCGGCCGGCCGGCCGCGGCGCCGCTGGCAGTAAGACGATAATCTGCAGCCTCGCGGCCAGAGGCCCCGCCTCCGAGCCTCTGACCCGCCTCCGACCCGCCGCCCGCGAGACGCGTGGCTACGACGGTTACATTTATCTTAGGGCGGCGTTCGGTGATAAATCAACGACATTAACATCAGCGCAGCTGAAAACATTACGACGCAACTGGTCCAACATTTCCTGAAGAAAATAGAAAATAAACAAACAAAAAACTCACAAAATCATTGACTTCAAAGCCTTGACTTTAAATCCTTGATTTAAAATCTGTGACTTCAAAGTTTGTATCTGTTTACTGACGTTTGTCAAGTTTAATAAAGAGAGAAAGAGAGAGAGATGTGCAGGCGGGCGTCTTCCTTATGTTGTATAAATGCCGTTTGGACAATTTCTAAATTATGTTAAATTGATGTTCATAAATGTCACGAGAATTTACAGCTAGGAAATAGCAGCTAAGCTATGCTAACGATGCTAGCTCTCCGTGTCACGCTATCCTCGTGCCTCGTTGTTTTATGTGTTTTGTTTCTCTTTGTTTGGTCCGTTCCGGTTTATTTGCAGAGGGTGAAGAGTAAACGCCAGAGTAACGACACTTGTAATAACTACGTAATAACTACGTAATAACCTTGATTGTTCGGTCATGCAAATATCAGACTGAGGCTTTAACGTTTTTAACGGAAGATTGATATTTCGCGGCAAGACCGAAAAATCAAGGTTAGTGAGTTTATTATATGGCATTTTTCACTCCTATCGCTTTGTAAATCAAAATAAATTGTAATTGTTAATAGAAAACATGTCATTGTGTTCAGCTTCAAGTTACAGTGACCAATAGAGGACAACACGGCTCAGTGACATCACAATTCAAACTATAGTTTCTCGTCTTCATCACTTTCAACAACACGTTTTCGCTGCTTCTGAATTCCCTCTTAACTTCCGATGTCTATCGATATCGCTCATTTAGAAAATGACGTCAGAGGGCGGGAGTGGCTGGCATGACGACCCGCTAGCCAATCAGAACGCTCGTACTGCTGTTGCCATGTATTAATTCATAAAGAAAATGTAAGTTAGCGGTCTGATGCTGCAGAGGAGACGCGGGTCGAGGACGGCTTCACTCGTGTATTAATGCTTCAACTCTGTCAGCAAACGTCTTGGAGACGGGTGTCCTTTTTTTAGGTTAGAGCACCTGCCCCCAAAATGTCTACGCAGGTGCCTGATAGTCAGATATAATAATAATAGACAGCTGTAATAAAAATAGTCAGATATAATAATATTCAAATATAATAGTAATAGTCAGATATAATAATATTCAAATATAATAGTAATAGTCAGATATAATATTAATAACAGTCACATCTAATAGTAATAGTCACATATAGTAATATTCAAATATAATAGTAATAGTCAGATATAATATTAATAACAGTCACATCTAATAGTAATAGTCACATATAGTAATATTCAAATATAATAGTAATAGTCAGATATAATATTAATAACAGTCACATCTAATAGTAATAGTCACATATAATAATATTCAAATATAATAATAATAGTCAGATATAATAGTAATAGTCAGGTATAATAATAACAGTCACACATATATATATATATATATATATATATATATATATATAAATATATTCCATTTGTCCTGATTAAGTCAGACCACAGAGAGGCATGTTTTATGCATATTTTATGTACTTAGCAATAGAAATACTGTTGTTTTAATCCCTGCCGGTTCCTTGAGACGTCTCCATCTGAGAGGTATTTAATTATTACAGAGTCCCGGAGAGATCTCAATAACGGGAACTTCACATTGTCAACGCTTTGTGCTCCATTACCCGACACTCAAAACCCCAAAACTATCTTCATGACCGATCCCCGCCGGACTCCGGGCGCCACGCCGCCGGCCCTCAGGCCTCCGGTCCGACCCTCGGGCCTCAGGCCGACTCACCCCTGGGGTCTCCACAGCTTCCTGCCGGGCGGCAGCATCTCCCGCTTGTTCAGGGGCACGATCCCGACGGCCGCCTGCATGATGGTGATGAACTTCTTAAACTTCATCTTCCAA
>CM070090.1:1427500-1562500 GCA_036178185.1 Liparis tanakae | reverse complement strand
TAAGTTGAAGAATGTTCTAATCCATAATTAAAAAGGTCTATTTTTTATAAATATTTTTTACGATGAATGTCATTAAATTAATTTATTTCGGTGTTTTTTTCTTCTTCACCTCAGTTTCTCATTTGTCAATTTACTTCCCTGTACAAATTATTTATAATGTTGATTATATTACTTGTTAACACTATTTACGAACGTAATGTTCTAATGCATAATTAAAAAGGTCTATTTTGAAATGTATTGAACATCAAATGAATGAATATGTTTCTTTCTTCTTCACCTCAGTTCCTCACCTTGATGTATTTCCCTATACAAATTACTTTGAATATACTTTAGAGTGGTAATATTCATGGGGCATGCTCAGGCTGTCAGAATGAAACCACACGGCCGATGGAGAGGATTTAAGTAAACGTTGTGGTAACGTTGTGGTACATCGGATGATAAACAAATGAAATCCCAGAGGAACAATTTCTGATGTTTAACTTTTTTTTTTGCTGATGATGTGAATTCGCAGCTTAAGTGCCGGCTACTTCAAAATGTACTTTGTTTAATTTCCAGCTCTGGCACAGATATTTTGATCCCAGTCAGATTAACCTAAATCCTCTAAACCTGCAGTGTTGGCTTCTGTAAAGCCGCCAGTGGAGGCAGGACACGGGACTTCCCTGGAAACATCCCCCGATATCACATTCATATGGAGTATGGTCATTTTGTCATGCAGTCGGCCATGTAAACCACAGAGAGGTCACGTGATCAACAGCAGTGCACAGGGCTCACATGCAGACCTACAAATGACATGCAAACCATATGTCAAACACCTCCTTTAAACCTCCGGCGCCCCCTTGTGTTTGAATGACATATGGCAACCGATTATACACACTGCAGGGATTTATTATAATATCAAAATATGTTGGATTTACACATTTTCTATTCTTAAAAAAAGAAAGAATGAAGCTATCAGAAAATGTAATATTAATTTATTTCACATAAATACATTCATATCTTACGTGTGATAATATATCACACGTAAGATATAAATGTATTTCTGTGATAATATAATATAACGTGATAATATAAAATATTATCACGTTTTAAATGTCAAATATGTTGTATGTACCCATTTTTTATTCTCAAAAAAATGAATGAAGTCATAAAAACACACAATTGTGTGTTTTATGTTAGTAAAATATCAAAACATTAATATTTTATGTTATCTAATATACATAAAAATGTATGGGATGTACACATTTTAATTGTCAAAAACATAGAATGAAGCCATAAGAAAAGAAAATATTAAGTTTATTTCACAGAAATACATTAATATTTTATGTTTTATATTATTACAATATCAAAATGTGTCAAATATGTTGGAAGTAAACATTTTTAATCCTCAAAAAAGAAGAATGAAGCCATAAGAACATAAAATATTAATTTATTTCACAGACACAAGTTCAAAGTATTGCTATAATACAGCCGTGGGCCTATAAATCACATTTACAAAAAGCGCAGATTTTCAATCATTGAAAGGCAAAAAAGTTGATACGGTACAATATAATCATTATTTTACCTGCAGGATCCAAACTGTTTGAAATAGGCCTTAGTTTGAATTGTTTCCAGAGTAGATGACACAGGAATGTTTAAAAATAGAACACATAAATAATGATCAATTAAAATATAAATTTAATGTCTGAAGCAAATCACGTTCAGGAGGGTATAAACTCGCGCATATTTTAAAGTCTCCAATCTCTCATTCAGATTTCTGACTCCTGAAATCAGCTTTATGTAATTCCAGGATTTCATAAAATAACAGCATTATTTTTCTTCCATCTGATTAAAGTTACACGGCGTCCCATTTCCTCAGGGATCCAGCCGCTGGGAACATCTGCACGGAAAACCCACGCATCCAAAACTACATCTTCTTGGTCAGCACTGTTAAATTATAGCAGCAAAGTGCAAGTAACAAGAGAGGAAACGTCATCGTAGTGTTGTATAAATGTATGTATACATATATATATATATATATATATATATATATATATATATATGGCTGGGGCATGGTACGCGCACAGAAGCACAGACTGTCTGTCATCAGGGAGTTCCTCCTCGTTTGGCTGGTGGCTGACGGAGAGTCAGAGAGGCACACGGTGATGCTCCACAGTCCTGAGGTCTCCACCCTGAGGGCCGAGAGGTCAAAGGTCAGACGTCCAGGTGGCCCCTCACTGGAAAACAAAGAACGGCTGTTAGTTAGGAGAAACATAATGGTTCTTTAAAAGGCTTTGTGGAACCATCACCTACTGGAGAACCATGTTCTCATTTGAGGCACCTTGAGAGGTTCTTTGAAGAACTATTTAAGGAAATGGTTCTTTAAAGAAGGTTTGAAAGGTTCTTTGTGGAACCATTAATGGTGCCTTAAAGAACCATCGAAGGTTCATTGAGGCACCTTTATCGGTTCTTTGATGAACTCTTTAAGTAAATGTTTTTTAAAGAACCCTGGTTTGAAAGGTTCTAAGTGGAACCAGAAATGGTGCATAAAGAACCATGTTTTAAGGGTCTTTGAGACAACTTTATCGGTTCTTTGAAGAACATATTTAAGGAAATTGTTCTTTAAAGAAAGGTTCTATGTGGAACCATTAATGGGGCCTTGAAGAACCATTTTCGAAGGTTCTTTGAGGCACCTTTATCGGTTCTTTGATGAACTCTTTAAGTAAATGTTTTTTAGAGAACCCTGGTTTGAAAGGTTCTAAGTGGAACCAGAAACGGTGCCTCAAAGAACTATTTTTGAAGGTTCTCTGAGACACCTTTATAGGTTCTTTGATGAACTATTTAAGGAAATGGTTCTTTAAAGAACCCTGGTTTCCAGTCTTGGTGCTAAGCTAACCGGCTGCTGCGCTGCGTCGTCGTCGGCACACGCGTGTTGGCGTGTTGAACCGCTGCTCCACGACGCCTCCACAAACTCACCGCTCATCTTCAAACACGTGTTTTAATAATACACGTGTGTGAGTCTCCAGCCGTGAAGAAGAAGCTCGTGTTGATGAACGCCCACCAACCGTTTCATACCAGGTAGACGCCGAGCTCCGTGTCCGACACGCTGCTGCTGCTGGCGGCCGGCGGAGCGTCGTCCACGGCGATGGTGGAGGAGGAGGCCCGGCGACCTTCACCGGAGCTTCAAGGACAAACGAGGGCAACACGGTCATGTTCAGGCCTCATGCTTTATAAAGATTATAAAAGACCTCAATGTCATCAGAACAACAAACACGTGTATTTTATTATGTGTGAGTGAGTGTGTATGTGTGAGTGAGTGAGTGTGTGTGTGTGAGAGTGGTGAGTGAGTGTGTGTGTGTGTGTGAGTGAGTTTGTGAGTGAGTGTGTGTATGTGTGTGAGTGTGTGTGTTTGTGTGTGTGAGAGAGTGTGTGAGTGTGCGATTGAGTGAGTGAGTGTGTGCGTGTGTGTGAGTGAGTTTGTGAGTGTGTGTGTGAGTGTGTGTATGTGTGTGTGTGAGTGAGTGAGTGTGTGAGTGAGTGTGTGTGTGTGTATTTGTGTGTGTGTGAGTGAGTGTGTGTGTGTGAGTGAGTGAGTGAGTGTGTGTGTGAGTGCGTGAGTGAGTGAGTGTGTATGTGTGAGAGTGTGAGTGAGTGTGTGTGTGAGTGTGTGTGAGTGCGTGAGTGAGTGAGTGTATGTGTGTGTGAGTGCGTGAGTGAGTGAGTGTGTGTGTGTGTGAGTGGTGAGTGTGTGTGTGTGTGTGTGTGTGAGTGAGTGAGTTTATGTGAGTGGTGAGTGAGTGTGTGTGTGTGTCTGTGTGAGAGAGTGTGTGAGTGTGCGATTGAGTGAGTGAGTGTGTGTGTATTTGTGTGAGTGAGTGTGTGTGTGAGTGAGTGAGTGTGTGTGTGTGTGAGTGAGTGTGTGTGTATTTGTGTGTGTGTGTGTGTGTGTGAGTGAGTGAGTTTGTGTGAGTGGTGAGTGAGTGTGTGTGTATGTGTGTGAGAGAGTGTGTGTGTGAGTGAGTGAGTGAGTGAGTGTGTGTGTGTATTTGTGTGAGTGAGTGTGTGTGTGAGTGAGTGAGTGTGTGTGTGTGTGAGTGAGTGTGTGTGTATTTGTGTGAGTGAGTGTGTGTGTGAGTGAGTGAGTGTGTGTGAGTGAGTGAGTGTGTGTGTGTGAGTGAGTGTGTGTATGTGTGTGAGTGAGTGAGTGTGTGAGTGAGTGTGTGTGTATTTGTGTGAGTGAGTGTGTGTGTGAGTGAGTGAGTGTGTGTGTGAGTGAGTGAGTGTGTGTGTGTGAGTGAGTGTGTGTATGTGTGTGAGTGAGTGTGTGTATGTGTGTGAGTGAGTGAGTGTGTGAGTGAGTGTGTGTGTATTTGTGTGAGTGAGTGTGTGTATGTGTGTGAGTGAGTGTGTGTATGTGTGTGAGTGAGTGAGTGTGTGAGTGAGTGTGTGTGTATTTGTGTGAGTGTGTGTGTGAGTGAGTGAGTGTGTGTGAAACAAAAAACATGATTTCAATCCTATATTTAGAGACGTTAAATATAAAATCAAGTCAAAGTCAAATCGACCCCAAATGTAACCGGAGAAAATGTATTTTCTTGTTTTCTGTTATTTGAGACATTATATTTGTCTCTTCTTGTATTTTCCTCACTAATCAACCCATAATTAATATACATGTTCTTTAAAGTACCCGTTGTCTTGATCTTGGTTGTTTCCTTGGGTCTTGAAGGACACTCTGGGGAGGAGGTCCGGCTGCTTGGAGGAGCTGTAGACTGGAGGAACAAACAGCTTCATGATGATGTCATATTTACTGTAAAGTAACATATATATATATACACATTTATATATATATATATATATTTATAATCTCTATTGGATGCGTTCCTTACGCTTACAGTTCCCGTCCAGGTGGTCCATGCTCTGGGCCTTCTTCTCCTCCATCTTGTCGTCCTTCAGCGGGGACAGAACCTCCTGCGAGGCCGACTTCAGGGCGTGGAAGGACGTCCTCTTCCTCCGCGAAGACGCTCCCCTCAACGCTGAGGGGGTGAAGAAGAGGAGGGGTGATGTATTAGGTGAAGAAGACGTGTGCGTGATGCACACCGATCGACTCACGGTGCGTCTTCTTGAAGACGGTCGAGCCCATGAACTTCAGGAAGCGGTCGGCGTAGAAACTGGGCCTGTGGACCGACACCGTGTCCTGGGGAGAGGCAGAGCGCGTCACACACACACACACACACACACACACACACACACACACTCACTCACTCACTCACTCACTCACTTACATACATACATACATACATACATACATACATACATAGACAGACATGCACAGTCACACACACACACACACAGATGCACAGTCACACACACACACAGACACACACAGACACACACACACACACACACACACATACATAGACACACACACACACAGACACACAGTCACACACACACACACACACACACACAGACATAGACACACACATACATAGACACACACACACACACAGTCTCACACACACACACAAACACACACAGACGTACAGTCACACACACACACACAGACGCAAAGTCTCACACACACACACACACTCACGCTCGCATACACACACACACACACAGTCACACGCTCACTCACACACTCTCACACACACACACACACGCACACACACACACGCTCACACATAGACAGACAGTGTGTGTGTGTGTGTGTGTGTGTTACGTACCCCGTCGTGTACGAGAGCTTTCCAAGAGTGTTCCATCTTCTTGATGAGCCTTAAAGATGAAATCATTAATAATATTATTGTTCAATCTTTAAATGGTATTTCTAAGTAATCATTTTAAAAATTAAATGATTGTACACATTTTGATATAACTTCATCAAATATACACTGAAATGTAAAGTAACTTTACTTCATTACAGTAAACGTGTGTTTTTGAGCTGAACCAACAGCCACTCTGAGCTCACCTGTAGGACTGAAGGATGTCGATGATTCCCAAAAAGATGAGCAGGTTCTCCTCCTTGTGTTTGGCAGGGATCCCCCCCAACCTGAAGAGCAGGAGGAAGAGGAGCTGGTGTGACCGTGAGTTTATGAAACAGTGAACATTAAACAGTGAAACAATGAAACAATGAAACAATGAAACATTAAACATTAAACAGATCTAAATGCTATAAGCTACCAGCAGGAAAACCATCACCATAGTTAGATGTCTAGTGTCATCCATTCATCCATCCTTCCTTCCATCCATTAATCCATTCATCCATCCTTCCTTCCATCAATTCATCCATCCATCCATTCATGCATCCATCCTTCCATCCATTAATCCATTCATCCATCCTTCCTTCCATCAAATCATCCATTCTTCCATACATGCATCCATCAATCCATTCATCCATCCATCGATTTATCCATCCATCCATCCATCCATCAATTCATTTATCCATCCATCCTTTCATTAATCCATCCATCCATTCTTCCTCCCACTCATCCATCCATGCATCCTTCCTTCCTTCCATCCATTCATCCATCTATTCATTCATGCATCCATCCATTCATCCTTCCATCTATTCATTCATGCATCCATTCATTCATCCTTCCATCTATTCATTCATGCATCCATCCATTCATCCTTCCATCTATTCATTCATGCATCCATTCATTCATCCTTCCATCTATTCATTCATGCATCCATCCATTCATCCTTCCATCTATTCATTCATGCATCCATCCATTCATCCTTCCATCTATTCATTCATGCATCCATCCATTCATCCTTCCATCTATTCATCCATGCATCCATTCATTATGGCACTGTTGTGGTAAATATCTGAACAGTTTGTGTGAGAGGGCAGAAAAAAGAGACTTTGAAACCAAAAAGAGAGAAGAGGAAAGATAGAAGAGGAAAGAGAAAAGAGAAGAGGAAAGAGAAAAGAGAAGAGGAAAGATAGAAGAGGAAAGAGAAAAGAGAAAAGAGAAAAGAGAAGAGGAAAGATAGAAGAGAAAAGAGGAAAGAGAAGGAGAGAGAGACCAGCATGAGGCCAACAGCACTAGTCCGTCCTCACGTGTCGTCGTCGTCGGCGACGGGCTCCGGCGCCTTGGCGTTCCCCTGGATGGACTCCAGGGCCGTGGAGTAGAGAACCTTCTGGCCCTTCCTGCTGTCGCAGCGGTTCTCCCTGACCAGCGGCTTCCTGTCCGACACGTGGATCCCCAGCAGGAGGCTGTAGTCCATGATCTTAAAGCTCTCCAGCACCTGCAGAGACGCAGAACACATGAAGTTCAGTTCTACAGGCTCCCAGTACCGCGGCCTATTCATAAAGCATTTGTAGTTCTCTGTAGTTTATTCTATTTGAATGTGTACTATCTGGATTCTGAAATACGAGTTTGATTAATTCCATGTATTAATGCAACTATTTAACCCATAGTATATATATTTAATAATAAGGAGTGGTTGACACAACACGACTCATACATGGGAGGTTTTCTTCCACCGCCCACAGTAAACATTCCCTAAACTCTCTCTGCTGCTCTAATCCGGGGAATGATCCGGGCTCAACCAGAACGAGCTGATCCCGCATCCCTGTGATGTCATGCAGGAGCTCGTGTCAACAAAGAGGCCTTTGCCGTTCCACCGCGTTACATAACGGAGACATGAGGTCACGCCGGGAGCCTCGCCACGGAGCACGCTACGCCGCCGGACTCCCCGTGACCCGGAGTCCCACCGCTGGGCCGCTAATCCTCCATCAAGTGGCGCCTGTTGTTCCACTCGCTCACGAAACGCCCGGCGCTAATGAGGCCGCCGTACCGGCTCGGGCCGCTCAATGTTCCCCCAGAGGGAACCGAGAGATTAAAACCCACTAAACCCTGGAGCTGTTCTCCTGGACTGTTGGTGATGTTTGAGAACACCGCGCCTCCATGTTGCTAAACTCTCTTTATGGCCTCAAGCTTCAGGCTGACGAGAGACGTCTCCCAGTTTAACCGCCAGACCTCACGGATTTCTCCGATGACATTCCCGCTCCCCGGAGGATGAACCCTTTTTTATTGCAATGACCCCAAGACGAGCACTAGACAGGAAAACAAAGGTTCTTAAATGGTTCCTTAAAAGGCTTTCTGGTCCATCACCTCACTGGAGAACCGTTATTTCATTTGAGGCACCTTCATAGGTTCTTTGAAGAACTCCTTAATGAAATGGTTCTTTACAGAACCCTGGTTTGAAAGGTTCTTTGTGGAACCAGAAATAGTGCCTTAAAGAACCATGTTCTGAAGGTACTTTAAGGCACCTTTAAAGGTTCTTTGAAGAACCCCTTTAAGGAAATGGTTCTTTAAAGAACCCTGGTTTGAAAGGTATACTTTGTTGAACCAGAAAGTGTTCATTTTAGAACCATGTTTTTAAGGTTCTCTGACATACCTTTATAGGTTATTTGAGGACATATTTAAGGAAATGGTTCTTTAGAGAACCCTGGTTTGAAAGGTTCATTATGCAACCAGAAATGGTGCGTTCAAGAAACATTTTTGGAGGTTCTTTGAGACACCTTTATAGGTTCTTTGAATAACTATTTAATTTGAGGAAATGGTTCTTAAGAGAACCCTGGTTTAAAAGGTTCTTTGTGGAACCGAATGGTTCTTCTATGGCATCACTCTGGAGAACCATTTTCGGTTCCAGATGACACCTTCATTCTTCTGTGTGTACTTTTAGGACGTGGTTTGTTCTTTTGTATTTATATTAAATATATATGTTGTACTGTAATGAATAGTTCATCCTTCAGACTTTGAGTCCGGTGAGACTAACTTCAGGAACCGGACATGTGACGACACTTTGAACTCAACGATAACCAAAGAAACCGACACGGCGACCTCCAGCCGACCGCCACGCCGCCACGCCGCCACGCCGCCACGCCCCCGACTCGCCGCCACGACCCCGACTCGCCGCCACACGCCGCCACGCCGCCACGCCGCCACGCCGCCGCCACGCCGCGCCGCCGCCGCCACACGCCGCCACGCCTTCGCCGCCACGCCGCCACGCCGCCGCACGCCACGCCGCCACGCCGCCACGCCACGCCACGCCGCCACGCCGATTCCGCCACACGCCGCCACGCCGCCACGCCGCCACGCCCCACGCCGCCACGCCGCCACGCCCGCCACGCCGCCACGCCGCCACGCCACACGCCGCCACGCACCGCACGCCGCCACGCCGCCACGCCACGCCGCCACGCCGCCACGCCGCCACGCACCCGGCAGTCCCTCTGCAGCGTCTTCATCAGCGCCCCGTAGGTGTCCGGGTCGAAGTTCAGGCCCTCGTGCATCTCCTGGAAGTCCAGGTCCTTGAAGGTGGGCGAGGACTTGGCGCGCTCCTTGCGCGTGGCGCGGCGCTTGTACGAGGACCCCTTCAGGTCGTACTTGTAGTGCATCTTCATGGCGCGCGGCAGCACGTTGTTCATCACCACCACGCGCACCGTGACGCCGCTGCACTGGATGCAGTACAGGCCGTAGAACTTGGGCAGCAGCGTCCTCGGGTTCTGGTTCAGGTTCTGATGGGAAAACGTTGAGACATTATTAGTTTTACTTTATTACAACAAACAAACATACAATCTATGACCTGAATACAAATGTCAATGGTTATATTGTGACAGGCGAGTTTGTGTTTACCAAAGTGAAAAGGGATGGATGGATGAAAAGTAGATAGATAGATAAATGGAAAGATAGATAGATAGATAGATAGATGGATGGATAAATGAATGGATGGATAGATAGATAGATAGATAGATAGATAGATAGACACTGTAAGTATGTAGCTAGGTAGGTAGGTAGATAGATGGATGGATGGATGGATGGAAGATGCATGGATGGATGGATGGAAGGATGCATGGATGGATGCATGGATGAATGGATGGAAGGATGGCAGGATGCATGGAAGATGTATGGATGGATGGATGGATCAATGGATGGATACATGGATGGAAGGATGTATGGATGGATGGATGGATCAATGGATGAATGGATGGATACATGGATGCATGGATGGCAGGATGCATGGAAGATGCATGGATGGATGAATGGATGGAAGGATGGAATATGCATGGATGGATGGATGGAAGGACGGATGGATGAATGGATGGATGAATGCATGGATTCATGGATGAATTGATGGACGGATGGATGGATGGATGGAATGCAGGAGCTCACCATGTAGTAGCCAGGCAGCAGCTTCTGCAGGAACTCGGCCTCCTTGTGCTGCACCGTCTTGATGATGAACTCGTCGTCGCTGGTGAGGTAGAACCAGGAGCTGCTGGCCCCGGGGTTGGACAGCTCGATCAGCGGCTCGTTGCACATCGAGTACTGCAACGCACCAGAAGCCGTTGCCACAGGCGCATTAACAGGAAGAAGCGTTTCTGAAACTTCCGCCTCACAGCGACGGCGTGCGTTTCCACACTGACCAGATAGTCGTCGGGCTTGATGCCAAACAGCTCCCGGAAGTAGCGGAAGGCCAGCGGCGCGTACGTCTTCAGACGGAAATCTGGGTAGTGATGTGCTGGGGTCAGGCTGCTGCCCTCACTGCACAGGGGGAACACACACACACACACACACACACACACACATCGTAACAGAGCGAGAGGCCTTTCCACAGGAGACATTGGCCATGATGAGTGATGAGGTCCGAGTTCCATTTAGCGTCTTCCCTTCCCGTCCTGACTGCTCCGCTGGCTCCCTCTCACTGTCGGCCGACTGGGACTCGGATGCATCAGAGCCATCGTCAGTGCTAGAAGTAACACTTGTGAAATGTGTGGTTTCTACCAAACCACAAGGTAATCACTCTGTAAACTTCCAGAGAAATGACTTCCCTATTGTATTAAGACGAAGACCACATTCTGAAAGCTGTTTGAATCTGTATATCTATCCATCTATCTATACATCCATCTACCTACCTACCTACCTACCTACCCATCTATCATTCATCTACTGTATGTATGTATCTATGTTTATTAAAGCTATTAGAAACATGATTAGCTATATTTGTTAAAATCCTCTCTGACGGCAATCAATAAATCCAACGTTTTCAGACCCAAACTTGACCTTCATGATGTGCATTATAATAATAATATATAAATGTGTGAGGGCGAGGGTCCCACCTGGGCAGGAAGACGCTCTCCACCACTGAGAAGTCCTGCATGAGGACGTCTCGGTCCGGCTTGGAGCTCAGGTTCCCCACCGCGTACCCGATGCCCAGCTGGATGGCTCCCTTCAGCGCCGCCGGCGTGGGCTGAGGACCACACACCAACCCGTTCTCACATCAGCATCCCCAACCCAACACTACTGAATCACATCCAATCACATCCAATCGGATCGCTCCGTCGGCTCCTACTGGACGAGGTGCATCCAGTCGTCAGCATCCAACAGTAACGTGCACGATTCAATGATCTAGTTATGGAGATCTTCCTCGGACAGAACCGAGAAACCCTTTGAGATAGTCACATGTTTCCATGGTGATAGGACTGCAGCACGCCTCAAGAGAAAAAGTACTTTAATGTGGAGAAAATCGGACCAAAAATCGCGAAATAATATAAAACGTGACATTTTTCTTCGAGCATATGAAGTCATTTTAATATAAATATCCCTGCAAGCCGAACAAAACAAAGCTATAATCAAGCCACCATCCCCTCTTCCCCAAACAGCTGTTACGTCACATTCAGCGCTCACACCTTCTCTCTCTCTTCACACGTCTCAACCAAACATTTCCTTTTTTTTAAAGCAAGAAAAAATACTGAGAGGATTTAGAAGACTCCTAAATGTGCATATTGTGTGTTTTTAAGAGCTAAATGAGTGAAGTGTAACTATTCTGACCTTCAGTAGTGATTTAGTAGAGACTCATTGTCGATGGTTCTGACAGTAAAGTAGATGTTTTAGAGTTTTCCTTCTTTCAAAAGCACGACACATTAATATCAGGCGCTTTACCTTTTTATGATCCTTTGCGGCTTTAGAGGCTTTGCTTCCTCTCCCCGCGCCGTCCGGGCCGACGGTTGTTGTTGTTGTTGTTGACATCCTGCTGCCCACAGAGAGAACTTGTGAGAGGGAAGCTCGCCGGCTCCTTCCTCCAACGGCGAGCGCTCCACTTCCTCCTTTCCTCTCAGCGACGACGACCCAACCCGGACGCGCTAAGTCACCTCCCACGGGGCTCCTTCTACCGACACCGCATCCTCCAGGGGTCACGGGGGGTCACGGGGGTCACCGGGGGTCAACGCTCCTGCAGAGGGGAGTAAGAGAAGAAGAGGAGGAGGAGGAGTCACACTCAGGTGAATGTCGGACCTCGTCGATGAAGAACCCCTGTTCTCCTTTGACCGGTTACCCACAATGCATCAGCAGTGCGTCTCTGCCGTGCTCTGGGGGCCAGCCGGTCTGTTCGGGGCTTTTAAGTGCGGGGCCCCTCCCTCGGCCGTGAGCCTCCTTAAGAAGGATCGGAAACCGTTACGCGGCAAAATCCCCCCCGTTTCATAACGGCGGAGCAGAAAGGGCTCAACGTCCTGAACAAGCAGGATCAGGAGAGGACAACAACAACAACAACAACAACAACAACAACACACCGTGCAGACGCTGTGCGTTGTGGCGTTTGCTGCCTCTTGTTATGAATTCCTGTCATTAATCTGAACGCATTGACTCCTGACTCCCAGGGCCGGACTCCTCCCGTGTGACCGGCAGCACATGAGCGCTGAAGGTATGTGTGTGTGTGTGTGTGTGTGTGTGTGTGTGTGTGTGTGACACCACCCTCAGCCCTGAGCTACGAGAACACCTCCACCTGGAACCCAGAGCTGCAGATCCAGATCCTCAGAAATGCTACTTATTTATATTACCGACGCCTCGGGGGGGTGACACGGTGCTCTGAGGAGGAGGTGTGTGTGTGTGTGTGTGTGTGTGTGTGTGTGTGTGTGTGTGTGTGTGTGTGTGTGTGTGTGTGTGTGTGAGAGAGGCCTGAAGGGCCGAGGCTGCAGGTACAAGTGGTTCTCAGGTAGAGTGTCGTTCTCTCGGTTCTCTTCTCTGTATTTACATATTTAAATCTCTCCGGCTTCCGAGAGCTTCGCTTAGAAAGATTCTGATCAAAGGCCAACAACATGTGACCGGTCCGCTGGGGGCTGATTAATAACACTAATAACACTAATAACATTAATAATACTCAAATAAAACACAAGAAAAGCTTTTAAAATCCGACATGTCCTAATCCCGTCCTCGCTCTGACGATGACATCATTGAGACCGTCCCTCAGCGAGGATGACGGACAGCTGTCAACAGAGGAGGGGTCATCAGGCTGTTGACTTGGCTGTAGGCCGTGTGTGTGTGTGTGTGTGTGTGTGTGTGTGTGTGACTCAGGGTTGAACCGGCCCACGCCCTCGACCTGCACTCTGCAGCTCGTTTGCATACATGTAAACGTCAACAGCCACCTCCAGATCACTGCCGACATTTTACTCTCTCTCTCTCTGTCTCTCTCTCTCTCTGTCTCTCTGTCTCTCTCTCTCTCTCTCTGTCTCTCTCTCTGTGTCTCTCCAACATGGAGGGAAGTGGTTGCCCTGTATCCTCCTGTGATGCTACCATCAGTTTATTTATTTCCCTTTCCCGGAACGACACACACACACACACACAAACACACACACATACACATACACATACAGAGACACACACAAACATACATACATTTACACGCACACACACACACACACAAACACAGACACACACACACATACACATGCAGACACAAACACAAACATACATACATACATATACACACACAAACACACGCACACACACACAGACACACATCCACAGACACACGCACACACACACACACACACGCACACACACAAACACAGACACACGCACACACACAAACACAGACACACACACACACACACACACACAAAAACACACGCACACACACACACACAGACACACGCACACACACACACACACACACACACACACACACACACACACACACACAGACACACACACAAACACGTACACACACAGACACACGCACACACACACAGACACACACAGACACACGCACACACACACACACAGACACACACACAAACACACACACACGCACACACACACAGACACACGCACACAGACACACACACAGACACACGCACACACACAAACACAGACACACGCACACACACACACACACAGACACACGCACACACACGCGCACACACACAGACACACGCACACACACAAACACAGACACACAAACACAGACACACGCACACACACAAACACACACACACACACAAACACACACACACACACACACACTCCTTATCAGCGGTAACGCAGCGCTACTTGACACGCTGCAGCTCAGAGGGCTGAACACACAGAAGGGAAACAGGTGCCTTCAGGTGCCTTCAGGTGCCTTCAGGCGCCTTCAGGCGCCTTCAGGTGCCTCCAGAGAAACGCCGACTCCGCAGAACCGACCCGTCTTACCGTGACCGACATGGCGGAGCGACGACAGGAAGAAGAATCAACGAGACTCCGACATGAACTCTGAGCGGCGGAGTGGAGACGGAGCTGCAGCGAGAGAGCATCCTCACCACATCCCTCTCTCCCTCCCTCTCTCTGTTTCTCTCTCCCCCTCCCTCCCTCCCTCCCTCTCTCTCTCTGTCTGTCTGTCTGTCTGTCTCCCTCTCTCTCTCTCTCTCTCTCTCTCTCTCTCTCTCTCTCTCTCCCCCACCTGTTGTAGTATTCCTCATGAGTCAGTCTAGTCATTCACATTTCCTCATACATCAGTAATACTACACGCCACACTGTTTATAAAACTATATTAAAACAATTAGATATGAGTTTGCCGCCTTTATACTACCTTTATTATCACCTCTTATTTTAAAAGAGAGAGAGTTAGAGAGAGAGATAGAGAGAGAGAGAGAGAGAGATGTATTTGAGTACATACATTAAGTACATTGTTGTGGTACTTGTACTTTACTTGGATTATTCCCATTTTAGGCTTAATCCAGTTAAATTTGAGGGCAATACACTAATGACAAAATACAATCCATTGGTTAAGATTTAAAATTGAATTGTTTACCAAGGGGGCGGGGCTGGGGGCGGGGCTTAAGAGCCGTACCTCACCACCACCTTCCTCCCTCCGGCCGCCGCTCTCTTCCTCTTGTCTCCTCTGACCTCTCATTTCTATTCCAACGAGCTTCACTGGCGACATTTGCATGCTGCACGTTGAGAGAGAGACAGAGAGAGAGAGAGAGAGAGAGAGAGAGAGAGAGAGAGAAAGAGAGAGAGAGATGCTGGACACTGATTGGATCCCTTCTTCTTCCTCCAAAGGCGATGCAAACTATATGGTGATCGAGGCTGAGATCAGTTTTCACCTGTCGTGTTCACCCCCCCACCCACACACACACACACACATTTAGACACACACATACACACACACTCAGACAGACACACACACATACACACACACATGCAGACACACGCACACATACATTTAGACACACGCACACACACACACACACAGGCACAAACACACACGCGCACACACACATTGCATGTGTGAGCCGTGATGAGACTCTTTTAATGTTGCATGTACCAGCAGCTCATTGATGTCTGTGTTTTATGTTGTATTTATTCGTATTTATTTGTATTTTAAATGTCGTGTTTTAAATTATAGATGTATTGTCTTAATGTTTTTCCACGTTTTCTTATCCTTTACTTACGTCAGTGCTCCCCTCTGACCACCAGGGGGCGCCGCTGCAGCTTTAACCCACCTGGAAACCCTTCCACATGGACACTTCTATCTCCTCCCAAACCATCTGACCTCATCTGAGCCGCGGTGCTTATTCCTCTCGACCTCATCTACTCCCTCCGTTGTTCTTTATACCTTTTTATTTATTTATTTGTTTTCACTTTCTCTTTTTCTCACGCTTTTCTTATACCGTCTCTGCTCTTCTCCGACGCTCCCCCCCCCCCCCTCTCCTGCAGAAGTGGGACAGAGGTTGAATGGTTGGAGGCTTGTTTTGGGAACACCAGATGTGTGTGTGTGTGTGTGTGTGGGGGGGGGGGCTGGAGGCCTTCAGATGGCTCAGCTCATGTCCTCCCAAGATTCCACAGGTGACCTTTGTCACACTGCAGGGAAGACGTCCAGCTTCTCTCCCCCCGCCGGAGGGTGATTGAAGGAGGTCCGCATCGGTCTTCATGGATGAGGACGTGGCTCTGAACCACAGTTTATTTCAAACTAATATACATTTCTAGAATATTGTTGTTTATTTCTCCCCTGGATACAATACCGCTGCTGAAACTCGAGCTCCGTCAGCTTGGCGCTGCTTGAATTCTGCAGAGCCAGTCAACTGAATGCATTGTGTTTAATGACAGTTTACTCATGATTTTATTGTATTTGCCAAAGCTTTTGGATTGCCTTTTGTGTATGAAAGTTGATTATATTTGATTATATTTATTAGTATATTTATAAAAATGCAGCTTTTAGTCCAGTCGTGGCTAATGAGGCCAACTATACCCTCATGAACCCTGATGACCCTCCAACTCCACCGATACACACTTTGATTTGTACAATTGTGGAGTTCCCCTTTTAAGATGTTTAAAAAAACATGTATTATTCTGTGTGTGTGTGTGTGTGTGTGTGTGTGTGTGTGTCGTGAGTCTTCAGTGTGAGTCTGGGTGCAGAGTGTCTTCACGAGGCATTTCACCATCGTCGACCACAAAGAGTCACAACGCGGTTACATTTGTTTAAAGTTGTATTATTTTGGCCTGTGCGTTCCTGTTGAAGCTCCTGAGTCGTTGAGGATCAACCTCAGTGTGAAGTAATATAAATGCACGTTTCTTGATGTTGTTGGTGAGTTTCAGAGCCGTTTACTCTCTCAGTTGTTCTCCTGGAGCCTCCGTGTTGGTGCAGCTGTCATCGGACGCCGTGGGGGGCCGCCTTCACCCCGGGGGCTGCTGGGAACCTCTTCGACACCTCAGAGAAACACAGGGATGGAAATGATTAAAATGCATCACTGCTTATACAGAAAAAACAAATCACTCACAATACTGCAAATAGTCTAGCGCACGAAGAACCGTCGCATGGAGACTGCCTGTAGTTTGACTTTAAGCTGCTTCTCGTCCTTTTTTCTTTTTCTTTTTATGTCCCCGCTCCAGACCTCCAGAGAAACCAGAGAACAGATCACTGTCACCTTTACCTTAGTCCAAGCTATGCATTCATTATTATATTATTTATTATTATCTATGTATTATTATTATATTATTTATGTATTTATTATTTATGTATTCATTATTTATGTATTTATTATTATATTATTTATTATGTATTATTAATATTATATTATTTATGTATTTATAATTTATGTATTTATTATAATATTATGTATTATTAGTATTATTATATTATTATTTATGTTTTTAATATTTATGTATTTATTATCTATATATTTATTATTTATTGTTATTTCATATTATTTATTATTACTCATTATTATTTTTTGTCCCTGTATTATTATTATACTATTATGTTATTATTTATGTTTTTAATATGTATGTAGTTATGTATTTATTATCTATATATTTATTATTTATTGTTATTTCATATTATTTATTATTACTTATTATTATTTTTTGTCCCTGTATTATTATTATACTATTAGTTATTATTTTTCTATTTATAATTTATGTATTTATTATTATTTAAAAAACAAAAAACAAAGAACCTTTTAAACCAGGGTTCTCTAAAGAACAATTTCCTAAAGAGTTACCTATAAAGGTGCCTCAAACCTAAAAATGGTTCTCCAGTAGGTGATGGTTCTTCAGAGAACCACAACACCTTTTAAAGAACCATTGAAGAACCTTTAATTGTGTATCGTTATGAATCCAGACCATAATATCTGATCTCCAGACCTCACCTGTCTCTCCAGGTGTGCGATGTGCCTCAGCCGCCTGCCGATGGTTCTGTCTCTCGCCGTGACCTCTAAGGTCAGCCGGTCCAGCCTCCGGGCCTGCTCCTCCATGACGGACTACACAGAACCACAGCCGACACTTAGGCCTCGCCCTCCTGGGGGGGGGGGGGGGGGTCACGCTTCACGGGGGCCTCTCACCTGGATGGAGTCGGCGGGGAGCCCGGTCTGACCCCGTGACCTCGGCTCCGTCAGGCTCTTCACCTTCTGGACGATCCGGTTGCCGCGGCGCCGCGTGGGTCTCTGCTCCCGGTCCAGGTCCTCCAGAACCTTCTGCAGGTCTCTGGAGGACCTCCACAGCCGGTCCCCCCTGGCGCTCATTATCTGAAGGTCCTTCCTCACCTACAGAGCAGAAACATGACATCACTTCTACTGCTTGAAGAAGAGGAGGGAGAAGAAGAAGAAAAAGGAGGATGAGGAAGAGGGAGAACAAGAAGAACGAGAACAAGAAGGAAAAGGAAAAGAAGGTGTAGAACAAGAACAAGAAGACGAAGAAGGAGGAGAAGCAGAAGATGGAAAAGTAAAAGAAGATGTAGAACAAGAACGAGAAGAAGAAGAAGAAGAAAAAGGAGGATGAGGAAGAGGGTGAAGAAGAAAAAGAAGAAGAAAAAGGAGGATGAGTGAGAAGAAGAAGAAGAAGAAGAAGAAGAGGGAGAAGAAGGATGAGGAAGAGGGAGAAGATGAATAAGAAAGAGGGAGAAAGAGGGAGGACAAGAAGAAAAATAAAAAGAAGGTGTAGAACAAGAAAAAGAACAAGAAGGAAAAGGAGATAGAAGAAGAACAAGAACAAGAACAAGAACAAGAAGAACAAGAACAAGAAAAAGAAAAAGAAGAAATGGAAGTGGAAGAACAAGAACAAGAAAAACAAGAACAAGAAGAAGATGGTTCTTTAAAGAACCCTGGTTTTAAAGGTTCTTTGAGGAACCAGAAATGGTTCTTCTATGGCATCACTCTGAAGAACCATATTTGTTTCCAGGTGGCAGCGTCATGGTTCTGTGTGTGTGAGGCGGGGTTCCCTCCTCACCTGCCTGTGGGTCCGTCCGGCCTGTGAACTCTGCTTGTGAAGGTTCTCCAGGTTCTCCGCCGCCCCGTCTAGCTCCGCCCCCTCCTGCTTCCCCCGCCGCTCCAGCTGCTCGGCGTTCTCCAGCAGCCCCTGCATCAGGCGAGCCAGGCCCAGCGAGAGCATCCTCAGCTGGGCCGCCGGGACCTCCCCCGCCGCCGGCGCTGGAGGGGGGGCGCGGCGGGCCTGACACAGGCCCACCAACAAGAAGGGCAGAACCCAGGAGGTCATCGGGCGGAACCCTCAAAGTCCTCTTCTGAAGGTCTAGAAGACTCTAGATTCTGAATCTGAAGCAGAACCGGATCCGACCAAGGAGGCCGCTACGCTTCCAGGCTCAGGAGAAGAATCCACATCAGCTGCCGGGCCTCCGGAGTCCTGATGTGGTCTCTGGAGGTCCGGAGCATCGAGACTTCTTATAAAGGATAGAGGGATGAGGAGAGGGAGGAGAGCAAGGCGGACACAAGGGGGGGAGGGGGGGTTCCCAGACTAATGGACTAGGCTTAAGAATCAGAAAATCTAACCAGCGCTCTGAATATTTTATACATAACGTATTCACGAATGCACGCGAAACATTATTAAATATGAAGGATTAGATTCTGCTGCTAATAAAAGCTGATGAAGTTAATCATCGTAAAGGAAGGCTGAAGGCTAGTGAACACTTTGCCCCCCTTACATTAAAGTAAAGCAAGAGCGACATCTAGTGGACGTTAGAGGAACTGCAATGAAATTCTTTCCTCTGTTTTCTTAAATTCAGTCCTCCCTTTCAGGATTAGTTGTTAATGTTGCTTTAATGTTACCGGTGAGTATTCCCTCTAAATATATTTAGACATTAGGTAACCGTTTACCGGTGTTACGGTTTAACAGGCGACCCCGTTAACCGGCGACGTTTCAGCCGAAAGGTCCGTTGGTGGCCGAACACGTATAGCTGTCCTCGTGGATGCCTGCTTGGTTTAGTTGTGTAATGCAGTGTAAAACCTTCTCATACACATACTAATAGATACTATACCAATTAAACTGTGGCATTCACGAGGGCAGCTAAGCTACATATTAAGTTATCTTCCTATTTTCAACAGCCCTGTAACTACGACATCGACACCCGCACGAGCTCATTAGCATAACCGTTTAGCAGCACGTGCAGCGGATAACAGACAAGGCCCTAGCCATTAGCTGACGCACATTTGTAGCTTAATGCTAGTGTAGCTTTGAATGAAACTGAAGGAGTTATACAATACTTTAATCCTTTATACAAGTATTTTCTCTTTCTCAGACAAGTAACATGATGAAGCTAAACTGTGTTGACCTTGACGGGTGTCTGGAGGAGTTCACTCACCTCGAACAGGTAAGGTAGCTAAATGTAGCTAGGCTAACGCCAGCTAAGCTTATGCCATGGTAGCTAATTAAGGACTTATCTGTGCCATTTGATTCACTTTTCTCACTGTTTCGTAGTTTGTGCTACTTCATATCTAAAGGTTTGAGAGAATGAGTTGAATAGAAATGTAACTAACTTCCTCCCTTTAAAGATAAGTAGCTAAAAAACGGTTTTAAGGAGTAGCTACACGGTTAGCCTCCTAAATTGCATTAAATTCAATAATAAATGACCATAACCATAGTAGTTTTCTAATTTGTGGCATATTGCAACTTCTAGTATTTATTCATTGTTTTATTTAAATTAGTGTTTCCTATTTTACCTAAACATTTAATGCAAAACTATATTATCTGTATTAAAATAACGAAGCTAACAGCTAAGTAACTTTATACCTTTTTATTTTTTATGACGCAGACAATTACAGCGGTAAATGGCAAAAACAACATGTTGGAGATCATGCTGGAGGACGCCGAAAGACTCAAGAAGTTCTATCTGACCAAGGAGAAGAGTCTCATCGAGGGTGAGTGTTTTAATCTTGAACCTTGAGTGTTTTAATCTTTATTAACTTTGAGTTTTATTTAACCTTTTTTTTGACTGCAGGTTACATATTTTCCTGAGCTGTGAAATCCCCTGTTGAGCTTTATGTGGTGTATGGTTCCCTCTGCTGGTGATGTGCCCATCTACAGTCTCCAGATTTGTATTTGTGAAAATATTCAGATGGGCTGATGACTTTGTATACATTTCATTTCTACTACACTGTTGTGCAGTTAAATGTAAAAAACGATGAGAGGAAGATGATGAATTTACCGTGTCAGACTTGGTCTTACTCCTAATTGCATGTAAAATACAGTGTTGTAAATAGAATCAAGCAAGAAATACATTTAATTAGTTTTATCGACAGTATTTCATTAATTGCGTTGCTGAAATATAATCTGTTTATTTGCATGCCACCTGTACAAGTTGCTCAATCTGTCCACCTACTTGTTGCAGAGAGAGACGGTCTTCTCGTCACCGTGAACAGACTGCAGCAGACTCTGCAGGAGCAGTGCAACCTCAGAAGTAAGTGCAAAAACACACTGTGTGTGTATATATACACACACACACACACACACACACACCAGGTATATATTTATAATACCACTGGATACTTAAAATACTCAAGTCAGTTTTTTTCAGGAAGAAATATCCTAATCCTTAGCATTGAAGTAGCACAGGTTCAAGTTAAATAAGAACAGATATATGATTCTAGATGTAATAGTGTTGCTGTTATGTTTGCTTTTAATGTTGTATAGAGCAAAGGCAGTGATGAAGATGTCATATTATAGTTATAATGTGGATCTAAATGTGACCCAGAGCACCACTACTATAGTTTACATGAAGTGGCATTTTAGATAAAATTCTTCGGACGGCTTCATTATTTTTTTTAACTGTTGACGTAGTCGAGAACGAGAGACTGAAGAACGACGTGGTGGACGTGAAACGGCAGAGCGAGAGAATGGCGAAGGTAAGAACTTATTGTTGAATACAGCGGTTAAGTTTAAAAGATAGATATATTTCCACTTCTGTCTACAGCTGGTCTGTGATGCATGTTCTCTGGATGTTGTGGATGTTGGGGACATTTATTAATCTATGTCGGCTCAACGCAAGATCTGAATTTCCAATTCAAATTTATAACACATAATACTAAAATAATAATACAGTCTTACTCACCCTTTACTCCACTTGTGCACAAATAGTCTATATAATAATAAAAAAGTTGTGATTTACAAGCTTTATTCTTGTTTTTTTGATATTTTCTATTAATGGAAATGCTTTTTCTTTAAAGCTCAAACTTTCCTCGGACTTTTAATTCTTTGTTTTTATTATTTGGATGTGTGGAGAGATGTCTCACCAATCCTAGGTCATTTGCCAGGTTTGTGTAACTTTGTGTTTACACTAATGAATTAGTTTTCTCTGCTTGATAAAAACTGTTCAATTTGTCATCAGATGGTTAATTTCTGTAAAATATGCAGACGTTGCAATATTTGAAGCTCATTTATGCCTCTCAAACCTTTAAAACGAGGTCTCAACTCCAGATGTTTGTTGCTCGTACGTCGTTTGAATCCAACGCGTGTGGTCGCCAGGACGCGGCGGCCGAGCTGCGGCGCCTCGTCGGCGAGATGAGGGCAGAAGGAGACGGCCACCAGAGGGCGCTAGAGGCCGCGAGGCAGCAGGGCAGAAGAGAGGCGGAGGACGCCCGCAGGGAGGGTTTCCACCAGCGTAAGACAGGGACAGAATACTCAGACCATATATGTAAACATTAGCCAGCAGGAAGTCTCTACAGCTGCCACCGGAAACTCAAAACACATCTTTTCTGACTATATCTGGATTAAAACACAGATTATCACGTTTTATTGTGGTACTTTTGTAGTTCGACTACGTTGAGGAAATGTTACTTTCTGTATTCTTGTTGTTCTTAGTTTGTACTCTTGGTTGATTCACTTATTGTAAGTCGCTTTGGATAAAAGCGTCTGCTAAATGTAATGTAATGTAATATAATAGAATAGAAATATACTTTATTAATCCCCAAGGGGAAATTTGTCGACAAAGTAGCACCAATAAACTAAACACACAAGAATAAAATATAAATATAAGAAAGAAAGAAACAGTGACTGTGCATAAAGTACACAAAGTGAAATATAAAATACAAAATAAAATATATATGCAAATTCATATAATGTAATGTAATTAGCCCTAAATATAAGACACAGAGTGATTAAAGTCCCGTAGCAGTAATAATCATATCAGCCCACAGCATAAGAGAAGAGAAGTGTGTCCCTGATTGACCCGTCTCCATCCGGTTGTTCCTGCTCCCTCACAGTGGAGGCTAAAGATGCAGAAGTGAAGGAGCTGCTGCAGAAAAGGGATCTGGAGGTGGAGGAGGTGAAGAAGAGGCTGAAGGACCAGGAGAGGGAGAGGCAGAGCGAGCTCCTCAAGTTACAGATGGAGGTACGTTCAAATGAGACCTCTTCTGATCCGCCACGTACAATGAGAAAGTCCCAATAATTTACTTTATTTTAAAATTTAAAGACTTGACTGACGTAGGAATGGACTGTTTATTAATATCTGTGAACGACCTGTTGGTGTTTACATGCAGTGGGTTTAGCTTCACGGTCTGGAGGTCAAGTGAGAAGCCGTGGAGACGGTTCACATGAGTTTTGAGTTTTATTTTGAAGTTTTCTTTTCTTTTAAACGCAGCTCTGCTTTTGTTTTGAAAGGCCAGTTTCATCCGCCGCCTCCTTTCAGCTCTCTGGCGTTTGTGTTTTGTCAGTTTGGGGCGAAGCTCGCCCGAGTCCAGAGCGCGGCGCAGAGCAGCCGGCAGCAGCAGCAGCAGCAGCAGCAGCACGGCTCACAGCTGCTGCCCCAGAGTGTGTACAAGAGGGTGAGCGTCACACACACACACACACACACACACACACACACACACACACACACACACACACACACACACACACTACAGGGGCTCACAAGGTGCGTAACACACATACGTGGTGACACACCTGTACCCCGTGTGCTCGGCTCCTCTGCCAGACGCTTTGTGTCACTTTGGATTCTCGGCCTCTTAAAGCCGATTCGATGAGGAACCCGGACGCCTCGTCTCGTTGTTCCCGACGTCGGGATCCTTCCCAGCATGCACCTGCAGAGTGGAGCGCGCACCCAAAACCTGTAGAGAGTAGAGACCCTCTTATCGGCCTCCACTTCCTGCTGTGTTGCTCTGCGTGGCGTCCTCGTGAGCTGAAGAGACGCTTGACGTCTGAAGCGATGACGTCATCGAGACGCCGAATTATCCAAAAACACGAAACTTTAGAATCATGAATTATAACGAACACGATCACAGTGAGCGATCGCGAAACACAAGAACCGTGTGTGTGTGTGTGTGTGTGTGTGTGTGTGTGTGTGTGTGTGTGTGTGTGTGTGTGTGTGTGTGTGTGTGTGTGTGTGTGTGTGTGTGTGTGTGTGTGTGTGTGTGTGTGTGTGTGTGTGTGTGTGTGTGTGTGTGTGTGTGTGTGTGTGTGTGTGTGTGTGTGTGTGTGTGTGTGTGTGTCCTCAGAAGCTGCAGTTCTTCCAGGAGGAGAAGAACAAGGAGCTTCTGGTTCTGCGTCAGAGGATCAAAGAGCTGGAAGAGAACCAGCGTGGCGTCAGCTTCGGTGACGGCCGCCTGAAGAAGAAGAAGATCTAACTTCACCTCCCCCCCTCTCCTCCTCCTCTGACTTTACAAAAGTGACTAAAGTTTACAGAAAATCGAGATTAACATGGAAGCTAAATTGAGAGTTCCTCAGCGTTCCTTTATTTAGCTTCCATGCTAATCTCTAAACTTCCGTAAACTTGCTGCCCGGCGTGCAGGTGAGCGGCTGCATGTACCATGTACCGGCACATCCCCGTCTAAGGCTTTAATCCAATCAGACGCCTGCATGTTATACCTGTTCATCTGTCCAAGAGAAAATAAATAGTTTGACTTATTCCCTTCAGATTCCTTGAAGTCAAACTTTTTACACGTTTACATCTTAAAGCCCCGAGCTGAACTCCATTTCTGGAGTTGTGTTTATACATACGGCCTCTACGCTCATCATCCTCTACGCTCATCATCATCATCAGTTTCATAACAAACATGAAGAAATCAACTTGGCTATAATAAGAATGAATTTCTGCAGCTGTGATAAGCGCCCCCCCCCAGCAGACTTGGCCTTCCTGATCTCTTAATCTGCTGCTCAGCCGGCGCTGAAGAGGTCAGGGAGCTAATCGCCATGGGAACATCGGGTAACTCCGTTGCGTAACATCGTCTTCCCGGGAGAAGATATAGTGTGTGGCGCAGCGCGTCCCACACACACACACACACACACACACACACTGCAGAGCGTGCTGCTCATGCGTGTGGATACACTATGTCCACGTTTAGCGCTGGATGTTTTTTCCGCCTCCCTGAAGCGACATTAGGAACCGGAATCTGCGGATTGTCGCGACCCGGATTAGAGGTCGTGACACCACCTTAATCCGTCATCAAAGAGGAGAGGCGGAGGTGAGCATGTGAAGGGGCGGGGCCACGCCGAGCGCCGGTTCTCTCGTCACCCTAGGCCCCGCCCCCTCGTGTCTTTTTTGTCCTCGTGTTCTGTAGCGTGTCCAGGAGGACGGGATGAGGCTCCGGCTGCTCCGGGACCTTCGGCCAGGATTTCGGCAAACAAGATCTAATAAAATCTTTTTCTTTTAGAATGGATTCCACGGCTGGGATGTGCCGACATTTGGAAACCTGGTAAGAAAACCAGAATATTGTTTTCTTTATGGCCTATTTATTTATTTATTTTGTATTCCTGTGTTTTTCAAGGTGTCTCGTAGATCTCAATGTGAGATGCTTTCAGAGGGTTCTATGTGGAACCAGAAATGTTGCCTTCAAGAACCATGTTTTACGGTTCTTTGAAGAACTATTTGAGGAAATTAATCTTTAAAGAACCCTGGATTATAAGGTTCTTTGAGGAACCAGAAACGGTGCCTTAAAGAACCATTTTTCTTTAAATAAGTGGGTAGCACATCCGTCTTTCTATCAGGTGGTCGGCGGTTGAATCCCCGCCCTAGTCGACGTCCTTGAGCAAGGCACTCAACCCCGAGTAGTGACTGTAAGTCACTTTGGATGAAAGCCAAACATCTAATCGTCTACATGACGTGTGATGTCATGATGTCATGTCATGATGTCATCATGTGATGTCATCATGTCGTGATGTGATGATGTCATGTCATGTGATGTCATGATGTCTTCATGAGGAATCGTTTGAGCCGGTGCGTCTAACAGTTATTTGGAGTCAGACTTTTTTAAATGACTGATAGATAGATACTTTATTAATCCCGAGGGAAATGTAGGTCAGCCAGTAGCTTAACTTAACTCGCAGTATAACAACAATACACACAGGGGGAACATGTACACAGGGAGTAGGGAGTATACAGAATGTACAGATATTACAGATGTAGTGTGCATTGATTGAGTGTTGATGTTGAGGATAGTGCAAAAAGCTATAAATAAACCAGTCTGTGCAATGGGCTAGTATAGCCAAAAAGAGTAAAAAAAAAAACGTAAAAATATGGACAGTGGGATGGAAAAATAGAAATGAAAATGAATGAAAATAGCTGAGAAGCGGAGAGGAGACGGAGGTAGACTCATGCAGAGTCCCCCCCCCCCCCTCTGTGTGGTGTTGTATGGCCCTGTTGTACATAATCAACTTCTTTAAAGAACCGTTTCCTTAAAGAACTTCAGAGAACCCTTAACGGTGTCTCAAGGAACCTTAAGCATACGGTCCTTGAAGGCACCATTTCTGTCTTCTAAAGAACACGCGCTGTAATAACGTTAAAGTCGATGACGTCATCGTGATCTGACGACCTTCACCAGGTATGTCCGGTTCCTCTCAGCCCGACCGTGAGCCGGTTCCGGTCTCGTGACGGTACCTGGTGTTTGACGATGACCTCGTTGCAGAGATGCCGGGAGGCGGCGGGCCCCCGGCGGCGGACGCGGCGGCGCCCCCCGAGGAGCGGCGGTGTCGCCGTGGCAGCTACAGCCTGACGGACAGCTCGGAGGTGGAGCCGGACGACGGAGCGCCGCGCCGCACGCCGCTGCAGAGGCTCAGCGCCGACATGCGCCACGACGAGAACGCCATCAAGGACCTGATCATCGGCCGCCGGGTCGGCTTCTACAAGGTCCGCGGGGAGATCGGCTGCGGAACGTTCTCCCGGGTCAAGCTGGCGTTCCACGCGCTGACCAAAGGTAGAAGAACCCGCTTTAAATAACTTGAGATCACTTTAGATCACTTTAATTAATGAGCGAGGCGTACGCTGTGACTACATACACACGGAACAATTAAGGTTCTTTAAAGGCGTTGTGGTTTTACGAAGAACCATCACCTACTGAGGAACCATCTTTTCGTTTGAGGAACCATCATAGGTTCTTTGAAGAACCCTAAGGAAATGGTGCCTTAAAGAACCATGTTTAAAGGTTCTTTGGTTTTGAAAGTTCTTTGAGACACCTTTATGGGTTCTCTGAAGAAGAAGAATGGTTCGTAAATGGTTCTTTAAAAGGCTTTGTGGTTCTACGGTTTGAGGAACCATCAAAGGTTCTTTGAAGAACTCTTTAAGGAAATGGTTCTTTAAAGAACCGTGGTTTGAAAGGTTCTTTGTGGAACCCTAAATGGTGCCTTAAAGAACCATGTTGTGAAGGTTCTTTGAGACATTTATGGGTTCTTTGAAGAACTTTTTAAGGAAATGGTTCTTTAGAGAACCCTGGTTTGAAAGGTTCTTCGTGGAACCAGAAATGGTTCTTCTATGGCATCAATCTGAAGAACCATTTCCGGTTCTAGATGGCACCTTCATGGTTCTGCGTGGGAACAAACAACGAGTAGCAGAGGAAAGAAGAACAAGATGGCCGTCGTATAAGAGATGAAATGTTCACGATCAGTAATTAAAGTCTTTGAAGTGACGTGTTGACGTGTTGATGTTTGTCCGTCAGTGGGTTTCTGATCACATGACGTGTTACGCTTCTCCCCCCCCCCCCCCCCCCCCAGACAAAGTGGCCCTGAAGGTTCTGGATAAGAGCCGCCTGGACAGCCGGGCCCAGCGCCTGCTGTACCGGGAGGTGCTGAGCATGGAGCGGCTGCTCCACCCCAACCTGCTGCGCCTGTACGAGGTGGTGGAGTCGCCCCGCCGCCTGTACCTGGTGCTGGAGTACGCCGGGGGCGGAGACCTCCACCAGCGGCTGGCCGCCCAGGGGAGGCTGCCCGACCACGCCTGCAAGGTCACCTTCGCCCAGATCGTCTCCGCCATCAAGCACATGGTCAGTGACCCCCGTCAGTGAGGAGCGTGAAGTGACCAGCAATGATCACTGAGCCGAGATCAAGAAGTAAAGAGGTCGACACGGGAACATGCAGGAGCATCTAGAACCCAGTAGCCGTAGAAGAACCATGTCTGGTTCCTCAAAGAACCTTTCAAACAAGGGTTCTTTAAGGCACCAGTTCTTTAAATGAATAAAATGGTCCCCCAGTAGGTGATGGTTCTTCGTAGAACCACAAAGCCTTTTAAAGAACCATTATTGTTCTGTGTGTATCTTATAATATTAATATTAATAAAATGTCCCGCGGACCATTTATAAAGTCATCTGTTCCTCTGCAGCACGACATCAACGTGATCCACCGGGACCTGAAGGCGGAGAACGTTCTGTTCTCCGGTTCCGGCTGCGTCAAGGTGGCGGACTTCGGCTTCAGCACGCAGGTGTCTCACGGCGCCGCGGCGCTGGACACGTTCTGCGGCTCGCCGCCGTACGCCGCGCCCGAGCTCTTCCGGGACGAGCGCTACGTGGGCGCGGCGGTGGACGTGTGGGCCGCCGGCGTTCTGCTGTTCTTCATGGTCACCGGCACCATGCCGTTCCGGGCCGACACCATGGGCAAGCTGCGGCGCCGCGTCACGCAGGGCGCCTACACGCTGCCCCCCTGGGTGCCGGCGCCCTGCCAGCGCCTCATCCGCGGCATCCTGCAGGCGGCGCCGGAGGACCGCTACGCCGTGGACCAGATGCTGGGCTGCGATTGGCTGCTGCCCGTGCAGTTCCACAGGGCGCCGGCGGGCCCGCGGGACTCGGAGCGCCGGGACCAGGAGGAGGAGGAGGAGGTGCAGGAGGAGGTGCGCGGCCTGATGGAGGAGCTGGGCTTCACCGCGGAGCACCTGCAGAACAACCGGGCCGACGACAGCCGCAGCCCCGTCACCGGCGTGCACCGGGTGCTGCTGCACCGCGTCCAGAAGAGGCGGGGCTGCGACCGCCCCCCCGTGGTGCGGGGGCTGGTGATGGACCCCAAGAGGGAGGGGCTCCGGGCCTACAAGGGCCTCAGGCACACCTCCAAGTTCTGCGTGCTGTCGTAAATAAAAAAAACACATTCATATAAACTTTAATTTTTTACAAATTTGTAGTTTTTTTTTATATACTTTTTATACTTTGTATTGTTTGTGCTGTGTTGACTTGTAGTGACTAACAAACACTTTAAACACGTTTTTATTGTGCAACGTTTCACTTTTCTTGTTTAGCATATTCAGTTTATGTCAAAGTGCCTATAAGTAAAATGTAATAAAGTTATACATTCAACTAAAGAGTGATTTTATTTTCTGTTAGGCATATTTTCAGGGTCATGGAGATAAAGATGAACTAGTCAGCGTCAAATATACATTCAATGGAAAAATATATAAGAATAATTATGAATGCAAAGAATAAATGTGATAGTTATCCGGCTCCGCCCTCTCCCTGAAGGCTGCAGCAGCTGGCAGGACGCCAGATGACCCGGACCCTCAACCGGCCCAAACCAGACAGACGGACCGAACCCCTTTTGGCCCCCTTTTGGCACACTGGGATAATCTCACTACCCCCCCCCTGCCCCGCCCAGCAGCAGGGACGCAGCAGATGGTGCGGCGTGGCCGCGCAGAGACATCTGCAGGCCGAACAATGAGCGCTCTGTGCGGACCGCTGCAGCCGGCCGGCCCGGAGCTCCGCTATTGTGCGCCGCGCTATACACATGCAGATGAAGGTCTGCGGGGGGAGAGGGGGAGGAGGGGGAGGAGGCAGATTTGCATGGAAGGTGCTAAAAGGCCTGTATTGGTTCCATAACCCCCCCCCCCCCCCCATTTGACACCCCCCTCACACACTCACTCAAGCTTTGCAATAGAAAGTGAAAACACGTGACATCGAGTTATATATTTACTTTTTTTATTGAGCATTTCAAACCATTTCTACAGTGACACATTTATACAGATTAATAATTAATAATTAAAACATGGATCCAACAGCATCAGGTCCAACACGTTTCATTCTGTTGACATTTGTTTTCACTAACAGGTGAATGTTTACCAGACACTCCAACACATCCTCATCATTTACTTTATTTCTCTATTTTCTAAAGTGAAACCTTTAGAGAATAAACTTTCTTTTCAATTGTTTAAGTATTTTTTAGAGAATAAACTTTCTTTTCAATTATTCAATTTTTTTTTTCTAGAATATTATTATGTTGTCAACTTCTAAAGTGAAACCTTTAGAGAATTAAGACACTTCTGGAAAGTGGGAAACATTTCCGCCGATGGCGACGTGTCGTGTGTCGCTCAGCGAAGAGGACGCCGGGAGGAAAGTCTTCTCCCTGCCGGCGCCTCCTCCTCAGCACCGCTTCTTCTCCTGCTGCGCGTGCTCTCAACGTGCGGCGCATGCGCTCTGCGGGGACCGCAGGACGCACGGCTCGCATCTCCTCCCTCTCCAAACCTCATCCGCACAAAGAATGAGGGCCGATGTGTCGCTCTCGTGGCATGCCTGACCTCATTCACAGAAAGAATGAGAGTCATCTTGGCATGGACGGGACGAGAGGCGACGGCTCGCGGGCCGGACGGGGGCCCCTCCGGGGGCCCGGCGCCGTGCTGCCGGGGGGGAATCCTCCTCAGGAGGACCCATGAGCAGAAACGGGCTCTTCCTCTTCACGAGGACGAGTGTTTCCAGAACAACAAGAAGCTGCTCAGCATCTCGAGTGCACGAGAGGACCGAGGGCCGCTCAGCGCTCGGGGAGGAGGATCTCAGGAACCCAGTCGTTCAGACTGCGGCTCTCCTCGCAGAACAGGTGCAGCTTCTGCAGAGCCGGGTCCTCCCAAGACCCGTCAGCCGGGTTCTGTTCACATAGGAGAGAGGGAGAGGCGTGAGACACGGCTGAGCACAACACAGACAGAAAAGGGGACGTCGCATAGACTTGTGACGTCATGCGTCAACCCCCCCCCCCCCCTTCTGTCTCGCCCCCACGTACCGTGATGAGGACGCAGTGTGCGTCTTCCAGCGGCGCCGCCTTGGCGCCCACGATCTGGGCCAGCCGCTGCATGTCGCTCACTCTCACGATGCTGATGTCGTTGTCGAAGCAGAAGGACTGGATGAGGGTGAAGTGGATCTGCAGCGCGATGTCGCACTGGAACTCCTCGTCCATGGCCAGGACGCAGAAGGACACGCTGTCCGGGTCCCTGGGGGGGGGGGGGGAAAGGATCGTGAGATTTCATCCAACACATGATCCACACATCTGGTGATCGATGAACACTCAGTGGGCTATAATACATCCAAACATCTTCAGGAGGGTTGATACTTACAGGTTCATAACTTTTGCGCACTCGTAGACGCCGACGGTGATGTTGTCCTGCGCCGACACCAGGACCTCCTCCAGGGCTGTGCCGGTGCACTGAGCGCGCTCGGCGGGTTTCTGGATCAGAACTTCCTCAAAAGTCATGCTGAAGATGAAGAGGTTGAAGATATTCCGCAAAAAAGAGAGAGAAGGCGAGAGGGGAGAGTTGCTTTAAGTTCAGAGAGAGTTAATCCCGAGCAGAGAGCAGAGAGCGGAGTGCGGTGCGGCCCGCAGCCTCCCGCCTTTATACCCCGCAGCTCGTGCGGCGCAGTGAAAGCGCCGCGCCCTGATTGGCTGGCGCTGAATGGGGTGTATTGGTATGATAATGCCCCTTTTGTCACGCTCCACGCGGCTCGTGGCAGATTGATGGGGGTCATCGAGCCGCGCACGCGCCCCCCCCCTCCCTCTCCCCTCCTCCTCTCCTCCTCGTGAGGGCTGCAGCCTGGAACTAAAAATAGCTTCATTAAAATAATACAAGTTTGCAGCACTTTCTTTTTTGGGGAGTTGTTGGTGAAAATCAGAGTCAAATAAAAACCAGCAGCGTGTGATTCCTGTTAGAGATGACGCTGAACATCATTCTCTGTTTAGAAACATTCACTAAAAGACTCATATAGATAGATATAAAGTGCTGAGTCATGAAACTTAAACGTGCATCATAGACCATGTTCACGTCTCCTTTGAAAACATTAAACATGATCCATAAAAAACACTTTAAAAAACTCAAACCTTAAACTCTGGACATGTTTTTGCATTAAAAAAAGTTTTGGGTGATATTTGCAGAAGCAACATGGAGAAAGTGTGGACCCCCCCCCCCCCCCCCCAGCAGAGAGAAAGGGCAGGTGGATGATGCCATCTGTGGACTAGAGGGCTGCCCATAAAAAACGGCCCATTGTGCGCACAGAAGCCCCTCTATCTATTATCTCGCCCCCTCCCTCTCTCTCTCTCTCTCTCTCTCTCTCTCTCTCTCCATACAAATGCAAATGCACAGCGCGTGCCAGAACGCTGTGCGTGCTGAGCAATCTGCGCGCTGCTGACCACGCGCAGGCCGTCAGCTGTCCACAAAATCCCTGCTCGGGTTTTTCTTTTAAATGTATTTACTCTGGGGATTCCTGCGCCACGCGCACACTGAACTTATCGCGCGTTCAGTTTAAAGCACTTTTGTTATTTGGGGCGTATCCAACACATTTAAACCAGGTCTGACCACTCTGTGCACTCAGAGCGGAACAAGTTGCACTAACATAATTATTTACATTTATTATTTATTGTAAATATCCCCCACAATGCCCTAAATAAACTCGTTTGTGACAACCTTCTGTTCATTTCGTGTTTTACGCACGGCTCTGACTCCCTGCAGGATGCAGCTCTCCAAATCAGCTCGTGCTTTCTTTTTTTAGGGTTCTTTTTGGTTTGGTTTTGGTTAAATGATTATGCATGCAAAAAAAGCTGCATAATAATTTAATTTAAGAAGCATCAAGTCAGGCCTGCTGCCACCGCTACGTAAAGAGGAGGGGGGGGGGTAGGGGGGCTGTGCAGGGAGACACAGGTTGGCGGTGATTGATTCAGCGCTATTGTTCTGCGGGAGGCAGAGCGGCAGATGGAGAGTTGTCGCTATGGAGGGACCCCCCCCCCCTCTCTCTCCTAAACCCGAGGTCAACCCCGTCCCTGGGGGCGGGCCGTTCTTTTGTCCACACAAGTCTCCACATTCTCTGTTGTCTGAGTTTTGATTAAATTTGAATGTCGACAAAAAGAAAGAAAAAGAGAGTCGAGAGTTTACGTGGTGTAAAAGTTCCACTATGAATATTCGTGTTATCTCCAAAACATGAGATCTCTTTTCTTCCAGGTGGAGCCGTAAACACGAGAACGCATCGGCGTGTGTTTTGTCAATCGACCCAAAATAAGTGTTACGACTGCAGCCACAACACGCGCTGTTTATTTATCTCTCCTCCAGCCCTCCACCAACATGGCGGCGCTCACATTTACATGCGGGCCGTGAACCGCCGAGACTCAGGTAGTTTTAGAGGAAGGGTCGCCGCGCATGTCCACGGGGCATGGGGCGCGTGCAAATCGATACCCACCTATTGTTGCTGGAGCACATCTGCCAGACGGGGGGAGCCCCCCCCTCCCCCTCCCCCGGCAGCGCGCGACAGGTGTTGGTGGTCTAAGCTCCTTTTCTGGGGACCTGAGGGCGACTTCAAGCTGCAGGAGGAGATGTTCAGGCTGCACACGTCGGAGCACGTGGTTATCAGGAACAGAGGAGGATAGTTGAGCCCATGCACGGTAGAACATATTTTAAACATTGTTTTCTTCCATGCATTAGATATACGTGCTCAGCCAGCCCGAGCCAGTAAGTGTTATAACTTATAAGTTTAATATCATATATTTAGAGCGGATCAAAACCGTCCATCACGCCCAGCAGGTGCTGTCTGACTTCCATTGTCCACCCCCCCCTTCCCCCGGGGGACAGATGGTATCTCTCTGGTTTCTATGGAGAGCGACGCAGACACACACATGAAGCGCGCAGGCATCTCCAGATGCCACGCGCCTCCACTGAGCCCTGCGCGCGCGGCTCCAGGCAAGCAAAGCAGCGGCGCGTGCCACTGCCCGACAACAAACACAGATAAACAACAATAACAACACGAGTGCGTTGATAGTGGCAGTGATAATCATGTCTGACATCCAATGCAATATATATTAAAGTTGCATTTAATATGTCCCTGAACACAACCAACCAGTTATCAACGGTCCAAACTTTCATAATGTTATTGATATGCTCTTATAATCTGGAACATTTTCTCGAAACACACACACACACACACACACACACACACACACACACACACACACACACACACACACACACACCGGCATGGTACCTCAAGAAACTCAGATGAAGTTATGTTTGCAACTTCTAGGCCACCATGTTGTGTATGTATTTATAGTTCTACACATTATGAATGTGTTTTTATAGTTTATGCACTACGGAAACATTCAGAGACAAAATGTCACACATTTAACTTTAAAGATGAGAGAAGAAAAGACAGAAAACAATTAATGTGACATCTCGACTTTTATTTTGAAAGTTTTCATGAAAAATGACAATGCATTTGACAAAGAAAAAGAAATACACACATATATATATATATATATATATATATATATATATATATATATATATATATATATATGTATATATACACATATATTAATATAAATATCTATCTATCTATATATATAAAAATATAATATATATATATATATATATATGTCATGAATACAACGTGAAACCCTCAGAATGTGTTACACTTGGTGTTTTGGGGCCATGTCTGTGTATTCTGACCTTTGAAGACGTGTTTCCATTCCAGTCGCTCGTCTTTCATTCAGGAACAAACAGCTGACTCGTCACTCTGAACATCAAACCTGCAGAAACGTTGGAAAGTAATGGAACATCAATGGCCACCTGGAAAATGCCCCAAACATGACATTTAACACCATGGCCGTGCCCTCCTCCAGTCAGCTGGGTGTGACGTGTGCCGGAGCTCCTCCTGGAGCCGTGAGGGGACTCTTTGGTTTCTTTGGTTTCTTTGGTTTCTTTGGTTCTTTGGTTTCTTTGGTTCTGTGGTTTCTGTGGTTCTTTGGTTTCTGTGGTTCTTCCAGAACTTGCAGCGCCGCCTGTTCTCCCTGTGGCTCCATTATCCGCTGAAGGTCACAGAGTTTCTACATCGGATCCTTTCAGATGAAACTTCCCCCGACTTTCTACTAAGAGCTTTTCTATAGGCACGCGTCCCTGAGGGTGGGGCGGGCGGGGGGGGGGGGTCATTGTGCCCCCCAAACGGCCAATGGGAGAGGCAGCGCGTGCCGGGGTCGGAGTATATAAATGCTGGCAGTGTAGGAGGAACCACAAACCCTCTCCTCTAGACCTCCAGACCACATCCACAGAACCCAGAGCTCCAGACCTCCAGACCTCCAGACCTCCAGACCTCTAGTCCTCCAGACCTCCAGACCACATCCACAGAACCCAGAGCTCCAGACCTCCAGACCTCTAGACCTCCAGACCTCCAGACCTCCAGACCTCTAGACCTCCAGACCACATCCACAGAACCCAGAGCTCCAGACCTCTAGACCTCCAGACCTCCAGACCTCTAGACCTCCAGACCACATCCACAGAACCCAGAGCCTCCAGACCTCCAGACCTCCAGACCTCCAGATCTCCAGACCTCTAGACCTCATCCACAGAACCCACCTCTCCAGCATGCAGTCCAGTGGGAAGTCCCTGAAGGAGGCGCTGCTGGTCGCCCGGAGCGAGGAGCGCCTCACGGCCGGCGTCTACGAGAGCGCCAAGATCATGACCGAGTGAGTACAGCACCGCCCAGATGGGGCATGACGGAGCATCAGGAACCCAAAAGGGTTCTTCAGAGAGATGCAACAGAATAACCTTTTCTGGTTCCACAAATAACCTTTCAAACCAGGGTTCTTTAAAGAACCATTTCCTTGAAGAGTTTTTCAAATGACCTATAAAGGTGTCTAAAGAACCTTTAAAATGGTTCTTTACGGCACCATTTATGGTCACACAAGGAACCTTTCAAACCAGGGTTCTGTAAAGAACCATTTTGTTAAATAGTTCTTCAAATGACTGTTAAAGGTGTCTCAAAGAACCTTAAACCAGGGTTCTTTAAGGCACCATTTCCCTAAAGAGTTCTTCAAATAACCAGGAATGGTGCCTCAAACAGAAAGATGTTTCTTCAGTAGAACCTCAAAGCCTGTTAAAGAACCCTTATGGTTCTGCGTGATGGCTGTGTCTAACGTGTCCCCCCCCCCCCCCCAGGGACCCGGACAGCGTGTCCTTCTGCGTCCTGGCCATGGACGAGGAGTTCCAGTGCGACATCGCGCTGCAGATCCACTTCACCCTCATCCAGTCCTTCTGCTTCGACAACGACATCAGCATCGTGAGAGTGAGCGACATGCAGCGGCTGGCCCAGATCGTGGGCGCCAAGGCGGCGCCGCTGGAAGACGCACACTGCGTCCTCATCACGGTCCGTGGGGGCGAGACAGAAGGGGGGGGGGTGGTTGACGCATGACGTCACAAGTCTATGCGACGTCCCCTTTTCTGTCTGTGTTGTGCTCAGCCGTGTCTCACGCCTCTCCCTCTCTCCTATGTGAACAGAACCCGGCTGACGGGTCTTGGGAGGACCCGGCTCTGCAGAAGCTGCACCTGTTCTGCGAGGAGAGCCGCAGTCTGAACGACTGGGTTCCTGAGATCCTCCTCCCCGAGCGCTGAGCGGCCCTCGGTCCTCTCGTGCACTCGAGATGCTGAGCAGCTTCTTGTTGTTCTGGAAACACTCGTCCTCGTGAAGAGGAAGAGCCCGTTTCTGCTCATGGGTCCTCCTGAGGAGGATTCCCCCCCGGCAGCACGGCGCCGGGCCCCCGGAGGGGCCCCCGTCCGGCCCGCGAGCCGTCGCCTCTCGTCCCGTCCATGCCAAGATGACTCTCATTCTTTCTGTGAATGAGGTCAGGCATGCCACGAGAGCGACACATCGGCCCTCATTCTTTGTGCGGATGAGGTTTGGAGAGGGAGGAGATGCGAGCCGTGCGTCCTGCGGTCCCCGCAGAGCGCATGCGCGCCGCGTTGAGCACGCGCAGCAGGAGAAGAAGCGGTGCTGAGGAGGAGGCGCCGGCAGGAAGACTTTCCTCCGGCGTCCTCTTCGCTGAGCGACACACGACACGTCGCCATCGGCGGAAATGTTTCCCACTTTCCAGAAGTGTCTTAATTCTCTAAAGGTTTCACTTTAGAAGTTGACAACATAATAATATTCTAGAAAAAAAAAATTGAATAATTGAAAAGAAAGTTTATTCTCTAAAGGTTTCACTTTAGAAGTTGACAACATAATAATATTCTATAAAAAAAATACTTAAACAATTGAAAAGAAAGTTTATTCTCTAAAGGTTTCACTTTAGAAAATAGAGAAATAAAGTAAATGATGAGGATGTGTTGGAGTGTCTGGTAAACATTCACCTGTTAGTGAAAACAAATGTCAACAGAATGAAACGTGTTGGACCTGATGCTGTTGGATCCATGTTTTAATTATTAATTATTAATCTGTATAAATGTGTCACTGTAGAAATGGTTTGAAATGCTCAATAAAAAAAGTAAATATATAACTCGATGTCACGTGTTTTCACTTTCTATTGCAAAGCTTCTGCTTGAGTGTGTGTGTGTGTGTGTGTGTGTGTGTGTGTATGTGTGTGTGTGTGTGTGTGTGTGTGTATGTGTGTGAGTGTGTGTGTGTGTGGCAATTTGACCAATAATATCACGGGGGACAAATAATATTCCTAAATGTAAAAAGTGTATTCTTTAAAGGTTTCACTTTATAAATGTACCAATAACAAAGTATTCCTTGAAATTAAATAAAATGAATACAATTATTTTAATTAATTTAATAATGAAATGAATAATGAAAAGTAGTCAAATATTCTGCAAACTTGTATTTCACTGTAAAGGAAGCCTACCAACTTCTCAGTCTAAATAGATTTTCTTGGCTTAAGTTCACACAGTTGCAAAGTCAGGCTTTTACATTTAGAGCTTCATGTTTCAAGAGAAAGCTTCAACATGGTCATTATTTGCAGTTTTGCCGACAGGTTCCTCAGGAGACCTCACGTCTCCCAACAGACACAGAACCCATCACCACGATACTCATCCCCAGCAACAGGCCCCGCCCACAGCAACAGGCCCCGCCCACAGCAACAGGCCGTTCAGGTGAATGAATAAAGAATCTGCATTTCATTGTTGAAATGCAGATTTTGACATGCACATAAACACATAGACACACACACACACACACAAACACAAACACATAAACACACACACACACACACACGTACACAAACACACACACACACACACACAGCTCATCACCGCCCGATAGCGAGATGAGGGGTGACGCCACAAAGAGTCGACCGTTTGGGACGAGGCTACGCCCTGAAACTAAAGAACGGGCCTCCAATCAGAACCCCCCCCCCCCCACACACACACACTTTGTGATCCACAACCACGCAGAAGCACATGTGGATTAAACAACCACTTCCTGAAAGAGTTCTTCAAAGGGTGACTTAAAGAACTTAAAACACGGTTCTTTAAGGAACCATTTCTGGTTCCACACAGAACCTTTCACACCAGGGTTCTCCTGAGCGTTGGATCTCCTGCTCTCGGCTCACTTTGATCTTTAACCCTCTGATTGAGATCCTGAAGTCTGTCAGGGAAACTACTGGGGAGTCAACAGCTGCTGCAGCCCCCCCCACACACACACACACACACACACACACACACACACACACACACACACACACACACGTAAAGCCTTTATCATCCACTGTTCTGCACCCTCACAAGCACACTCCGTGTCAAAAGAGAGAGAGAGAGAGAGAGAGAGAGAGAGGGAGAGAGAGAGAGAGAGAGAGAGAGGGAGAGAGAGAGAGTGAGAGGAGAGAGAGAGGGAGAGAGAGAGTGAAAGGACTAAGCAGGACCAGCTGAAGAGCAATCGGCCCTTTAAAGCTTTAAATCTCCACAGCAACCTGTATAGCCGTGCACTCACTCCATCTGCTGTCCAATTTAATGATGAGGAGAAGGAGAGAGGAGGAGGAGGAGGAGGAGGAGGAGGAGGAGCCAGAGGCAGTGTGTCTGGCCTCCATTGAGCCCTTCAGGTCTAAACCCTCCGGACCGACCCGCCAAAGACCCCCCAACCGTCAGCAGAAACATGTCCCACACAACAGAGTGCATGCTGGGAGCTGAGCGAGCACCAACACACGGCTGGAGGACCAACGGGGCGCCCTGGCTTTGATCCTGAGGAGAAGAGGAGGAGATCAGGACCGAAGAACAGGGGGGAAGTCCAGGTCAGAGTCAGGCCTTCAGTAGCGTAGCGTAGCAAAGCATAGCGTAGCATCACCAGCTAGCGGCCACACTGACTCCTCTAAGGTCACATGACTCCTCTAAAGTCAGATGACTCCTCCTTATCCTCCTCCTCCTCCGCCCAAAAGAATCCTTTCAGTTTCGCTGGAGAGCTGCAGCAGATGGTACTGATGGGCTGCAGGCAGCGTGTGCGTGTGTGTGTGTATGTGTGTGTGTGCATGTGTGTGCATGTGTGTGTGTGTGCATGTGTGTGTGTGTGCATGTGCATGTGTGTGCATGTGTGTGTGTGCACGTGTGTGTGTGCATGTGTGTGTGCATGTGTGTGTGCATGTGTGTGTGCATGTGTGTGTACATATGTCTGTGTGCATGTGTGTGTGTGTGCATGTGCATGTGTGTGTGTGCATGTGTGTGTGTGTGTGTTTGGTGTGGTAGTTGAGCAGGTTGTCATGGATACGGTCCTCAGCGTCTCCTCCAGCGCTCAGATCCATAGAACTATGATCACAATGTGGAGCATGTTGTGTTTATGTTCCCACACAGAACCATGGAGGAACCATCTGGAACCAAACAGGGTTCTCCAGAGTGACGCCAAAGTAGAACCATTTATGGTCCCATAAAGAACCTTTCAAACCAGGGTTCTCTAAAGAACCATTTCCTCAAAAAGTTCTTCACAGAACCTAAACAAGTGTCTCAAACTTAAAGAACGGTTCTCCAGTAGGAGATGGTTCTTCATAGAACCACAAAACCTTTAAAGAACTGTTGAAGAACCTTTACTGTTCCGCGCGTGTCGAGGTTGAAGGGTTCTAGTTTCTGTCTGATGTTTATGTTAATATCGTTCTAACAATGCTAATATCCTTTAGAGCTATGCTAATATATACCCACACGGCATCACCATAAGCCTGCTACTGCAAGTCACAGCAGGCCCGGGGTCACACACACACACACACACACACACACACACACACACACACACACACACACACACACACACACACACACACACACACACACACACGCCCCTCGGTCATCAGCTGCCGGTGCTGATCTGGGTTTCCATCAGCCTGGGTCAGCCCATGATGAATCTAATCACTAATTACATAACCCCCCCCCCCAGGCTGCTCCTCTCCTCTCTCACTGGAAGTTCACTTTTCATTCTTTTTCGTCTTCTTTTAAACATTTGAGAAGAATCTACTCGTCACGTCTGGTTCTAACGTGACGAGTCGCATGTTCAGAATATATAAGTTGTGTATTTTGTATACAATGTACTGCATTATTATTATTATATTATTATTATTATTATTATTATTATTATTATTATTATTATATCTAAGCTGCTTCGTTGGAAGTGAAACTTTTTTAAAGTATTTTTGTTTCTGTTAGATAATGATCTTTTATCTTTAAAAGGCAACGAGAGACGAGAATACTGCATGTTCATCTGTTTACGTCCACAGCTGCTGCTTGTAAACACAAAGTGGCTCACACACACACACACACACACACACACACTCACACACACGCACACACACACACACTCACACACACACACACACACACCCTCTGCCAGCTGTTGCCAAAACACTGGCCTGCTTCTCCTCTCAGCGCGGGGCCCCTCGAGTGCCTCGTTCAGACACAGCAGCAGCCGTGTGTGTGTGTGTGTGTGTGTGTGTGTTCTGCAATCAGAGTCTTTCATGCACGAGAGCCTTCTTTGCCCCGTGCTGCTCGTCTCTCTCTGCAGCTTCTTACAGCGCTTTGGTTTGTAATGTTTTTATAAACTTAAAAACCATAAAACCATAAAACCATGAAACCAGAGCGTGACCTCGCAGCTCTGGAGGTCGCTGTGCAGGAACCACAACCATGTGGCCTGCCTTCTGTGTGTGTGTCCTGCAGAACTACTACTGCTGCAGAACTACTACTGCCCCCCCCCCCCCCCACACACACACAAAAACAAAACAAAAGCCAACACTTCTCCACCCTGATCAATGGGCACAAAGAGCAGAGAAACGACAGGAGGGTGGGGTGATGGTGGTGGTGTTGGGGGGGGGGGGGCACAAAGGTGAGCCGAGGCCCCGAGACCCCCGCCCCCCCCCCCTCCTCTTCCTTTGTGAACGGAGAAAGGAAAAATGAAAAAAAAGTGTCCGGGAGCAGCTGCTGCTGCCGCAGCACGGGACACTGGAGACGAGCCGCTTTCACCAGGACAACGGGGTCTGGGCCTGGGAGGGTGTGTGTGTGTGTGTGTGTGTGTGTGTGTGTGTGTGTGTGTGTGTGTGAGTGTGTGCGTGTGTGTGTGAGTGTGTGCGTGTGTGTGTGTGAGAGGGAGGGAGGGGGCTGTATACAAAACGAAAGGCACACTTTGCCTGATCAACGCAGGGATGACTCCCCATTCATCCTGATGGAGGGGGTGGGGGTCTGAGGGTGTGGGTGTGTGTGTGTGTGTGTGTGTGTGTGTGTGTGTGTGTGGGGGGGGGGGGTCTCAAAGTGAAGGAGGAAAAACCTTTTAAAGTTGAGTCACATCAGTCACAGCACAAAGGAGACCAGAGGCCGCCGTATGGACGGGCCAGCCGACAGCCAATAGGAGGCCGAGCCTCGAGACTCTCTCTACCCAGCGACACATCTCTGGTTTGTGATTGGCTGTAGAAGTGTGTGTTTTTGTGTTTTCATTAAGAAAAAGTGTCTCAATTAGCCAGAGAGGTGGGAGATGGGACACTTTATCACTCTTTAAGCTTCTTATTCTGTTCAAAGCAATTTGTACATCACTTAAAAAAGAAAGGAAATTAAATCATGAATTAATTAATGACTAAGTGGAATAAACCAGTTATAATCTTCCATCTCTGGATGTTTCTTCGAGTCCATCCAAAGATTTTTAACATAACAACGACTGAATGGAATAAACCAGTTATAAGAAATGCATTTAGCATTAATATCAAACTCCAAGATAACCAATAACAAGTAAAAGTACCAACATGTACAGTTACTCTACAAGTTAAAGTACCAACATGTATATATGCATATATGTTGTGTATATATATATATATATATATATATATATATACACACATATATATTTTACTTAGTATTTTATATTTCAATTTGTATAATTTATGCACAGTCACTTTTTCTTTCTTTCTTATATTTTATTCTTGTGTGTTTAGTTTATTGGTGCTACTGTGTCCACACATTTCCCCTTGGGGATTAATAAAGTATATTTCTATTCTATTCTATTCTATATGTACAGTTACTCTACAAGTTAAAGTCCTGCATCAAAAATCCTTCAAAGTAAAAGGACAGGAGGTATTACTGACAAAATATCCTGAAATACGTGTTGATATTGTGATCACGTGATCAGGCCAGACCCTCAGGTGGACGTGACTCCCAGCTGGATGAATAGATCTGGTTTGTGCAGCTGGTGCGACATCTGGTGGTGGGACAGGGGTACTAGAGGCAGCCACGCTCTTTATTTAACGGCACGGCTCAACTCAGCCTGGTCAGCACCGCCACCTAGTGGCTACGAGCTGCTATTACACCCTGTAGATGTCCAAATGAAGAAGAACACTTAACTTTATTTCTTGAAAATGATAAAAGGGTAAAACATGCGGTCCAGCAACTCGTGATCTTTCTTCAGAGTGATGCCATCGAAGAACCACTGTTGGTTGAACCTTAGATATTCAAATAACCTATAAAGGTGTCTCAGAGAACCTTCAAAACGTGGTTCTTTAAGGCTCCATTTCTGGTATACGAACACCTTTGAAACCCGGGTTCTTTAAAGATCCATTTCATTAAATAGTTCTCCAAAGACCATATAAAGGTGTCTCAAAGAACCTTTAAAAAAGGTTCTTTGGTCACATGACGTCTATTACACCTGTCCACCTGGAGGGAACCTCCTCTGTTCTCTCCTCAAGGGTTCTTACCTTTGTTTCCCCGTGGAGGGAGTGTATCCTAGAGGAGATAGGAGCTCAGTGTATCCTAGAGGAGAGAGGAGCTCAGTGTGTCCTAGAGGAGAGAGGAGCTCAGTGTGTCCTAGAGGAGAGAGGAGCTCAGTGTGTCCTAGAGGAGAGAGGAGCTCAGTGTGTCCTAGAGGAGAGAGGAGCTCAGTGTGTCCTATAGGAGAGAGGAGCTCAGTGTGTCCTAGAGGAGAGAGGAGCTCAGTGTGGCGGAGAGGGAGTCCGATGTGTCCTCGGGGAGAGTCGTCAGACAGATCTTGGTGATAAATCTGCATCTGACATATTGGCACTCAGTTCAACAATCCTCCGCTGTGTGTGTGTGTGTGTGTGTGAATTGATGTGTGTGTGTGTGTGTGTGTGTGTGTGTGTGTGTGTGTGAGAGGCTCTAACGTCTCTCTCCAGGCTCTCCTAACGACTCCTCATCGTCGCTCCGAGCAGGAGACGGATCACCGCCGCTCACCGTCTGATGACTCCGTCCAATTGGACGGCAGAAGCTGCTGCCGCTCGCCGCCGCTCAGGGAGACAAATATGACGATTACCCAGAGCACCCGGCGCCGCTGCTCGTCCTCGTTAGGGAATCAATCAGGTGGTTCTGGGTTGGAAAGGACTTGAAGGAGCTTCTTGCTGTGGGTAAAAAGCTCTCTATTATTATTTTTTGTTAACCTGAACTTACTTAATACTAATACTTTGACCTTTGAGTCCACAAGAAGAAGACGCTCCATCAGTTGGTTAGTCAGAATATTTTCAATATGCCAGGATAGAAAAACAAGTAATCAGTTGTTCAACTGATTACTTGTTTATAGACTATATTATATAGAATATGTATATATATATATATATATATATATATATATATATTATAATATATATATTATATTTAGTATATATATATACGTATAGAATATATATATATATATATATATAATATATGTATATTATATAATATATATATATATATATATTATATATATATATATATATATATTATATTTAGTATATATATATACGTATAGAATATATATGTATTGAATATATATATATATATATATATATTTTATATAATACATATACATATATAATATATATATACATATATAATATATATATATATATATATATATATATATATATATATATATATATTATTTTCACACATATTTTCTTTTACATTTTATTTTGTTATTGAAAATGCTTTCATCAAAGAAAAACAGTAAATAGATTATTTACACTCATCTCCCGAGGAAAGAGCCTGGAAGACGTTCACACAGGGAATAAAAAGTGTAAAATAAATAACAACAATTGTACACAATATGTGTTTGCGTAGTCGTGGTAACGTGCTGTCCATTCATATTTACACAATTTCTTTAATATAAGAAGTAATCGTGGCAATTCATTCAACGAGCGTATAGATGTTTAAGTCACTGGTCGAATGAGAACATGAGTAAATGACTACCTGGTAACTCCTCCCTGGTTGACTAGTCTACGGTACATCAGGTGTGGGCAGACTACTAAACATAGTAAAGGCTGCATTAATCTTGACCTTTTTTCCTGCAATGCCAGCATTGCCTCTAATCCCACTGCCCAGTACGAACACTCCAATAGCCCTTTATTCAAAAATAAAGAAATACAAGTTGTGAAATGAACTAACAGCTGGATCCAGAGTTCGCAGGTTCACGTGACGTTGGGGATCTTTCCAGCCTCCTGCTCTACCATCACTTTACGGTCTTATAATTCACCCGCTGCCTGAGTGATGTAACGTACGTCCATCAACACCTCCGTCCCTCTAGTCCCTCTAGTCCCTCTAGTCCCTTTAATCCCTCTAGTCCCTCTAGTCCCTCTAGTCCCTCTAGTCCCTCTAGTCCCTCTAGTCCCTCTAGTTCCTCTAGTTCCTCTAGTCCCTCTAGTCCCTCTAGTCCCTTTAATCCCTCTAGTCCCTCTAGTTCCTCTAAATCTTCTAGTCCCTCTAGTCCCTCTAGTCCCTCTAGTCCCTCTAGTTCCTCTAGTTCCTCTAAATCTTCTAGTCCCTCTAGTCCCTCTAGTCCCTCTAGTTCCTCTAGTCCCTTTAATCCCTCTAGTCCCTCTAGTTCCTCTAGTTCCTCTAAATCTTCTAGTCCCTCTAGTCCCTCTAGTCCCTCTAGTTCCTCTAGTTCCTCTAATTCTTCTAGTCCCTCTAGTTCCTCTAGTTCCTCTAGTCCCTCTAGTCCCTCTAGTCCCTTTAATCCCTCTAGTTCCTCTAGTCCCTCTGATCCCTCTAGTTCCTCTAGTCCCTCTCTGAGGGGACCAAAGGAGAGAAAAGAAGAACAGAGTGTTTCATGAGGAGAGGACTGCCAACACCCCCTGTAATGTACGTTTTATTTATACGATAGGTCACACAAACAGTCTCCATCCTTCTGATAACACTCAGCGTGATGTTGGTTTGAGGAGCTCGTCAACCGGCGTCGACCTCTGACCCCTAAACGCCGTCGGCTGCTTCGCGTTAGCACTCCTCTTCTTATCGGGGAGAACAAGCCTCCTCTTTATCCTCTATCGCCGACGCAGCGGGAGGGGACTTTATTTTGAAAACGCAACGATGTTGACCTTTGACCCCCTCCGCCCAGTTCAGATTAAATAAGGTGGCGGCGGGACGTATCAAAAGAGGCCAGCGGGGCCACCGGGGGGTTGGAAGTGAGAAGTGATGAGGGGTCACGGCGAGGTCGTGACATGAGGAGCTCGGGGGGGGGGGGGGGGGGGGGGGGGGGCTCCGAACCTCCTCGAGCAAACAAAGTATTTCATCCGAGCGCCCCGAAGACCCCCGAGACACGCCCACTGCGTCCGACATGTGGACGTCCAGACGAGTCACGTCGCTCGTCGCCGTGGAAACGTCCAGCGGCGGTCCGAGGAAAGACGTTTCTCTTCTCGGGAAAACCGAAAGCGAAACATCTGCAGCGCTCCTGGAGAACCGGGGAACACAAACAGAATGTTTCATCAGGAACAAAACGAGGATGGCGTTCCTGACTCATCTCTCCACTTTGAAGAACCCTTTAAGGAAATGGTTCTTTAGAGAACCCTGGTTTGAAAGGTCCTTAGTGGAACCAGAAATGGTGCCTTAAAGAAGGTTCTTTGAGACACCTTTATAGGTTCTTTGAAGGACTGTTTCAGTCCCTGATCAGTCAGAGGAAGTGGAGAGATGAGTCAGGGACGCCAACAGGAAGTGGAGAGATGAGTCAGGGACGCCAACAGGAAGTGGAGAGATGAGTCAGGGACGCCAACAGGAAGTGGAGAGATGAGTCAGGGACGCCAACAGGAAGTGGAGAGATGAGTCAGGGACGCCAACAGGAAGTGGAGAGATGAGTCAGGGACGCCAACAGGAAGTGGAGAGATGAGTCAGGGAACGCCAACAGGAAGTGGAGAGATGAGTCAGGGACGCCAACAGGAAGTGGTGGCATCAGAACTCATGATGAATTCACATTGTCTCTTCCACCGCGATGCCACGCCACACGCTGTGTCCCGTTGTGTGTCCCGTTGTGTGTGTTGTAGTTTTGTTGCATTGTGATGACTTCCTCCCCCGGATGACTTCCTCCCCGGGATGACTTCCTCCCGCTCCTCCTCACTGCAGGACGCACATGCATATGCGATGTCATATGTGAGCGGCGCATGGGAGCGATGTATATATATTGTTTATATTCCTCTTCCCTCTCAGTGTATGTTGTGTGTTGTTGTGTGTTGTTGTGAGTCTGAGGTGAATAACTGTGACGGTATGTTTGTGTCTTTGTTACACAAACAACAGCAAAAAGGTTTAGAGAGCAAAGTTGTTGTTTTTAAAGAAAACTCTCTTTTAATCTGCAAAACTATGGAAATAATTTACTTACAAACGAGAAATGCGCTTTTTTATTTGTTTGTTTACGTAACAAAGACGCAAATCTACTTCATAAACAACTCGTGGACTTGATGCCAGACGTGGAAACGTCACTTTAATAATCTTCAAACTTTTTCAAAATAACACCTCTCACGCTTTGAATGCTCTTCGTGTTGCTCCTCTCTTGACCAGCAGAGGGCGCCATTCTTCAGTTGGATGTATCGAGTTTATTCTCTGGGTTTGAGCACAAGTGTCGATCTTATCTTTACTTTACAGCTATGATACACATGTCACTGTGTGTGTGTGAGAGAGAGAGTGTGTGTGTGTGTGTGTGTGTGTGTGTGTGTGTGTGTGTGTGTGTGTGTGTGTGTGAGTGTGTGTGTGCTATGTAATCCAAGCCGGTCCGGTCAGAGGGCTGTTTGGCCTTCTGACGCTCTGGAGTAAATATGAAAACAAAGCTTGACGCAGGAAAGCCCTAATTAGTGTGTCACTCTAAACTCCCCCCCCCCCCCACTCGCCCTCAGTATTTCCTACCACTGTCAAGAGTTGGTCACGAGTGTCAGATTTAATCTGTTGCAGGGGTCGTCCGAGCCCTGGGGGGGGGGGGGGGGGGGGGGAGAGAAACCCATCATTTTGACTTTGTTTGTGTGTGTGGTGTGTGTGTGTGTGTGTGTGTGTGTGTGATGGGTAGAACAGAAAGGGGAGGGGATGGGCCTGAAGGAAGCCGCCTGCCATGAGGTGAAGCCCCTCTGAGGATCTTCTCTTCTCCCACAGGATAAACACATAAATATAAATATGAGTGTGTGGACGTCTCTAACCGGCGTGTATAATTGTCTCATTTCTTTCCAGATCGTCTCTCTCGGTTCTCGGAGTGAATCCAATTACAGGTGTCGCCATCGCTCACGGGGCGGATGGGGGGGGGGGTGGGGGGTGGACGGTGGGGGTGGACGGTGGGGGGTGTTTGCGCGGTCGATCCCGTCGATTAACCACGAAGCGCTCCGACCGTCGGTTTGGATCAGTCCTTCCAAACAGGGGGGGGGGGGGGGGGGGGGTTCTTTATCTACGGGGCTAAGACCCAAGATATCAGACACAGAAAAATATTACATCACATCACATGACATCACATGTCATTTAGCAGACGCTTTTATCCAAAGCGACTTACAATAAGTGCATTTCAACCTAGAGTACAAACTAAGAACAACAAGAGGTTCCTAAAGGTTCCTAATCCTAAATGGTTCTTTAAAAGGTTTTTTTGAATCAACGAAGAACCAACACCTGCTGGAGAAACATTTCTTTCATTTGAGACACCTTTATAGGTTCTTTGAAGAACCCTGGTTTGAAAGGTCCTTAGTGGAACCAGAAATGGTGCCTTAAAGAACCATTTATTGGTTCTTTGAGGTACCTTTATAGGTTATTTGAAGAACTCTTTAAGGAAATGTTCTATAGATAACTCTGGTTTGAAAGATTCTTTGTGGAACAGGTGGTTCCTTAAAGAATCATTTTAAAGGTTTTTTGAGGTACCTTTATAGGTTCTTTGTAGAACTCTTTAAGGGGGTGTTTTTTTAAAGAACCCTGGTTTGAAAGCTCCTTTGAGGAACCAGAAATGGTGCCTTAAAGAACCACGTTTTTAAGGTTCTTTGGGGCACCTTTTTTGGTTCTTTGGAGAACTCTGTAAGGACATGGTTCTTTAAGGAACCCTTCACCTGCATCCACCCTCTTGCAGCATCATTGTAATCCATCGCTGTGAAGATGTGGAGAAGACGAGCGACGCCTCCAGATGAAGATCCTCTCTCGGAGGATCGACCCGCGAGAAACAAACCGGTTCCCAGCCTCTCGCCCCCCCCCAGCGGAGAACAACAAGGGTCCACCTCGCGGAACAGAGCCAGTCTGTTTCCGGGGGTCGCGGTTAAGTGGCGAGGTGAGAGGTGCGCCCCCCCGATGCCCCTCGGCCCCTTGACACCGGGGGGGCATCGGGGCATCGCCCCACATGGACTCCATTAGACTGTTTATGTTGGTGAATGAATCTCTTGCCTGGAGTCCGATCCCTTCGGACATGAGCGGTCGGACCTGAGGGCCGTAGAACAATAATAAATATCAAAACACAAAACGATCAATGGTGGACTCACGAAGAGACGTTTGGTTTACGTCAAACTATTATTATAATCTCTGATAATAAACAACGTCAGGCTTCTTTTATTTTACCTTTTAAGAAACAACCTATTTTTTTAGGTTAGGGTTAGCACCGAGCTAACGGGACGCTAACGGGATGCTAACGGGACGCTAACGGGATGCTAACGGGATGCTAGTGGGCTGACTGCGGATGAAATGATGATTATGATATTTATGACGGTTCTTTGAGACACCTTTATAGGTTCTTTGAAGAACACTTTAAAGAAATTGTTCTTTAAAGAACCCTGGGTTGAAAGGTTCTTTATGGAGCCAGAAAATGTGCCTTGAAGAACCATGTTTTGAAGGTTCTTTGAGACACTTTTTCAGGTTCTTTGAAGAACCCTTTAAGGAACCCTGGTTTGAAAGGTTCTTTGAGGAACCAGAAGTGGTTCTCCTGTGGCATCCCTCTGAAGAACCATGTCCGGACCCAGATGCTCCTCCATGTTTCTGTGTAGCTCCTCCCATCAGTGTGTGAACGAGCCAATGACACAATGTCCATATCCATCTCAATTATCTCTGCTAACTAATCACTTTATGTTCTAAAAGTAACAGGAAAAAAAACGTTCTCAAAAGTGAGAAACCTCAAAAATAAAGCAGAACAAAAAGAGAACAAAAAGAGAACAAAAAGAGAACAGCAAGAACCCAAACATGACTATAGAGTCAAATGAAACCTCTCTCTCTCTCTCTCTCTCTCTCTCTCTCCGAAACTAACCAATACTTTTGTTGAGGATGAACTCAATCATAATAACTGTTCCACTTCTGGAGAACCCAACAGACTGAATTTGTTTCTCTCTTCCCACATTTCCACCTCACAGGTTTCATTTTCCTGTGAATTCTGCCCAATGTGCACAAAGCCAACTGCCGATAATCAATGTTCCCCCGTCTTATTTATGCAATCCAATACGGCCGAGAGAGGGAGAGAGAGAGAGAGAGAGAGAGAGAGAGGGAGAGAGAGAGAGAGGCCCGCGGCCCTCGGGGTGCGTATCAGTAATCGTCTGGAATAACTTCCAATTAATGAGCCAGATGGTATTTTCTCAGTGACACCTGGGAAGTCCTCAGCAGCCAGAACACATTCCAGTCAGAGTAACGTTTCCAAAGTCTTCTCCTCTTCATCCCTCTCTTCTCTGCTGCTTATGGTTGTAATAAATATCCTGTTCACGTCTCCAGTAGAGCGTCTGGTTTCTGAGGCTGTTTCTAGTCTTTGGTCAGAAGACGTCACACGCCTGCAGACGACGTCCAGGGAACGGAAAACCCTCCAAAAACCCTCCAAGACTGGGAGCGCGTCGCTTTAAATACAACATGGCCGACCTGCGGGGCCACAACACGGCAATGTGTATTGCACTATTGGAGGTTTTGTTTGTAAGTATGTGTTTTTTGTTTGTAACTTTGTGTTTATAACTATGTTTTTCTTTTTTTTTATAACTGTGTTTTTTGTGTGTTACTATATGTTTCTTATGTGTCTTTGTTTGTATCTTTGTGTTTCTTGTGTTTATTTCTTTGTAACTTTGTGTTTCTTGTGTTTTTTTCTTTGTATTTATGTGTTGATTTGTTCGTAACTTTGTGTTTCTTGTCCTAATTTGTTTGTAACTTTGTGTTTCTTTCTTTGTAACTCACTCAAAGTAGTATTGTATCGCCAATAATGTCCGCTTCAAAGGGTTGCCTAGCAACACCCTTGAAGGGGACATTATTGACGATACAGTGCTGCGTCTCCCACGTTTTTTCTTAAAGAAGCCGCTCCGGTCGTGTGAGTTCTGACGGCGGTAACCAGGAGCGTGACGCCGTGTTTGTTTGGTAACCATGACGACTGAACCGTTTCCTCGGCCACCTGAGCGTCGTCCGTTATGGACGAGTCTCCCATCGGCCGTTAACCGGGAGTCACGCCGTTCGGAGGGGAAAGAGTTTCGTGCCACGCAGAAATCAAAACCTTCAACATATAAATATTAGTTGAGTTACATTGTTTCATAAAGAAAAACAAAACCTGAAACCACAAAATAAATCACATGGAAACGGGGAAAGAAACTAAAAGTAATGAATAAATAAATAAAGTAGAAAAAAAGAGACGAGAACCAAAACATGAGTATGAATTAAAATCTCTCTCTCTCTCTCTCTCACACACTTACAACATATACACATACACACATACACACGCACACACACACACACACACACACACACACACACACACACACACACACACACACACACTCTCTCTCTCTCTAACTCACACACACACACACTCTCTCTCTCTCTAACTCACACACACACACACTCTCTCTCTCTCTCTCTCAGACTCTCTCTCACACATATACACCTACACACACACTCTCTCTCTCTCTAACTCACACACACACACACTCTCTCTCTCTCTCTCTCAGACTCTCTCTCACACATATACACATACACACACACACACACTCTCTCTCTCAGACTCTCTCACACACACACACTCTCTCTCACAATCCCTCACGCACAACCTCTAACTGCCACGGGGGGCCAGCGCTCCACCCCGGTCCCCGGGTGGAGCTTCAGCGAGGAGCGCTTGATTCATCCTCAAACTCCTGAGGAGAGGAGTCTTCGTCCCGTGACCTCTGACCCCGAAGAGCCGGAGCGAGGCGGAGGATGAGGAACCGCCGGATCGGCATTCAACAACCGCACTCTAATAAACTGCATCATCATCATCATCATCATCATCATCATCATCATCATCATCATCATCATCATCATCATCATCATCATCATCATCATCATCATCAGTGCAGATTTAACTCCTCCCGGGCATCGCGAGATGGAAAAGAGGATTTCCGGCTGCATAATCCAGTCATCACCGCCGCGGTTAAGTATAATCACCACATTTTCATATCAGAGTCAGACGACTCTACGTTTGACCCCCCCCCCCCCCCCCCCCGCCGCGTTACCAAAGTGAAACGCTTGATTACTCAAAAATAAAATAGCGTAATGTGGAGCGTTTCCAAAATAAATGAAACCCGGCGACGATGAGTTGACATCATCAAGTGCACAACGGGCGTGCCGCGATGAGACGATCGTTATGACAAAATAACAAATAAAGATCATTTATGACGAGTTGGTGGATTATCATATCCCCCCCCCCCCTTTTCATTTCTCCCATCTCGTAACGATCAAAGCGTCTTCAAAAGTTCTCGCCCGTCTTCCTTGTTTTCCCGAAGCGCAGCTGCAGGGCCGGAGGAGGGGGGGGGGTGCTTGCCTCCTCCTCCTCCTCCTCCTCCTCCTCCTCCTCCTCCTCCTCCTCCTCCTCCTCCATATGGACGACATATGCGGCGCTTATTATTGGCCGGGCGGAGCGGCTCGGGGGCGATGTCCTCCGTGATGTAATTAGTGGCCTCTCTCTCTCGTCAAGGAAAATAAGAGGCTCCTGTTCCTCTTTGTCACAGCCCCCCCCCCCCCCCTGTCCATTAAATCATTATTAGCCGGGCTAAATGCTGCGAGGGGGGGGAGGAGGGGGGGGGGGGGGTCACTGAGTTATGGCCGAATATGGGCTGCGTCAGAGCGTCCTGTAATGGATGGCTCATGGCTGTGAGCTCGGGGAGCCGATCCATAAAGAGATGGCTTCTGGGAGGAGGACCCCCCCCCCCCCCCCCCAGAACAGGAACTACATCGACCCGTGATGTCATGATGCCGCTGTCCGCCCCGTGAACACACCCAGATCACTTTTCACGAGGTTCATCAGAGGGAGGCGTGGAGTCTCCGGAGATGTTTTTATGGCTGCTTTTTTATTTATTTTTTTATTGTTGTGCAGCACTTAACATTTATGAGAAGAAACAGTTAACCCCGTGAACCTCGTTTACCCCACGGGCTTCAGGCAATCAGGATAACGCTGTGGCAGCTTCACTGCAGCCGGGTGGAAGGGGGCACGAGAGGGCATGAGGGGGCATGAGGGGGCATGAGGGTGCATGAGGGTGCATAAGGGTGCATGAGGGTGCATGAGGGTGCATGAGGGTGCATGAGGGTGCATGAGGGTGCATGAGGGTGCATGAGGGTGCATGAGGGTGGATAAGGGGGCACGAGAGGGCATGAGGGGGCATGAGGGTGCATGAGGGTGCATAAGGGTGCATGAGGGTGCATGAGGGTGCATGAGGGTGGATAAGGGGGCACGAGAGGGCATGAGGGGGCATGAGGGTGCATGAGGGTGCATAAGGGTGCATGAGGGTGCATGAGGGTGCATGAGGGTGGATGAGGGTGCACGAGGGTGCATGAGGGTGCATGAGGGTGCATACGGGTGCATAAGGGTGCATGAGGGTGGATGAGGCTGCATGAGGGTGCATGAGGGTGCATGAGGGTGCATGAGGGTGGATGAGGGTGCATGAGGGTGCATAAGGGTGCATGAGGGTGGATAAGGGTGCATGAGGGTGGATGAGGGTGCATGAGGGTGCATAAGGGTGCATGAGGGTGCATGAGGGTGCATGAGGGTGCATGAGGGTGGAAAAGGGGGCCTAATGGTGCATGAGGGTGCATAAGGGTGCATAAGGGTGCATGAGGGGGCCTCAGGGTGCATGAGGGTGCATGAGGGTGCATGAGGGTGCATGAGGGTGGATAAGTGTATATGTACTTGTGTGTGTGAATGGGTGTGTGAGTGTATTCTGTATGTGTATGTATGAGTGTGTAAGGGTGTTTGTATGTTTATGGGTGTGTGTGAGTATGGGTGTGTTTTTGTTTGTGTGTGTGTGTGTATGTATGGGTTTGTGTGTATGTGTATGGGTTTGTGTGTGTGTGTATGGGTTTGTGTGTGTGGGTGTGTATGTATGGGTTTGTGTGTGTGGGGGGGGTGGTTGTGTGGGTGTGTATGGGTTTGTGTGTGTGTGTGTGTGTGTGTGTGTGTGTGGCTTCTGTTGTTTGTCCCTGTGTGTCCCCAATATGCCAGGAAGTCTGGCTCTGTGGGTAACATGCAGTGATGCATGCTGGGAGCCCGAGGCATGGCAATATTAATTAGCTCACAGGAAACAATAGATGAGTCTCTGATCGCTTCACACGCCGAGTCCTGTGTCTGTTTGGGTGTAAAACGTCTTCCTCCTGATGAACAGCTCACTGTGCAATAGGGGGAGGAGCCTCTGAGGAGATCCCTGACCACAGGGAGACGCGTCTGGTGTGAGGAGCGTTGGACCAGCAGGAGAGCCTCCAGGTGACGGCGTCTCCACGCCACCTCCTCCTCGTGGCGCCTCATTCACTTCTTTTGTTCAGTGGATTCAGAAACATCGTCTGGTGTTTCATCTGCTCGTGGCGGATAGACGTCTCTTTCTTTTGTCACGTATTTAATTTACACGCTCAGGGATCTGGTGTTGAATGAGGACTCAGACATACGACTTCTTCCTCATGACCGGTGTTTGATGAAGAGACGGGAACGAGGGCGAGGCCAACAACACGTTCACAACTCACATTTTATGAATGTTATTCAAATGAAGGTTCCCATCAGAGCAGAGGAAGGGGATGAACGCTTTGTTTTTACTCTTCTGGAGCTTGAATATGAAATGGTAAAAACACAATGAAGGTACTCAAAGTGTAAGGGAATCCCGAGGCCCCCTACTGGACACAATGGGTAAAGCGGTTGGACGACACAACGACCGCGTCTGCCTCGATCCTGACCGTAGCATCGGAGTTTTTCTGGTTTTCAGTTTGTTTATTTCATAATAATTATACTGCAGGACATCTCTGAGCTACTTTAGGTAGAAACCCAACTTCCAGCCAGCGCATTGCATTTCAAACGCTTCGGATGGAGGTTGTGACCCCTCCCCCGCTCCGTGGCCTCTTTATGACCCACGCCGACGTGGGGCACCTGCAGCTCGCCTCCCACTTCTGACACCTCCATGCAGGAGCCGGTCCTGATGGAGCCGATTTACCGGCAGTCCTAGAAACCTCAAAAAGGTCGCAGCGTGATGCTGGACGTAAAAATCGATCCTCCGCGCTGACGAGGTGAGAGCGGCGGCGGCGTGCCGAGCTGCGACTTCCGTCCCATTAAAAACATTCCCCCCCCCCCCCCCCCCCGGGCTCGGCGTTACGAGGCAGCTGCGTCCGCGAGGGTCAGAGCTGGACCTGTGATGGCGTGTCTCCGGCTAATTGTGAGAGCGCTCATTACGGAGGATGAAGAAGGACATAAATCACGTGGCGCTCCGACCGAGAGGGGGGGGGGGGGGGGGAGGGGGACACACACCAAATCTGGCGTTGAGTCTCAAAAAACAGTAATCTCTCTCTCTCCCTCTCTCTCTCTCCCTCTCTCTCTGCTACCGTCCCACTTCCTCAGCTCCAGTGTTACGTGCTGTTGTCCTTTTCTTTACCTCCTTCTGTCCTTGTTCCTCCCCTTTCCTTTCCTTCCATCCTCAGGTTTTTACCCCTTCATGCCCCCCCCTCTTCAATTCCTCCTCCTTTCTTTCTCCTACATTCCTTTCCTCTCTTACCTTTTATCGAACATCAATTAGACTCTCTTTCCTTCCTTTTCTTATACACTTGAAGCAAAAGGAAATCCTCCAAATGTTTTCCCTTTATCTTTTACTCTATATGTATATATATATATATATATATATATATATATTTATATTTATATATATGTATATATACATATATATGTATATATATATATATGTATATACAACAAATATATATGTGCATATATATGTATTTATATGTATGTATATATGTATATATACACATATATATTTTTTTCTTCTTCTTGTATGTATATACGTATATATATATATATACGTATATATATATATATATATATATATATATATATATATTTATTTTGTATATATATATACGTATATATATATATATATATATATATATATATACATGCATATATATACATATATATATATATATATATATATATATATATATATATATATATATATATATATATATATATATATATATATATATATATATATATATATATATATATGTATTTAACAGTTTTTTAAAATAAATTCTCGTACAGTACAGATATTTTTCTAGCATCTCTTTTTTAAGCATGGGGATGTATAGGTTCGGAGAGATGGTTGACCTTTGACCCCTGGCTCCGTGCTCCCTCCTGCTCGCTGACAGCCTCCCTTCAAGCGCACCTCGGGCCGTCCGTTACGGCGAGTCTCAACACGTGGATAATGTTCCCCCCCCGACACCGAGCCAAGACAAATACATTCCCTGTGTGTGTTTTGTGATGTTGTGGTGACTGCAGGAGCATGGCCGGACCGCCGCGCCGCTGCAGAGAACAAACAACAACAACAACAACAACACGCCGTGTTGGTGACGGCCACTGTTCACGAGGCGCGAGGGGCGTGTCCACGCCGTCAGGACTTAGTGTAAACAAGAGTCCAGAACATTCCAGCCCTGTGAGAATCCAGCCCTATAACATCTGTACCCCCCCCCCCCATTCAACTTTTGACCACATGTTTTGCTAGCTTAAGTGCGCGCACTAGAATCTGAGCATTTAGCCGTGTTGCCAAATGCTCTGAAAAGTGTTTATTTTGTCATCGAGCGTTCGCCGTGTGATTTATGAGGGACGTGGGATCCAGGATCATTTCCTGTGAGTCGTGTTTATTTCCGTCATTTTACTTGTGAGTGTTGAGAGAGAGAGAGAGAGAGAGAGAGAGACTTCAGTCTGTGATCCATCGATGTCCCTCTATCATCTTGTCTCACGTAGCGTCGCTCCAGAGGCTTTTCAATACGTTCCTTCCACATGAACGCTGCTCTCTGTGTGCTACATGGCCCACGTTAGCCAACGCTAGCTGCTAAGTGTGCTAGACACTAGCTGCTATGTGTGGTATGTGTGCTAGATTATCGCTGCTATGTGTGCTAGCTGATAGCTACTATGTGTGCTATGTCTGCTAGACACTATCTGCTATCTGTGATAGACACTAGTTGCTATGTGAGCTAGATGCTATCTGCTATTTGTACTAGAAACTGTCTGCTATGTGTGTTAGACACTAGCTGCTATGTGTGCTATGTATGCTAGATGCTAGCTGCTATGTGTGCTAGACACTAGCTGCTATGTGTGCTATGTGTGCTAGACGCTAGCTGCTATGTGTGCTAGCTGCTGGACGCTAGCTTCTACCTGTGCTAAGTGTGCTGCGTATGCTACATGTGCTATGTGTGCTATGTGTGCTACGTGTGCTACGTGTGCTACGCGTGCTAGCCTTCTTCATTTTTGGTACAACACTTAACCCAGGCCCCTGAGCCCCTGAGCTCCTGCCGTGTCGTGTGTGTTCTACACACGACGCTCCAGCAGCTCTACGCGTTACAGAGCATCATCAGTTACTCTGGGCTTTGTCGTCGGGCATTAAGGGACCGACATAGAAAACGTGATCCAACAACAACAGCCGCATGCAGGAAGCGCTGCAAGAACAAAACTGATCTCACGTTACCAACTTTAGGTTATTGGATGTTTTAGGAGTGTACGTTGTGTTGGCTACAGAAACACTTTGGTTCCATTGATGCTTATTTTTAAATATTTAACAGCCTGTGGATCCCTGCGGCGGACGTGCTTCTTCCTGCAGACGTTCCTCTGATGCCTCCCCTCCAGTTTTCAGTTGCATTATTAATCATAAAGTCTTCCAAAATACATCAATGAGCCACACTGTTGGACATGGATGACACGTTCTGTCATCATGAACACACACACACACACACACACACACACACACACACACACACACACACAGACCACACACACACACACACGTTTATTTTGACGGTCCTGTTGGTAGAAATACACACCACTGCACTAAATATGTGTTAATCCGCCACTGAAATGAGACCCAAAGAACACAATCAGTCCTGGTTGAGTGATGGAGGAAAACATCTGAAGTGCCCAGCTGCTTGAAGGAAAGAACTGAGCATTAAAACAATATAGAGTTATATATTTGTGGCAAGTTTTTCATCTTTTGCTTCGCGACATAATTCATTTTCCCTACAAAACTTAATGAGTAACATAGGTATATATATATATATATATATATATATATATATATATATATATATACAGTATATTAGAATGATTTTACAGTACATGTTTAATTACATTTTTAGTAATATATTTAAAGTCAGTTATTTGAGAAGTGTGGATCTCTGATATATTTTTTATTTGCGTATAACTGTGTATATATATATATATATATATATATATATATATGTGTGTATATATTTATATATATACATACAGTATATATATACATGTATATATGTATATGTATATATATGTATATATGTATATATATATATATATATATATATATATATATTTATATGTAGATTAGATAAAATTAGGAACAGGAGTTGATTTGATATTGTAATGAATAGTTTAAAAGGAAAACCCATAATTTCATATAATTAGACATGTGATGTACGAGTAAAAGAAAGAAAAAGAGGGCAAAGCCACAAACTAATGTTTACCAAAAAACATAATTGTGGTTTAATTTTTTTATGGGTGATAATCGGCCGTCTAGACCCGTCCGGAAGTTTACGGCAGCGCGGCGTGACTAATGGTCCAAAGTCTCTCATCCATCAAACCTCGCGGGCCACCGTACCCTCCTGATCCCAGAGGCCGCCGCACTGCAGCGGGTAAAGCAGAGCCAGGTGTCACCTCGCTGGGAAGTCGTGGTAATTAGCTGGGCAATAAAAAACATTCTGGCTAATTAACAAAGAAAAGGGATATAAAAGAAAGGAACGTCAAACTGAAAAGGGGGGGGGGAGGGGCTCAAACGGCGGCTCACAAAGGTGAAGGAATGTCGGAGAACAAACACCAGCTGAGGGTGTGCTGAGCATGCTCCTGTCTGTCTGCAGGGTTCATGAGTGTGTGTGTGGACAAGAGGTCACGACCTCTGAGAATACCCAGCCCCTTTGACATGATCTCTGGGGTCGTTTTACACCCTCTGCCAATGTCAGGCGGCCCTCAGTAGTATTTATTCAGTAATCTACTAGACACTGATTCAAAGAGATAACAAACGAGAGAGAAAAAACATTTTAACCAGAAAAAACACACAAATTAAAATCTTAAAAACTTGCAAATAAGCTCTGAACTTTATCTTTTTGCACATTGGATTCAATTATTTTAGAAGAACAGCCAAACCACTTATCAGCCTGTTGTACCCAGAACAATGTTCCTCTTGCCGAGAAACAATTGACCTTTTCAATAAGAAGGAAAAGAGTATTATCCGTGTACACACGCCACATTATGGCACATTCAATACTAATTAACTCCAGAAAATTCAATATAAATCAGTCGTTATGACTCATTGTCTTAAAAACATTTCATGTCTTTCAACAAATTTCACTCCAATCCATCTGGAACATTTAAAAAATATATTGGATGAACTGCAACCTTTGATCTGTCTGTTCGAGACGTCGGGCGGATCGCTTTGCACCAAATAACGGAGCCCATGACGTACGGCTATCTGGGGGGATTGGTAATAAAGAGCTCTGCAGCGTAGACCCGGAGCAGACATGTAAACTGTAACGAGGACTTTAAAAACATTTTCATTATAATCCCTGCATGCGTCTTCAGTTTTATGTCACCCAACAGGAGTTCAGATACTCTACATTAATGTATATTGTTCAATCATGTGTTTCTGTTCTAGAAGCAGTGAGGTAAATAAAATAAAAATAAAGAGTAAAAAAAAAAGGAAGAACTTTTGGATTCTCCGACGTCCGTGTGGTATTATTTGTGTTTTATGAGCGCGGTGAAGGCAGCAGAGCTTCTGGCTGCTTGTGGGATCGTTTGGCAGAACAACAGGATCCTGCAGAACAACAGGATCCTGCAGCACCGTCAGGATCCGGCTGCAGGTGTGTCTGATCTTAGCGGCGAGCGGCGAGCGAACGAGCCCCGGGGCCTTTTACGGAAATAAAAAGAGAGAATGCACAGATGCATCTTTTTTCTTTTTGGGTAATCGCAACCCACTCAGTTTTATTTGGTGAGCGGCTACGAACCCCAGATTTAGGAACCGGTGATTAACAACGGATTCAGATGAAAGAAAAATTGGAAAAACAATATCCCAATTGGAGCTCTTTAAAGGAAGGCTGGCCCACACTGAACCCATTTCAAAGGGAATCCTGCATCATGCGGAGAGAAGACTCTAGAGGGAATGTTCGTTAACTCCCGATGCGCTGAGATCCGTTACGTTCCAGAGCAAAGCCCACCGGACAACTGGCCCTCAAGATAGATAGCTTAGCGGCCTAAAGAGCCCCGCGGGATGACGTTAGCATCACATTGGTACTCTTGACAAGATAGATAGATAGATAGAAGGGTAGTTAAGTAGGTATATAGAAGATAGATAGATAGATAGATAGATAGAAGGGTAGTTAAGTAGGTATATAGAAGATAGATAGATAGATAGATAGATAGATGGATAGATGGATAGATGGGTAGATAGATAGAAGGGTAGGTAAGTAGGTATATAGAAGATAGATAGATAGATAGATAGATAGATGGATGGATAGATGGGTAGATAGATAGAAGGGTAGGTAAGTAGGTATATAGAAGATAGATAGATAGATACATAGATAGATGGATAGATGGATAGATGGGTAGATAGATAGAAGGGTAGGTAAGTAGGTATATAGAAGATAGATAGATAGATACATAGATAGATGGATAGATGGGTAGATAGATAGATGGATAGATGGGTAGGTAAGTAGGTATATAGAAGATAGATAGATAGATAGATGGATAGATAAAAGGGTATGTAGGTAGATAGATAGATAGATAGATAGAAGGGTATTTAGGTAGATAGAAGGTAGATAGATAAATAGATAAATAGATAGATGGATAGATGGATAGATGGATAGATAGATAGATAGATAGATATAGAAGGGTATGTAGGTAGATAGAAGGTAGATAGATAAATAGATAAATAGATAGATGGATGGATGGATAGATAGATAGATAGATAGATAGAAGGGTAGGTAGGTAGATAGAAGGTAGATAGATAAATAGATAGATATATAGATAGATAGATGGATAGGTGGATATATAGACATATAAATAGATAGATGGGTAGATAGATAGATACTTTATTCATCCCCATAGGAACATGTGTTAAGAGCCAGTGGAAGTTTATCTATTATATTTTAGACTGTAGAAGGAGAGATGTATTCATGGCGGTCGAGTGTCCATGACGACGGTGGTTCTGATCCGTCTTTTCTACGAGTCGCTAAGGAAACATTCGATGTCGAAGAACAACAGTTTGAATTCTCGTACTCGTGTGTTAACCACACACACCTTGTTCCAGGCATGTCTTCAAACACCCATTCCAAAGAACACACAGTGACCTTTGAGACTTGGAATTGTTAAAACCGCCGACTCATTTCCAGGTTGTTGGACTCCTGTCTGGAAATCCTTAAATCTCTGAATATTCGTACTCCACTTGTTTCCAGAGCCAACGTTCCCTCGCTCTCCAGACTCCGTTTGTCTCATTCCTCACACCTACTTACTTCTATTGGAGCCGACGTTGAACCTGATTATTTAACCTGACAACGAGAAACACTTGAACGCACCGGACACACCTGCGATCCGTTGGCCTGATTGTGTTCTTAGGGACCTCTGGGGTTCCTGCTCTGTGAACCGAGCCAGCGTGTTGGTGGGTTTTATATTTTTAAATCTTGTTGTTGAGCTCTCCAATAAACTCACACATGTTCCTGCTATTAGATTAACATTCTCTCAAAAACCAGAGCCAAGTGGAGTCAAAACATTTTGGAAGTCTTGAAGCATCGAAAGCGACGTCCGAAACCCGGAGACCTTGAACGCCACGCCATCTGTTAAGGTCTCCGCCCGCTGCGCTCCACCCGGGAGGCCCGGTGGAGGTGTGTGTTCTCTTTTCTTTATCATAGTGAAGATGAACAAACTAAAAATACAAACAAACACCACGAGGCAGTCAGAAGTAAAACAATAACATCCTAAAAATGGAGCCGAGTTTGTAGCAGAGAGTTATTCTAAAAGGTTGCTTCTTCTGAATTAATGTATGCTAGACACTGGCTGCTATGTGTGCTAGATGCTAGCTGCTACGTGTGCTAGATGGTAGTTTCTATGTGGGCTATGTATGCTAGACACTGGCTGCTATGTGTGCTAGCTGCTAATTGCTAAATAGCAGCTATCTCCTAGCACACATGTGCTAGTCGATAGGTGCTATGTGTGCTAGCTGCTAGCTGCTATGTGTGCTAGACGGTAGCTTCTGTGTGCTATGTGTGCTAGATGCTATGTTTGCTAGACACTGGCTAATATGTGTGCTAGATGCTAGCTGCTATGTGTGCTATGTGTGCTAGACGCTAGCTGCTATTTGTGCTACACATTAGCTGCTTTGTGTGCTAGATGCTAGCTGCTTTGTCTTTTGTCATAAATGTTGTTATAAATTAAAACGCTTGTGATGAAACTCAATGTGAAAGGAGAAGAAGGGGGCGGAGCCTCCTAGAGTGACAGTGAACGTTGTCACCACTGGGGGATGTTTACTCTGGCTACTGTTGTAATAACTCTGAAAGAGTTAATAAACTCCGAAAGAGTTAATAAACTTTCACACTGAATGTTTAACACTGGGTCATTTCCTGCGTAGTGATGTCATCACCAGCTCCAGAGCGTGGGCCGCTCCACTGGACAGGCCGAGGTAAATATTTGTGTAAATATAAAAGATGTCCTCCTCAATGCATTATTGATGTAATATGTCTTATCAGCTTTTATTCACACGTAGAGAAACCAGACGGTTGTCCTCTTGCATTATTATATTGACTCCTCCTGCTAAACAATCTCTCCTAGCAGCAGTTTTTGTTTATTCAGAGTCCTAAACATTTATATAGATGATGCACGAGAAATAAGGAAAAGTACTTTCACTTTTGTGAAGACGTTCCAGTGATTCAGTTTGTTTAAAAAGGATATTTTGTCTTTTTTCACAGCGTCGTTTCCATTGATGAAGCCAACGGAAGACGATTTAAAACAAATGTTTACATATTTCATAACTTTACTTAGTGTTCAGGGCGCGTTCCCCTGAAGGAGACACAGCAGCAGCTTTTCAGGACTCTTTTTCTTTGGTGGTCCTGACATTTGCAGACCCCAGAATATGTAAACACAATAACAGAGTCTCTCCACAGAAGTTTGTATTCAGGCGCTTTGGCGTCGCATACTTTCACCGCTCAGCAGTTACCTTGGATCTGACTCTCGGCCTCAAAGGCTTCGCACGAGAATGTTTACACGTTACCACAGAAGAAGAAATATGTGGTTGTGTAATAAGTCAACAGTTCCCTCCTCATCTTGTCGAGATGCTCGTATCTCGCATGAGATTCAAGATCATCTCGACAGCAACGAGGAACGGTTTCAGTGAAAATGACGGAAATGTGCAGCAAATAAAAATCCATCACGAATGATAATAGTGATTTTCTAATGTTTCTTAAATGATATCTTTATGTGATCCTGGTTTCATGAATGATAGAGAAGCTAGAACCGTTCATTATCACAGTGGGCGAAAGTATCCATTGTGTTGAAGAAGGTTAAACCAAAACGATAAAAAACTATAAATGCAGAGAATTTACTAAACTTTATTTTTTTAGTCTCTTTGTTTTCAGCAACTAATTATTTTTTACTTTTTGTGTGTTTTTTTGTTTCTTATTAATTAGAATTAATTTGCCTCTTTTCAAACATGATTTGTCTTATTTAATGTTCGGTCTTTCTGATTTTTAGTAGCATTCGATTGCACCACAAAAAACTAAAAACTAACAATATTTTGTAATAAATGGAACCTTTTTATGTCCGTAATTATATATATATTAATAATATTTTGTGATAAATGGAACCACTTTTATGTCTGTAATTATATATATTTTAAATGTAAACGTAGGAACTCATTCCCATTTTATTGCTAAACATATTTAGAGCAAGAAGTTTAAAACATAGTAAACAACAACAAAGAGACAGAAAGAAACAAAAAACATAAATAAAACAAGGCATAACTAGGAAGTGATCCATTCTCTATTTTACTTTTTTTTTTAAATAGACATGTTTTTCCCCAATATATCAACTGTACCAGTTTTGTAGTTGTAATTATATATTTTTTAAATGTGTAAACACAATCCTCTTTCCATTCCCAATGGTTGCAGATAAAGAAGAAGCTATACGCTAACATTATTAAATTATATATCTATATTTATATAATTTGATTCCAGTGGCTCAGCCAAGAGTTGAAAAGTCCCAAAAGTCAAAATGTGCAAAAAAGAAAATAGATTTCTAAAATTGAAAACCCATGTTCCTCTTACGCAATATCACCACGGCAACAACCAGGTGACGAGCTGCTAAAAAGAGTCCTTTCCCTTTTTAAATGACAGTGAGTCGGTTAACGGCCGTGTGATACGACCCATAATGCACCAGGTTTCCTGCAGGAGGAAATAACAGCGGCGGCTCCCTGCCGCGCCGCCTGTCCTCTGCGCCGCGCGTCATGCCCATAAATCCTGTCGTGCGTTTTTATTGGTTCCCTCCGAGTCGGGCTCGTGTTTCAGGCCCGCTCCGGGACGCCGGCGGCGGCCACGCGGTCTCGGGGCGCGGCGCACACATGCAACGCTTATGATTTGTGAACGCTAACTTTTATTACCCATCCCCATTTATTACGTTTCTTTCCGCTCGTTTCAACTTTAATTTAAAGCCAACGAAAGCAAAAGCCTCCACTGCTTTCCCCAAAATATTATCCTGTGACTTTATTTTGAAGGCCTCGCATTACTCACCGTGACTTATTTCATGTTTGTCCAACGTTCTCAGCGTGTCAACGAACGCTCTGCGGTTCATTCCCTGTTCCCGTCGCCTCGGCAGAGGTCGTCTCCGTGGCGACGGGTTGTGTGTGTACCTGTGTTTTTGTGTATGTTCAGGTGTGTGTGTGTGTTGTGGAGACGCCCCGTCTGTGAGCCGGCTCCTGGGACCTCAAAGCAAAGTGTTCCAATGTTGGAGTGTGTCTGTGTGTGTGTGTGTGTGTGTGTGTGTGTGTGTGTGTGTGCGTGTGTGTCTGTCTTCATACAGTAACCGTGTGCGTACCTTTGGGGCTGGCTGGCCCTCCGAGGACCCCGGGCTGGGAGGACAGCTGCCCCTGCAGCGCCTGCAGCGCCGCTCGGTCCCCTGTGGTCCAACTCCATGTTGTTGTTGTGTAACAGTTACTGTAGCATGAAGCATCAGCACCATCAACACTGAACCAGTGTACCCAGTGTACCCAGTGTACCCAGTGTACCCACTGGACCCACTGGACCCACTGGACCCAGCCTGTAGGCACCAGAGCTACGCTAAAGCTCATACCAAAGGGCCTTTTAACATTGTACCACACACACACACACACACACACACACACACACACACACACACACACACACACACACACACACACACACAAACATACACACACACACACACATAATATATATTTACATATATCAATATTTATATATTTCTATATATGTATATATATACTGTATATGTATATTTAAGGTATTTATATATAAATATTTATAATATATACAAATATATAGCAATATATATATATATCGATATATAAACATATATATGTATATATAAATATATATATATATATATATATATATATATATATATATGTACTGTATATATATATATATATATATATATATATATAAAATATATACATACATATACATCTAAATATATCTAAATATATAAACATATACAAACATAAATATAAGAATATATTTCTATATAAATATAAACATGTATATAGAAATATATACATATATTTACAAGACTTGATGGACTGTAAGTGGATTTAACAAACAGTAAAACTACCTTTTATAATCCCACCAGAGGCTGTAATCCTCGTCCAACTTCTCCTCAAACACGTCGACTCAAAAACACTTTTATTAACCTTCATCCATAATCACGACTCATCGGTTTAGAGAGTCCGGCGTGTTTTTGAAGTAGAGAGGCTTTAGCCACCGACCTTACATCATGAGTGAAAACAAATATTCACCAAAACATTGTGAAAACAAGTATGTTAAATATGAATTAGCGTCTGTCGTAGAACCACACACACACTCCATAATAATAATAACAGACACATTACAGAGAAGAATAACTAATAATCACACATCATTGCCCCCGAGCCGTGATGCAGACATGTGGTTTGTCTGTTCTGAGGTCTGAGCCGACTGATAACAGACCCGCCCACTGACTAACAGACCCCGCCCCCTGAATAACAGACCCGCCCCCTGACTAACAGACCCGCCCCCTGACTAACAGACCCCGCCCCTGAATAACAGACCCGCCCCCTGACTAACAGACCCGCCCCTGAATAACAGACTCCGCCCCCTGAATAACAGACCCGCCCCCTGACTAACAGACCCGCCCACTGAATAACAGACTCGCCCCTGACTAACAGACCACGCCCCCTGAATAACAGACCCGCCCCCTGAATAACAGACCCCATCCCCTGACTAACAGACTCCGCCCCCTGAATAACAGACCCGCCCCCGGACTAACAGACTCCGCCCCCCCACAGGCCTTGAGTCGATCACGCCGTGTTTCTCCGGCTCTCCTCTTTCAGAGATCCCATTGAGCGGCGAGCGAGCGCGAGGACTATGAATACGTTCTGTTCCCGCTCGCTCTTTATTTTTAGGAGTGAGTGGACTCGCAGATGGCCGACATTAAACCTGAATAGCGCTTCGTTTTTAACAAGCGGGGCAGGGAGAGTGGGAGCGCTCCATTGTGCGGTCCCCGTGAGGGAGGTCGGCGCCGCGGCCCGACCCTCGCCGGCCGGACGCAGGCGGCGCCGCGCTCTCCGTCCCTGATGAGGCCCGGACATGTTTTCTCTCTTTTCCCCGGGCGATCGAAGGTCGCCGCTCGTGAAGAGAGGGGGCGCCATTGTTCGGCCAGAAACCATTTATTTACTCCGTCTGCCTGAACCTTCAGAGTAATTGAAGAGGACCGAATAGAAAAGTTTAGAAGAGGAAGCGTTGAACGATAAAGTGGAGATATTAAATAGGGGGGGGGATGTGGAGGGTTGAGGATGGATGTTGTGGGGATGGATGTGGATGGGTGGGGTGACTCTGTGTGTGTGTGTGTGTATTAACACATGAAGCATAGACTTCTATACAACCAGAGGAGTCACCCTCTGCTGGTCAGGAGAGAGAATGCAGCTTCAACAAATGACGCATATACTTCTATAAAACCAGAGGAGTTGTCCTTTGATGGTCAGGAGAGAGAATGCAGCTTTAAGACATGACGCATCGACTTCTATACAACCAGAGGAGTCTCCCCCTGCTGGTCAGGAGAGAAAATGTAGCTTCAACAAATGACGTATAGACTCATATAAAACCAGAGGAGGCGCCCCCTGGTGGTCAGGAGAGAGAATCCAGCTTTACTTCTATACAACCGTAGGAGTCGTCCTTTGATGGTCAGGAGAGAGAATGCAGCTTTAAGACATGACAAATCAACTTCTATACAACCAGAGGAGTCGCCCCCTGGTGGTCAGGAGAGAGAATGCAGCTTTAAAGACATGTCCGTATTGACTTCACTGGGGTCACCTGGTCCCCTCTCGGGCCCCGGGGGCCTCTGGGACCTTCAGTGGTTTCCTGCTTCTCTGCGGAGGGGGGGGGGGGGGGGGGGGGGTCCTCCATCAGTGAGGAGCTTTAAAGGAAACAACACAGAGTTGTTAACTGGTCATTAAACAGTCTCAATGAAATACTGATGCCCATGTAGGACCAACATGAGTACATAAATACTGTTCCCATACGGTTCTCCTTGACGCCTCTGGGCCTCCATCTCACACATTTGTGTTTTGAATTTAGCAACAAGGAGGATTATTAAAAACGATAACGTTTCAGTTCATCACAGGTTTGGAGCGTCGACCTCCGGCTGCAACTGTCGGCGCGAAATTACTCCTCATGGTCAGTCCAGCATGTGTGTGTGTGTGTGTCTGTATGTGTGTGTGTGTGTGTGTGTGTGTGTGTGTGTGTATGTGTGTGTGCGTAACGGGCCAATTGTAAAGCACTTTGGATAAAAGCGCTACCTGAATGCAGTTATTATCCATAAGTGATCATGGAACTTTCATTATCACTTCTCTCCTTTTTATTCATTCTTTTCATCATTTAATTGAAATTTTATTAAGTTGGCTGTCTATTAAAATTAATTTACTGCTTTTCAAAAAGTGTTTTTTCTTATTTAATGTTTGGTCTTTCTGAGTTTTATTATCAGCATTTTTGTGATGCCGATTGTCGATTGCGCCACAAAGAACTAATAACATTTCGTGATATGGAACTAATTTCCAACTCCAGATGCAGACGGAGAACGTGACCTTTGAGAAGTGGTTCTGCTCCCCGTGTTTAATGCTGGATTAATCCCAGATGACGTGGCCTCGTGCCCAGGACTCCCACGAGGTCACACCCCCGGAAAAGAAAAACAGGATTCCAAATTAAGTTGTGGGCGAGGAAAAACCCTTCAACACAAATACGTCTTAGAACATGTCCGCTTCTCCTAATGTCTTAGAGATGGTCTGGAGGGTGGAGGTCTGGAGGGTGGAGGTCTGCAGGGTGGAGGTCTGGAAGGTGGAGGTCTGCAGGGTGGAGGTCTGCAGGGTGGAGGTCTGGAGGGCGGTGAGGACCCCGTGACGATCTCAGCTCCCTCAGTCCGACGGTGAGATCTGTCAACGTTCCGTCTGCCTGCAGATAATCCTGATTCCTCCTCCGTAATCTCACAGAAAGAGTTCAAACACAAGAGGAACGTCTCGCTGCGTCCTCCAGAACGTCACACGGTCCCCGCTTTGTCGGCAACTCCCACACACTAAAGATTAAGGAGCATCTGGAACCGAAAAGGGTTCTTCTGAGGGATGCCGTAGAAGAACAATTTCTGGTTCCACAAATAACCTTTCAAACCAGCGTTCTCTAAACTAAAGAACCACTTCCTTGAATAGTTCTTCTAAGAACCTATAAAGGTGTCTCAAAGAACCTTCAAAACATGGTTCTTAAAGGCACCATTTCTGCTTCTACAAAGAACCTTAGAACCTTTCAAACCAGGGTTCTTTAAAGAACCATTTCCTTAAAGAGTTCTTTAAAGAACCTATAAATGTATCTCAAAGAACCTTTAAACATAGTTCTGCAAGGCACCATTTCTGGTTCCACAAAGAACCTTCAAAACCAAGGTTCTTTAAAGAACAATTTCCTTAAAGACTTCTTCAAAGAACCCATAAAGGCGTATCAAAGAACCTTCGAAACATGGTTCTTTAAGGAACCATTTCCTTATAGACTTCTTCATAGAATCTATAAAGGCGTATCAAAGAACCTTCCAAACATGGTTCTTTAAGGAACCATTTCCTAATAGACTTCTTCATAGCACCTATAAAGGTGCCTTAAACAAAACAAATACTCCTCAGTAGGAGATGGTTCTTCGTAGAACCACAAAGCCTTTTAAAGAACCATTTTAGAACCTTGACTCGTCTGTGCGCAGCAACACCGATGAGGTCACCGATGAGGGAGCAGGAAGTGGAACCGTCTGCTGGTCGGTTCCCTCACACCCAGACACAGATAGCGGGCGGCGGGTATCAGTGGGAAGTCCAGCTTCAGACGTTCCCACAGAACCGACCTCCCGTCAACACGGGGGTAGCCACAATAATGGAGACGGCTCAGGGCCGAGCGACCAATCACAAACCGGCATTCAGCGGAGGTTGTTTTGAGTGAAGACGACGAGCACATGGACAGAACCAGAGATTATTGTTTTACATCCAACACCACGAACACATTGTGAGAGACTGAGAACATGTTCTGCTTTTATGTTTCACTTCATATGAAATGAAAGTAAAGTTTCAGTTTGTGTTTCTACTTTGTGTTTTCTACGCTCTCTATGCACTTGATGTGTGTTACCTCTCTAACGGCGTCTGGACGAGGCGTCTGCATCAGGAGGAGCTGCAGGTGTCGTGGGGCGGTTAGCTGCTAATTGGCTGGTCTCCAGTGTTCTCCTCACTAATGAAACCCTTTTGAGTGAAGTGTTTATGTTTCTTCTTCTATCCCCTTGTCCATAGCGGCCCGCAGATGATGATGATTGCTTCATCTCTGCAAACAAAGAAGAACACACGTTTAAAAAAGCTTGAATTGCTTCCTTAACCCTTTAGCTATACCTTTTTGTCATATTTCGGACGCTTTATTCTATTATTCCAGTTGTTTAGGAGTTTGTAAATCAATTTGGTCCTAATATGTCTTTTATGTTTCTGTTTTTTAGTTCTCGATTAAAAACACCCATTATTTTGCAATGGCTGTTATTTTAAAGTCTCTGCATACTCTCTCGTGTGTGTGCAGAAGTGTGTGTGCAGAAGTGTGTGTGCAGAAGTGTGTGTGCGGAGCGTAAACCGATCTCCGTGTCCTCGGAGCTTGCCGCGGTTAATAGTTTTTTTCCGTGAGACGTTTTTTTCCGTCTGTTTCCGAAGCAAATCGAGTCGCATCGGGAAACACAGCTCACGTCGGCGTCTTGATGCAAGACGGTTTTTATGACTCGTTATATTGCTCAAGGGCACTTCAGCAGGGTGTGACTGAAGTGGGCCACTTCTCTCTCTCTCTCTCTCTTGTCTCTAACCGCGGAGCGTGGAACCGCAGCGCGTCCCTCAGTTAGCGCCCGACCGCGAGGACGCCTGAGAATAGCCGGAGGGCGGCGGTGGGTGTCACCGGCGGTTATGGAGGAGGAGAGGCCCCGCCCACCGGGGGCGTCTCCTGACAGCAGCTGGACGGTGCATTGGGGGAAAGTGGGAAAAGACGCCATCGTCGAATAAAATATCCTCAAGAGCTGCAGAGGTGGAAACAACTCCAGGGGATTTCACTCCAGGAATGTGATTGAAGAGTTTTAATTTTAATGTTTTTTATGAACTCTTTATTCTATTTTAAATGTTCTGCTTCATCTGCATTTCATGATGATTTTACCACTTTTATGCCTTTAAATTTTTGTGTTTTTTTTTACTTTTTATTATTATTTGTTAACATTTTTACTGAACAAAAACAAAGGTGAAAAAACATCGTAAATTGAAAAAAAGACAAACAAATATGAAGAAAAAAAATATAAAAAATGGAAACATATCTATAATATATACAAAAATAATGAAGAAAAGAAAAGGCGGACATAAGTAGAATATATAGAATAAATGAATAGGGGATCATATGCATTTTATTTTCATGTGAAACTCGTCATCACTGTCCCTACTTTCCCCTTTCTAAACGTGAGAGCGGTTTTGGAGCTCACTCTTTAAAGACGAAGTGCAAAAATAACAAAATACCCCTCACGATGTCACGGCGACGTCATCAGAGTAATCTCTACGCGGGGATTAGCCACGTCAAATTTCCCGAAAGGAAGTCTGCGACACAAAGGAGTGACGTCTGAAGAGGAAATTAAAAATCGCTTTCGGGAGATATTAACAAGTTGCATTCTGGGAAATGCAGGATCAAAGGCTTTGGACCTTTGGCCCCAGTTGATGGAAAAATAATTGCCGTTTGATTCATTTTGGCTACTGATTAATAATTTTGTCAGAGAAAGAGAGAGAGAGAGACAGAGAAAGAGAGAGAAAAAGAGAGAGAGACGCCCTGAAGCGCACGATTAATTGAATCTGTTTTTGTGTGTTTTTTTTCAGTCAGTGTATGACTGACACACATTTGTTTACCACTTCCCCCGGACGCTATCCGCGGGGTTGTGGGTCGACTGACGACCGCGCCACACGTCTCCAGTGTGAGACTTCCCGCCCTTTTTTCTGACGTTCTCTCCATTCAGAGAACGCGTCGCTTTGGTCTCAATGAAACAAATCAGACACGACAATTACGACGACAAAGAAAGGTTTATTAAATGTTTGTTTTAGTCAGTCATCGCGGCTCCAACACGTGTATTTACAAAGAAATGGCCTTTTTGTAGAAAACTCTTGTGTGTACAAGACATTAGAATAGATTAGAGAAGTACATGGGAGGACTGGGGGGGGGGGGGGGGGGGGTCCTAGAGGCACAAGTTACACTTAGTACAATGGAAACATAATTATTTTGTGGCACATCAAATTCTAGTTTAGGAAAAGAAGATTTGCTAAATGCACTGACATTATTTCTTTTTTTCTTAACGATACAGAAGATGTAAAACAGACACACAGTGGTGTTAGCTTCAGGCTACATGGTACTGAAGTAAAGTGAAGAAGTAGAAGTAGAAGAAGAAGAAAAAGAAGAAGAAGGAAAAGAAGGAAAAGAAGTACAATAAGTACAATAAAAAATAGAAAAATAAGTAGAAGTAGAAGAAGAAGAATAAGACAGAAAATAAGTAGTAGAAGAAGAAGTAGAAGTAGAAGAAGTAGGAGAAGAAGAAAGAAAATATGTAATAGAAAAAGTAGAAGTAGAAAAAGAAGAAGTAGAAGAAGGAAAAGAAGTACAAAAAAATTAAAGAAGTACAAAAAATAAAAGAAGTAGAAGAAGAAGGAGTAGAAGAAGAAGCCTCAGAGGGAGTTGGAGGTGACATAAAGACCATCCTGCACCGTGAGGACTCTTGTGATGCAACGGCACAATAACATAAATGTCTTCCTCTAAGGGGGGGGGGGGGCACTCTGCTTGATACGCTCACAGACAGTGTTGCTTCTTTTGGTATAAAAAGACATAGAAAATAAAACAAAGCTTTAAATCTTTTCCCCCTTTTTTTGTTTTCGTATATCAAATATTGGATTTTTCTTCTTGCTAAGAACTTATTATCGTGCCCTTCAAAAGAGGAGTGAAAAAAGAGAAAGTATCCTAACGCTCTGCTGGATACACGGTACCCACATGGTGGCTGGAGGTGACGGTTAGTGGCGTGTGGACTTTATGGAGGACCAGAGGGTTCATCATGTGATCATTTGTGCCCTCAAATACATGTTTTCTTACCTCAAAATACGTCATTTATTTCCTTAAAGGGACAGCGTGTAGGATTTGGTGGCGTCAACATGGCGGACAACGTGAAGAGGACCCACTACCGATGTGGATTTGAAGGGTTCATGCTAATCGAACAAAAAACATTTACGCTAATACATCCCTGGAAATGCTACACAATGGCATTTTTTTTTTTTTTTTTACTAACAAATCCCCCCGACTGACTCCTCCCACTGAGCCGACGTGAACGTTCTTTGGATTGTCCGTGAATCAGAAGAGAGAAGACCTCAACAATTTAAATAAATACATATAAATACAGAATTAAATGGGTACTATATTTACAGTTGAGAACATTAATTACACTATTTTTTTTAAAGGGGCAGAGCACCGATTTTAGAAACTTCAGTTTACTCAACACAAACCTGAAAGACACGGAGAGCCAGGAGATGCCAGCACATCTCGGCCTCTAGATGTGTATATATATACACATGAACAATAATGATACTATATATATATATATATATATAGTATCATTATTGTTCTTGTATGATCATACTTTGTGCTGAATTCACATGGAATCAGACAAACACAAAATCAGGACCGCATAATGAAATCAAATTATTTTATGTCTATTTCTTTAAGCAATTGTAAATCTGGAATTCAGCTTTGTCTCAATAGTCTTGCCAATTAAAATAGGAATAAACGTTGGATTAAATAAAAGTAAAACCCGCTTGTAACGTTTGAACGTTGTAACTTTGGACTTCTTTGCCGTCCTCCATGACACCACATCTGGTTCGCCCGGTTCCATGTGAATGAATACTCTTTATTCTCCTTTTCATCAACATTGAAGTGTGCTCGGACATTGTTTTTGAAACTCAATCTGAATAAGTGGCCCCGTCATTTAGGAGCCGTGATCAAGCCTCAATGAGAGCCAGGGTCTTGGACCCCGTGCGGCTGCGTTAACGGGAAAACACGGTACACTCGATACGCTTCTCTCTGTCTCCCTCCCTAAAAAGTACGAAAAAGAAAAGTAGCGACGCCCTCCGCAAGTTCAGACACAAAGGAAATGCATAACTCAAAAAGGAATTTGAAGTCGGCTTGTCGATAATTACAGGCGATTACTGTATATACATTCACGGAGAACTCGATGGTTCGGACGCGCGAGATCGGGGAAGAAAAAGGTCTCCGGACCTCGATGCTGAAGTGAAGGAGGAGAAGAGAAACACGTGGTCATTTAAAAGAGATCGCCATCGCTCCGGCTCGAGGGGGCGTGACCTTTGACCTCAGCGGGGGCACCCGGAAGAAGACCTTCATGGCACACACAGAAAAGTAATGGTTCTTGAATGGTTCCTTAAAAGGCGTTGTGGTTTTACGAAGAAACATCCGCTACTGAAGAATCATTTTTGAAAAATGGTGCCTTAGAACAATTTTTCTAAGGTTATTTGAAGACATATTTAAGGAAATGGTTCTTTAAAGAACCCTGGTTTGAAAGGTTCTTTGTCGAACCAGAGATGGTGCCTTCAAAAACATTGTTGGAAGGTTCTTTGAGACACATTTATAGGTTACTATAAGAACATATTTAAGGAAATGATTCTTTAAAGAACCCTGGTTTGAAAGGTTCTTTGTGGAACCAGAAATGGTGCCTTAAAGCACCTTTATGAAGGTTCTTTGAGATACGTTCGTAGGTTATTTGAAGAACTATTTAAGGAAATGGTTCTTTAGAGAACCCTGGTTTGAAAGGTTCTTCAAGGAACCAAAAGTGGTTCCTTTATGGCATCACTCTGAAGAACCATTTTCGGTTCCAGACCTTCGTGTTTCTGTGTGTAGGCATGGACGCATCCCTGAACTTTTAATAGCACATATACGTCTCTATGTACAATATTTCCATTGTGTTTTATGACAGTGATCCACAAATAGTGTAAAAGAGCAAAAACTACATTTGTGACATTTTTAATGACATGATCGATAAACAGAAGTATTCTACGGTTACTACGCCCTGATCGCACATCAGACTCTTTTTTACGTTTATCTTCCTGTTAAAAACAATTAAAAGAACATATCGGGGATCAATCCAGAAACAGACACATAAACCGCTCTCAGTGTATTTTTGTTTGATTGTATCAAAACAACGATGTGATGTGTAACTTAACGGTAAGTCGGGTTGTGTTTTTCTATTTTTAATTTTTTTATTGCCTTTCTAATGTACTTACAGACTAAAAACCAGAACATAAAAAAATTAAAAAAGCACGAGGACTTCACAATAAATAGGAAAATACATTTTGCCTGGCAAAATACCACCAATATTTTACTGTACACCCGTGTTGGCTGCTACAATTGAATTACGGTGAATTGTTAAAAAAAACAAAACCAAAACCAGAAACAAACACTATTAATGGATCGTTAATTCGGCCCTATCCAAACACTAAAGGACGAGAAATATGATGCTTTAAACTTCTTTACTCTCAAACATCCGACTGCTTTATAACCTGAGAGGAAGGTTACGTCATCAAAGGTCATCGCCCTCGGCAACCGTCTCTTAGCGACAACATCCATCCTCCTTCCTTTTTTTGTCTTCCCGTCGGCCCGTACGGGTATTCTCCCCTGACGTGAGACTTAAAGAAAAAAAAAAATACAAATCAAGGAGGTTACGTGATGTCTTCCTAAAAAACAAACAAATAAATGTAAATAAAAAAAGGTAAAAGTCTGTAAACTTGTGAGGGATCCTGCTGTGCTTCAAGCTGAAGAGAGAGAGAACTCCCCGGCCGTGTGGAGTATACGTCTGAAAAGCATGTACGTGTGCTCGTCGTATAATATCAGCTGACGGGCGAGAGGCCACGCCTCTTTTAACCTCTGGGGGCCGAGGCGCCCATGAGGCTTAAAAAAAACAACGAAAGGCTTCGGCGTCGAAGTCCCTCCCACTTTCTCTGCTCGCCGAGACAGAGAGATTGTCAGTGTGTTTCTTCTTTATTTTGTATTATTATTTTTCCAAAAAGTGCTCCTTGAGGGGGGGGGGGGTGCAGGGGTACGGGGTTGGCCTCTGGTCCAATCGGGACTGTCCGTTGCTGGGGGTTGGGGGGGGGGAGGGGAGGGGGACGGGACTCCTCAGCAGACTAGGCGGCGCTATAAAGACAAGATGGCGGCCAGGAGGATGAGGGCGGAGCTGAGCAGCGCGGCCGATGTGCGGCGCCGAGCGGCCGAGTTCACGTCCCGCCGAGCCGGCTCCGGTGACTCGTGGCCGATGCCGTCTGGAAGGGGAAAGAGTTGGAAATCAAAATGTTAAATAGCGGTCTGCGGATCATATATATATATATATATAATCACAATTGTTTAAAATGTATAGTGACACAGAAACACCATGGGGCGTGTCTAGACACTGTTCTGAAGCTCGTGGGAGGGGTCTGCAGGTGGAGACCTCACTTTGGGTCCCCACCGGGACATGAGTCCCCACGGGTCTGTGTGTAGTCAGGTTGAGGTCCCCACTGGCATAGAGGTTCAAGAGCACACACACACACACACAGACGTTAACATGCGCGGGGCGTTTCCCACCCACCTCTGGGTTCTAGTGAGTTTTGACTGTTGTCGTCAAATTCGACCCCTTCCTGCACGGCGCCCGGGCTTTTCACACAATTGTCTTTAGAGAGAGAGAGAAAAGAGAAAAAGAAAAGAGAGAGAGAGAAAAGAGAGAGAGAGAGAAAAGAAAGAACATGAAGATTAGGGAACTGCAACGTCTCACACACACACACACACACACACACACACACACACACACACACACACACACACACGGGGTCCGATCCCAACGAGCGACTCACTCTGAGGCCTGACGAAGACTTTGAGCCGGAGGCAGCTCCTCCTCCCCTTGTCGTCGGTGATGGAGGCTGCAGAGAAACAACAACACCGTCAACACAACAACAACGTCAACACAACAACACCGTCAACATGTTGCGCAACAATAACGTTCCACTGAAAACATGCAGAACAAACGGAAAGCTCTGGAACCACAGTTAGCCAGGTCACCTCATTCAGGACAGCCGATTGAGACATTTAACGTTAAAAGACAACTTTTCTTCTTTTTAAACATCTTTAATTGAAAGTAGGCCGTGTACCGATGCCTTTCAGACAATTCTCATTGCATGTGCAGCTTTTTAGAAGATGTAGTCGTTCAGTGTTGTAGTTCTATACATATTTAGAGCAAGAAGTGTGAAGAATATGATCAACAATAAAAAAGAGACAGAATAAAACAATAAATCTCTCTTTTCTAACTGTTGCGTAACAAACGAAGGCCCGGCCAATTAGCATCTCCGAATGGCAGCAACATGGTATTTTTGTATTTGTTGTATACTCTTGGCTCCATCAGCAGGTTCTCCTCTTATCCCTTTCTTTAAGTCTGAGGCGCTCCTCCTCTCCGTCTGGACTTCCTGCAAAATCTCATTTCCTGTCGTTTCCTGATTGGTGGAAAAGACTCGAGATTAAAGAAGAGATTTCAATCTCTTCTTTAAGAGAAGAAAAAGAAGAGATTGAAATCTCTTCTTTTTCTTCTCCTTCTCGCTCACTAGACCAGCGAGTTTCCCGTCTGCCCTTTATGTGGGGAACATGTTATTTACCTCCCGCCCGACCTTTCCTAGGTCCTCCTCCTCCTCAGGTGTTCTCCTCCTGTCTCTCCTGCTCCTCCTCTGACCTCGGGAGCTGAGCGGTCATTTTTAATTGGATTTAACCACTTTATTGTCCAGCAGCCTCTCCCGTTTCACCGTGTGTGTGTGTGTATGTGTGTGTGTGTGTGTGTGTCTCTGTGTGTGTGTGTGTGTGTGAGAGCTTTGTTACCGTGGAACAATGCTCCCCTCCCCCTCCATTGTTTAACCTCAAATGTCAACACCTGTACCCAAACATGGAGCTTCAGTTAAACACTTTAGTGCTTTAGTGACTTCACCCCTTTAGTTACTTCAATCCTTTAGTTACTTCATCCCTTTAGTGACTTTAATCCTTTAGTGACTTTAATCCTTTAGTTACTTCAATCCTTTAGTTACTTCATCCCTTTAGTGACTTTAATCCTTTAGTTACTTCAACCCTTTAGTTACTTCAACCCTTTAGTTACTTCAACCCTTTAGTTACTTCATCCCTTTAGTGACTTTAATCCTTTAGTGACTTTAATCCTTTAGTTGCTTCAACCCTTTAGTTACTTCAACCCTTTAGTTACTTCAACCCTTTAGTTACTTCAACCCTTTAGTTACTTCAACACTTTAGTTACTTCAATCCTTGTTATGGATTTTTCATTAAATTAAATCGTGCCGTGGTCTCAAACTGATCTGGAGGCGTCGCTCGTGTCCAAAGACTCTCCTCTCTCCTCTCTCCTCTGTCCTTTCTCCTCTCTCCTCTCTCCTCTCTCCCATCTCCTCTCTCCTCTCTCCTTTCTCCTCTCTCCTCTCTCCTCTCTCCCATCTCCTCTCTCCTCTCTCCCATCTCCTCTCTCCTCTGTCTTCTCTCTTCTTTCCTCTCTCCTCTCTCCTCTGTCTTCTCTCCTCTGTCTTCTCTCCTCTCTCCTCTGTCTTCTCTCTTCTTTCCTCTCTCCTCTGTTTTCTCTCCTCTCTCCTCTCTCCTCTGTTTTCTCTCCTCTCTCCTCTCTCCTCCCAGAAAAAAAGGCCGAGCCCTGGTCGTTGTTTCCACCCGGCTCTCGTTTCAGAGTCTCTGCATCCGACTCCGTGAGAGGAGATGATGAAAAAGAGACTCGTGTTTATAACGCTGGAAGCGAAGCAGCAGAAGGAAACAGAGGAGCGGCGGAGAGAGAGAGAGAGAGAGAGAGAGAGAGAGAGAGAGAGAGAGAGAGGAGAGAGGTCGCCGTCACTCAGCAGCCGGTCCGTCTGTGTCAGCGGGTATCGAGTGACCGGGGCTTGTAATCTCTTTTCGTGCTTCTGCTTCCTTTCCGACCGCTCGCTGTATATATAATTATATATATATATATATTTATATTAATTTATATTTATATTAATATGTATATATTTATATATATTTATATAAATATATACATATATATAAAAGTCCACTTTCTGCAGAGAAAAGCTTGAGGGGGGAGGTAGTTTTATTTATTTATTTACTTTAAATATCCAGGTTTTAGGCTTTAATCTCTCGATGATGTGCCGTCTGAGTGATTCATCTTTTCGTTTATTAAATGTGAAAATTTACGATAATTTTTTGTGTGTAGTGAGATCAAGAATTAAAATAAAATAAAATAATACGAAATAATAAAAATAGAATAGAAATAGAATCAGTTGATCCATGAATGCAGTCAGTGATCAAGATATATTAAGTAACCTATACATGCGTAATATGTTTCCCACTGTATTGAAATTAAACAGACTGTATACATATGTATAATATAATATCTACATATGTAAAACATAATGTCTACATATGTAAAATATAATGTATACATATGTAAAGTAATGTCTACATATATAAAATATAATGTGTATATATAATATATATTATATTATTATATGATATATATATTATTAATATATAATAATATATATATATATATATAATAGGTAAAATAATGTCTACATATGTAAAATATAATGTCTACATATGTAAAGTTATGTCTACATGTAAAGTAATTACAACTCTCTCTCATCTTCAATAGAAACCCGACCCCGTGTTTTATTTTGGTAATGACCGTGCTCTAGGCGTGACGAGGCACCCCAGGGTGCCGTCTGACGGGCCCTCGCCCCGGGCAGCTTGTTAGTGTTGATGGGTTTCATCGTGCTGCGTTCAGGGGCCTCTGGCCGGCCGTCATGGCGCCCTGTGTTCTTCCTCGCCATGACTCAGCGTTTCAGTGATTTGGGATATTTGTCACGTGACGTCATTTTTATAAAGATCTGATGCGTTTGAGGAGCCTGAGGAAGATCCGTCATCCCATAACTCAACGTCAGTTATTCATCCTTCTTCATTTTTTTAGATGAGAGTCTTCCTCTCATCTCACTTTCTCTCTCTCTCTCTCTCTCTCTCTCTCTCTCTCTCTCTCTCCTCCTAGACCACAATCCCACTTGCAGATTCCTAAACTCGCACACAATTACCCGACTGTCTCTCCCTCTAACTCTCTCCCTCGCCCCCCTCTCTCTCTTTCTCTCACCCTCTTTCTTAACCTCTCTCTCCCTCTCCTCCCAGACCACAATTCCCCTCGCTGATTCCCAAACTCTTACACAGTTACCCGACTGTCTCTCTCTCTTTCTCTCCCTCTCTCTCTCACCTCCCAAACCACAATCCCCAAACTCTCACACAGTTACCTGTCTCTCTCTCTCTCTCTCTCTCTCTCCTCTCTCTCTCCCCCTCTCTCTCCCCCAGGTCGTGGTCTGGCGTCTCCGTCCTCTCCGTGATGGTAACTGGAGACCGGAGCGTTGCAGTCGGCCCCGCCGGGGAACCTCTGGTTCACGCGCTCACACACACATGTTGAGGCGTTCCGTCGGGCGACACACACACACACACACACACACACACACACACACACACACACACACACACACACACACACACACACACACACACACACACACACACCGGGCCGGGATGCCAGCGTGAAGCCGGTGTGACTGCGAGGTGAATTAAGACATAAATACTGAGGGATCAGATTTTTCTCTGCTGGTGATTGGTTTATCTCGGGGAACAAAGCCCTTTTGTCTTTCAGCCCCGAGGGGGGGGGGGGGGTCATTATCGATGTAGATCTGCACTGGCTGTACAGAGGGGGGGGGGGTTAGGCGTTTGAAGCGCGAGGCTTTAGGGGGAGACGGTCGTCTCTCCCAGACTCTCCACTGTCTCCTCGGAAAATTGGATTTCTATCCCCTGAGATTAGGACCCGGCTCCCCGCCCGCCGGGCTCTAGAAGAACAACACGGCGCCCCCGGCCCACGACGAGGAGCCGGGGGCGCGCGGCGCGAGGAGCCCGGGGTTCGGCATCCCGGCCGACCTTTGACCTTCTCGGACCAGCCACAGTACTGAGGGGGGCGGGGGAGGGGGAGGGGGAGGGGGGGGCTTTCCCCCTCTGGGTGTTCGTCTGTCTGCCAGACAGCAGGTGTCTGTTTGACGCGCCTCTTCCTCCGCCTCCTCCGCCTCCTCCGCCTCCTCCGCCTCCTCCGCCTCCTCCGCCTCCTCCTCCTCCTCCTCCTCCTCCTCCTCCTCCTCCTCCTCCTCCCCCCGGCGGAGGACAAAGGGGTGTCTGTGTCCGTTGAGACAAGAAGACGTGAGTCTCCCCTCAGCGCCCCTTACAGATGTTACAGAGGTGTTGTTGACTATCAGCTGTTTGTCAACACGTGATTACAACACAGTTTCGTGTCACGTAACCAGCCTGTAGAAAACAACAACAATAACAACAACAATCCAAAATATGATTTTCACGTGCGACGGCAATCCTCATTTCCTCCCAGACAAAAGGACGAGCAGCGTCAGAAACACAGGAGGTCAAAGGTCAAAACTGCCCCGAAGAAATATTTTGCCCCTGCACATGCTCCATAATTACCTCTAATAATTATGATAATTTAATAGCCTTTTGTGTTTGTTCTTTGTTGCGTGTGTCCTATGTGTTGCCTTTACTGTACAAACAAAAAAATCTATAAATATTATTTTAAATTATAGAAAAAGAAAGAAGTTATAATTGTTAATAGTTGTTTAGAAAATGTAATCAATATAAAGAAGCACAAATAAAGAAATAACAAATAAGAATAACATTGAATTTGATTCATGTTTTCTGCTAAAGAAATCGAAGAAAACATTTTTAATCAGTAGACGTCTGCCTAATACTCTTATTATTGTCTAATAGTCTTATTATTGCCATTTTTATGACAATTACTCATATACAGTAACCCTAAATAAGTATATTTATTATTTTAAAAAGTGCCCCCAATTTCTTTTTAAATGCCCCTGGATTTCAGTCACTGGGGGCAAAAGTTGTCCCCTAAAAAATGTAAACGTCCTACCCTGAGGACGACTATTGGAAAATATCTTAAATATCAAAGTCAAATATAGACGCCTGTCTTGGGACATTAAATCATATTTTTTGTTCACGCCCGAATACCCGTCCATCCACCGCTGACCACATCGATATGTCTTCACTAAGAATGAATCACATTACATGTGATGTGTGGAAGGGCCGCTGAGGCTCATGGGTAATGTCGAAGACTAGGAAACGTGATTTCTCCACGATATAAATCTAAACAACGCTTTTGGCCACGACATGCATAGGATCCAGGAGAACCCTCCTTCTTGAGGAGGGACTGAGACGTGTCCCTGTTAGAACCAGCGCTCCGGGTTCTCCGTGGAGGTTGTGACTACGAGGTTCGGAATGAGGCCTTCAGGGCCCTCGGGCGTCTTTTGTTATTTCTTCCCTCGCTTGTCTTCGGTGAACGAGGGTCTGACGGATGAGTCATTAATCTGAGCCGGCACAATACGCTCCATATGGCCCGGCGCTGCTCGCTCTCTCTCTCTCTCTCTCTCTCTCGATGATCAATCATCATCAACGACCACGAGAGCGTCGTCTCTCGGTTCCACATCAAACGGAGCCGAGCGGACAGAACGGAGCCCGGTCGGCCGCCGAGGGTTTCGTTCTTATCGACGTCCAACAAAATCGCGCAAAGGCATCAACAAATGGAGCCGACCGCGAAAACACGTAAACAGAACGCCGTGTTGACGCGGCGGAGCCAACGGAAACACGGGGGGGCAACCGGGCCCACGTCAGAACCGGTTGAAAGACGTCGTGAGAACCTAAGTATTTCTCAAAGAAACTGTTCCGTGTGATCTGGAGCTTCAGAGAACGCCCACCGGAGTCTTCATCGCAGAACACAGAACACAGAACACGCTCAACAGATGCAGGTCTCTGAAATATACAAAACACTACCCGTCCTGATCGGGTTCGTTCAAATAACCCATCAGAACATTTATTAGTCCATACGTGACATTGGTTCTACAAGGAGGAACCCGTTGGTTCCCACACACAGAAGAATAATGGTTCTTAAATGGTTCTTTAAAAGACTTTGTGGTTCTACGAAGAACCATCACCTACTGAGGAATATTTGTTTTGTTTGGGACACCTTTATAGGTTCTTTGAAGAAATCTTTAAAGAAATAGTTCTTTGAAGAACCATGGTTTGAAAGGTTCTTTGTGGAACCAGAAATGGTGCGTCGAAGAACTATTTTTTGAAGGTTATTCGAGACAACTTTATATGTTCTTTGAATAACCAAAAAGATTGTTGTAGAACCAGAAATGGTTCTTTAAAGAACACTGGTTTGAAAGGTTCTTTGTGAAACTAGAAATGGTGCGTTGATGAACTATTTTTAAGGTTCTTTGAGACACCTTTATAGGATTTTTGAACAACTATTTAAGGAAATGGTTCTTTAAAGAACCCTAGTTTGAAAGCATATTTGAGGAACCAGACATGGTGCATTGAAGAACCATTTTTTAAGGTTCTTCGAGATACCTTATAGGTTGCGTGTAGCCGAGGTTCTACAGATACAACCTTTGTGAAGGGTCACGGTCCAGAGGTTTGGATCAGGGATAAGTATTTCAACACAACGTAATCATCCTCTGGATTCCCTTAAAACACATGTTCTCAAACAGTTCTGCTCGTCAGGAACCTTTCCAAAAAACCCTGTTCTGGAACAGGAAGTGAGGCCAACAAAAGGTTCCACTAATACTTCAGGGAACCGGACCTGCTCCCTTTGGATTTGATATCTTTATCTACATTTCCTTTGTCTGTAAGTCCTAGTCGTCTTTTGCTAAAGTCTCTCTGGCCGATGTCTGCTAAACGTCTCACATCCTCCACGGAGAGCCCCGTGTCTCCTTCAGCGCCTCGCCTCCTCTCCTCCTCCTCTCCTCCTCCTCTCCTCCTCTCCTCCTCCTCTCCTCCTCCTCTTCTGCCCCTGTAGGGCTCTGACTTCACTTATGAAAACACACAAGACTTCCCAGCTGCTTGTTTTCCCCGAGTCTTCTCACGAGGAGGCGTGGGGGGGGGCGGGGGGCCGGCCCTCGACAAAGGGCCCTTCAGACGAGATGTTTGGCTCCCTCGTGTTTGGGCTCGGCAGTCATCCCGAGGACCCGAACATGGCTGCTGTCTTTTTGCAAGCTCCCAGAATGAAATGGATATCGATATTGTGATTGGACTCCCAGTTACCGGTTGGCTCTCGTACGGACGGCTTCTCTCCTGCTGATACTAGAGTTTCAGTCGTGACACCAAAACATACATTTCTGGGTAACTCCCTTTGAGTAACAGAACATTGTTTCATGATGAACGGCGGTTCAACACCAGCAGCCGAACAAGAAAACGGTGGACAGAATAATGACGATAATAAACTCCCAGTTAAAAGTTGGCTGGATGAATGTTCTACTGCTGGTACCAGAGTTTCAGTAGTGATAACAAAAAACTGATTTTTGGGTAATTTCGTTTAAGTAATACGACATTTTTTTTTCTTTTTCGATACCGGTGCTAAACTGGTACTTTTAAAATGATACCGGTGCCTGACCCGATACTTAAAAAAAAAAAGAAGCAATAAATGACGCTTGACAACAACGACATTAAAAACTTCTTCGGCCATCTTCCCTGTAAAAGCCGATCTCATGGAGCACGGACAAACAACGGATATCAGACTGTCGCGCTCGTAGATAGCGCTAGCTTGTAGCTATAAAAAACGGTGCCAAAAAAGTTCGTAGATAGTGCTAGCTCGTAGATAGCGCTAGCTCGTAGCTATTAAAGCCGGTGCTAAAAGAACAGTGCCAAAATAGTTCGTAGATAGCGCTAGCTCGTAGCTATAAAAAGTGGTGCTTATTATGGCTCGGTTCTCTGTACCCAACTCTAACGATGAATAGTGTTTTCAACTCAAGCAGCCTTATAAGAAAAAGGTGTAAAAAGAATAAGTGACTGCAGGATTTTTATCCCATTTTTTTATCCATGACAAAAACAGTACAGTATCGTCTGCAAAGAAAAACCCAGCGTGTACTCACAGATGTAGTAGTACTCTCTAAGATAAACCAGCGTGTACTCAGATGTAGTACTACTCTCTAAGATAAACCAACGTGTACTCACAGATGTAGTAGTACTCTCTAAGAAAAAACAGTGTGTACTCACAGATGTAGTAGTACTCTCTAAGAACAACCAGCGTGTACTCACAGATGTAGTAGTACTCTAAGAAAAAACAGTGTGTACTCACAGATGTAGTAGTACTCTCTAAGATAAACCAGCGTGTACTCACAGATGTAGTAGTACTTTCTAAAAACAACCAGTGTGTACTCACAGATGTAGTAGTACTCTCTAAGAACAACCAGCGTGTACTCACAGATGTAGTAGTACTCTCTGCCCGGGCGGAACTCGAACCCCAGGGAGAAGGGGGTGAAGAGCTGGAACTTCTCGGAGAACTTGAGCGGCCCGTTGGGCGACAGCGGCCGGTTGCACTCCCAGCGCTTGAAGCCTTTGGCCGTGTGGTCGCACGAGGAGTAGCCGTCGTAGTTCACCATGTACAGGACGTAGCGCTCGGCGCGCTCGTCAGACACCGGGCCCACGTAGTGCGGACAGTACACGTCCAGGTAGTCGTTGATGCACACGTCGATGTGGTAGTCGCCTCGGTAGAACCTGCAGGGCGGAGAGGGAGACGGACGTGAGAACGGGACAGAAACATTGAATCTGCGTGAACAGAACACGTATTTTCGGGTCACGTCATCGTAGAGAATTCATAGTCCTTAGTTAAAGTCCACAACAAGTATAAAGCAGAAACAGTGGTTCTTTCTTTCTGTGGTGGAGGGCGGAAAATGATAACTGTTTCCACGGAGCAAATTAAAGGATATAAGCCACGCTCCTCTAAGCTACGCCCCCTTTCTGACGCAAATGAACCACGAATATTCTAGCGAGTAAACTCACGGGAATAAAAGCGTTTGTCAGTTCTGTTTTTGAATAAAGCGTTATGAACTAATCCTTTTACGTTTTTTTTTAAGATAATCGATAGATTAATCGATTAAAATATTTAAAATTAAAACCGTTAGTTGTGGCTCGACTATGCTAGCAGTATTTTTTTCTTCATCTGCCTTTTGCTTTGCTAGCGTTCCTCAAACATGATTTCATTTATCCGATAATCCCGTTGCACATGAGGCCGAGATGACGGGATTTAACCGTTTTTTTACTTTCCCGCCGGTCAGCGATAGCTGCGGCGTGATTAATCCTCCGGTGGGCTGATCGTTGCGATGTTTATGTATAACACGATAATTCCCCGACGCGATCTCTGAACTTGACCTTTTTTTTCTTCGTAATGATTTATTAACCTCGCGGAAGAAAAAAGAATACTGCTGAGCGTGCACGTTTCCTCTGCTGCGGCCTGGTTTGTGTTGTGTACACGGCTAACGCTCAAGACCCCCCCATCAACCACCCCCCATAGCAGGGGGGGGGGGGGGTTGCTCAAGGGTACACTGGGCAGCAGCTGCTGGAGTGGGGCGGATGGTTACTCGTTGATTAGTTGGGGGAGTCTCTCGCTCCATCTCGCCCTCCAAAACGGTTTTAAAGAGCCGAGACGTCGGTACCCGACGTCTCGGCTCTTTAAAACCGTTTTGGAGGACGAGCCTCGGAGAATCAGCGCAGCTGGAGGAAGAATAAAATAAAAAACCTTCCCGAAGGTGCTCGAAAAAAAAAAAACTCTGGTTCTGTTTTACAAGATCTCATCATGTCCGTCTCAATCTTCGAGAGCCTCCGGTGAGACTCAACCGACACACACACACACACACACACACACACACACACACACACACACACACACACACACACACACACACACCAGCAGAACCCTTCAAAGCCAGTGTATGGTGGGCAGCCATACATCACTGTTGGCGATGACTTATTCCGCCCCCCCCCCCCCCCCCCATCACGTTACAGGACTAATCCACCCTGGTTAGCGCGTGCTTTTAGCAGCGCTAAGAGCCCCCCCTCCCCCCCGTGTAGAATAAGATTTTCATTAGCCCGATATGACAACTTGATGTAGGAGGAGGGCCCCTCGTGGAGTCTGGAGAAAAAAATTAAAAATTAGGGCCTTGTTCTCTTAAAAAGCCTCGAGAACGGCCCCCGAGATTCATCCGCCCGGCGTTTAGTGTAACACACACAAGTTCACAGAGGGGGGGGGGGAAAGTGCAGCGGGCGAGATATGCCAGGTATTCATTCCTCCCGAGGAGAGCGATGGGAAAGACGTACCACCAGAGACGGCGTGTAGGGTTGCGTACCCCGAGGCTTTTAAGCGCCGACGGATCGGACCCGGTCGTGTCTCTACGCGCGCCCCCGGTATCGCTGACACGCGGCGGATGTCTTCAATGCTCCACCTCTGGTCGTTGACACACAAGGAAGGTGTTGTCGGGGGGGGGGGGGGGGGGGGGGGGGGATCAGACACTCAGACACCGGGGAGAACCGGTTCCCACGTCGCTGCACCTCTGCAGGACCTCGACGGATACCGGACCAGTCAGCTGTGTGTGTGTGGGGGGGGAGAGGGGGGGCATGTTGTCGCTACACAGATTGTAAAATGTGCGGGCGGGATCAAGCTCACCCTACTGTGTGTGTGTGTGTGCGTGTGTGTGTGTGTGTGTGTGTGTCATGGCATCGGCAGCCCATATTATAACCTCTTTTCTCTCTCTCTCTCTCTTTCTCTCTAATTATAGTCCGGTTCAAAAACGTGAAACCGAACCCCCCCCCCCCCCCCCCCCCCCACCACCAGCTGGGCGCTCCAGGCACAGCATGGCCTCGTCGGCCTCGCCGGCCTCCAGTTTCAGAGCCGCTCCGCTGGTATTATGACTGCCAGGGGTCAACCGGCTCCACCGGTGTGTGTCACGGCCCCGTCCAGAAGCACTGTGGGGACCGCCCCCGCCCCCCCCCATGGTGTGTTTTCACTAAGCCTTAAATGTCCAGTTTCAACCTCACAAGGTGTCAGTGGCCGTCAATCAAATCTGACCCGGGGAGCAGCACTTAAGATTAGACGGGATTACGAAAGAAGTTTGTAAATCAAGTCTTTGTGAGAGAGAGAGAGAGAGAGAGGGCGAGGGAGAGAGAGAGAGGGGGGAGGGAGAGAGAGAGAGAGGGAGAGAGGGGGGGTGGGGTAGAACCCTTGAGATTTCTGATGGTTTTCTCCTTTCAGAGTCCACGTCGCCGTCTTATTGAAGGACACATGGTTGGTATTTCCATTTCAGAGCCATGAACCTCTCTGTGGACGTTGGTGAGTTCATGATCATCATAATTCACAATAACTGCTCAGAATAATTTGATTTAGGATTGAAAAACAATAGTTTCATAACGCGAGGCGATAAAACCAGACGCCCCGCACCATGTGACCCGATGACCTCACGGTGACGCGTGAGAGGACGAGACGACGCGTTCCTACGGGATGCAGAGCACAAACAAGACGTCGTCATGACGATAGAAGAACAGAAAGCACTGCTCTGCCACGGGGGTCAGAGGTCACCGCGAGGCCATCGGCGCTCTGAGGGCACGTTCATGATCCCCGTCCATTTGGCGTCCCGCAGCAGAGAGGGATGCCGAGTGGCGGATCTGAGGAGAACTGTCCGGGCCGAAGGTGTTCGTTACAGAAGGAGATAAAACACGAGACTCGACAGACGTGGGACAGATGTTTGATGTTTTCCGTATGGATTGAGTTTTATTTTTTGGAGTAAAGCTGCAATGAAATATTGACGAGACACACGGAGAACCGTAAACACAGCGGCACCGGACCGGGAGGAGGGGAACACGGCTTTCATCTGCACAGAACCATGGAGGAGCACCTGGAACCACAAGGGTTCTTCAGGGGGAGGCCATCGGAGAACCATGTCTGAGTCCACGCAGAACCTTTCAAACCAGGGTTCTCTAAAGAACCATTTCCTTTAATAGTTCTTCAAAGAACCAATAAAGGTGTCTAAAAAACCTTCAAAACATGGTTCTTTAAGGCCCCATTTCTGGTTCCACATAGAACCTTGTAAAGCAGGGTTCTCTAAAGAAGCATTTCCTTAAGGAGTTCTTCAAAGAACCTATAAAGGTGTCTCAAAGAACCTTAAAAACATGGTTCTCCAAGGCACCATTTCTGGTTCCTTAAATAACCTTTCAAACCAGAGTTCTTTAAGGAATACTTTCCTTAAAGAGTTCTTCAAAGAACCTATAAATGTGTCTCCAAGAACCTTCAAAACATGGCTCTTTAAGGCTCCATTTATGGTTCAACATAGAACCTTTCAAACCAGAGTTCTCCAAAGAACCTATAAAGGTCCCTCAAACGAAATAAACGGTTCTCCAGTAGATAACAGTTCTTCGTAGAACCACAAAGCCTTTTAAAAAAACATTTAAGAACCTTTATGGTTCTGCGTTTCAGGTTCCTCCTCCGTCATGAAGGAACCATCAGGCCAACAAAGCAGAGCTCGGTTCAGCGCTTTCTAAAATGTGTCATAATGAGTCATTAACAAAATAAAAGCAGCAGCATCCATTTGTCTCAGGGGACGAGTGATGCCCTCCACCGATTGGCTGAATGAGCGGCCCAGTGGGCGGGGCTTATGGTGGATCAGTAACCGGAGCTCTTAACAAAGCAGGGCCGCTGGGTAATCCCTCTTTTCAGACAACTCAAGCGGCTTGTTTGCTTTCTTCATCCCTCTTTTCTGCTGTGTTGTTGTCACTGTGTGGCCGGCTCAGGTGAGGGATGGAGGGAGAGGGGGGGGGGGGGAGTGGGGCGGGGGAAGGGGAGGGGTAATAGGAGAGAAGTGTAGAGGAAAAGTGAAAGAAGGAAGGACGCATGGCTGTAAAGTGTTCAGAAAGATTTCATTCAAGACCCTTAAACCTTAAAATATATATACATATAAATATAAATATATATATGAATATATATATATATATATATATAGATTAAAAATTATATATAAAAATACATATATATATAAATATATACATATATATATATAAATATATGAACATATATATATATATATATATATATATATACATTTATATACATATATACAGTATATAGATATGTCATTTTTCTCCATTACACCTGATTTGTCATTTATTCACAAATACTGTAATTACACGCACATTTAAAATAAATACAATACTGTAGATTCCCAAAGATGTGCTGACAACCCCCCCCCCCCAAAAAAAAAAAAAAACAGCTGGTGGGACAACAGTAGGAAGAGCAAAATAAATAACAGGGATGAGGACAAGAAGAGGAGGAGGAGGGTGGAGGAAAAAAAGTAATAGGAGAAGAGCCAGGGAAGAGAAGGATGCAGGAAATGAGAAGCGAGGAGGGGAAGAGGAAGAGGAAACTAAAGAGTAGGGAGGGAAGGAAGTGAGGAGACAAGAGGGGAGCAAAGAAAGTGATGAGGAAGAAAAATAATGTGGCGAGAGAAAGTATAAAAAAGGGAGGAGGAGGAGGAGGAGGAGGAGGAGGAGGAGGATACAGGCCTCCTGTTGTTTTCCTTATGAACACGCTCGGGTCAGACGAGGGGCAGCTTCCCACAAAGAGAGAGAGCAGAGGAGATGCTCTCTCTCTTTGTGGGCACACACACACACACACACACACACACACACACACACACACACACACACACACACACACACACACGCCACGCTTCTTCTTCTATATCCAGTCCCTACATTTTCTCCGCCAGAAAACCTGGAACACGTCTCTCTCCTGTAGCTCCTCATTACGGCCTCTAGGGGGAACTCTTTATGGAGTACATCCTGCCGCCTGGTCATGTGACGTGATGTCACCAGATGGGGTCCATCCAACGGGGTTAAAGGGGGGGGGGGGCGGTGATGTCCCATCATTCAAAGAAGTTTAACGACCCTCTTTACTTCGTTATCGGCTGATCGCGTTCTCACATCTGTCGGCGGCGTGGACTTCCGAAACGCAGTTTCACAGAGTGCATTTGAACACATGGGAGAGATGGGGGGGGCAGGGGGGGGGATGACCTCACTACGTCCTCGGTGGAAGCACGGGAAGGTAATCCAACATGCCGCCGACCACCACAAGCTCCTGTTTTAACACGATGACGTCATCCCTCCAGAGTCTCCGGACACGGCTCCCTGAGTCTCTTTATTTACGTGACTGGCCCTTTAAGAGGAGCAGAGGGGCCGTCCTCTTGCAGGTTAATTACTGCCGACGCTTTCTGGTGTCAGAAAGGTCAGAGCAGCAACAGCAGCATGGGGTCAGTCAACACACACACACACACACACACACACACACGCACACACACACACACACAGCAGGGCTCTGTCATTCAGTGTAAAAGCCCGAGGGAAAGAGAGCGAGTCGTTTTTTTAGGGTTGCTATGACAACTGTTTACAGCAACACAACGTTCCCGGGATTGAACCTGAGGCTTTGAAAAATGGGACCATGAGGAACACACGCACAAGGAACAAGTATATGTATGTATATATATATATATGTATATATATATATATATATATATATATATGTACAAATATATTTATATATATATATATGTACAAATATATTTATATATATATATAAATATATTTATATATATGTACAAATATATTTATATATATATATATATATATAAATGTATTAATATATATATATATATATATATATATATATATATATATATATATATATATATATATATTAGCGTTCTGCAGGTCGCTGTATATCTCTGCACACGCTCGATATTGAGTATTATTTCTTTATTTCCACTTTAATGCGGACGCTCTTTAGCGTGACATCGGAGGAGGAGGAGGAGGAGGAGGAGGAGGAGGAGGAGGGGGCGGAGCCTCCCGTCACACGAGCTGCTGGCCGCGCTCGGCCGATATCGATCCGCCACTTTAGCCCCGGCTGAGGTCAGAGGGAGTGACAGGACCATCATTCAGCCCGGGAGCCGCTGTTTGGCCAACGTGAGCCGACGCATGACCTCGCCTCTCTGAGGAGCTGCTGAGGGACGCGAGATGAAGAGGAAGATGACGATGAAGAGGAAGAAATTCCAGTGAACTTGATCTTCTCATCGTCCTCTCACGAGTTATTTAAATTTACTACATCTTCTCTCATTAAATGGATTAGTTTAACATCTACTTTCACATTTATATACATATATATATTTATATAAAATATATATATGTATAGAATATATATATATTTATATAAAATATATATATGTATAGAATATATATATATATATATATATATATATAAAAATATATATATTTACCTATACATATCTTTATAGATCTTTATATTTTATATATATATATTTATGTATTTATAAATATATATTTATATATATATGTGAAAGTAGACTTTCAAACTACTACTACTATAGATATAGAAAGAACCATTTAATACCATTTCCAGTCGATTTTCTTTTAGTTCGGAATAATTTATTCTAGGACACAAACAGATAAATAAACAAACAAACAAACAGATGCAGGTGTCAGGTTTTTCCTGAGCGACATTCCCACGCCCGGGCTCAGATTGCGGCAGCAGGAGCCCGTTAGAGGCCCAGCAGGAGGAGCGCGCTCCTCCAGGAAGGCCCCACCTGAAGCCTGACTAACCTGATCCCCGACCCCTGACCTCTCCCCCCGGGGCCGGCCGAGCCCCCCTATCACTTTACTGCACCCCAGGGAGCTCTGTGGCATCCATACACCCCCTACACCCAACACACTCTGAACCCACAACCAGGCGTGGGGGGGGGGGGGGGGGGGGGGGGGGGATTGAGAAGATGGGGGGTGAAGGGGGAGGAAGAGGAGGAGGTGAAGAGAGGAACCCGCAACGTCTGGACTCAATCACCCGCCCATGACAAGCCTGCAAAGCTCTCACACCGCCACCACCACCACCGCTGCTGCTGCTGCTGCTGCTGCACACACACACACACACACACACACACACACACACACACACACACACACACACACACACACACACACACACACCAACACCAGCACTTATCCACCAGTGAGGTCTCTCACACACATCAAAGTGCGGCGGGCCGACTCGTTGAGTAATAGGCGTTCTGTGGGGAGAGATGGTGGAAATGGGGCTCGGAAAGAAATGTGTTGCGTTCAAGGCCCTGAGAAAAGAGAGAGGGCGAGAGAGAGAGAGAGAGAGAGAGAAGAAGTCCAAATGATGTGAGAACGTTTGAGTGGGGAGAGAGCCCATCCTTGATTCTAGAAACTCTCAAAGGTCTTGTATAAGAGCCTGGAGGTCTGTGTGTGTGTGTGCGTGTGTGTGCGTGTGCGTGTGCGTGTGCGTGTGTGTGTGTGTTTACGTCTACGGCCCAGTAAACTATCACACACTACATCTCAACGGCATCTCACGAGTACAAAACATCCAGAAGCTCCCAACCCGTAAACAGGTCGCCCCTAACACGAGGGTTACGCTCTCTTAAAGGGCCGGAACACCTTATTACGCAGCAGTCCGACTAAAACACCACGTTACACGGGAAACACACACGTCCCTCTTCTTCCCTCTTCTACCTCTTCTTCTACCTCTTTGCCTCCACGATTACAGTGATTAGGGCGACTCACACGTCACGGTGGTCCGATGAGGAGACGAAGAGAGGGAGAGAGAGGGGGAGAGAGAGAGAGAGAGAGAGAGAGATGGGGAGAGGGAGAGAGAGAGAGAGAGAGGGAGCTGTGATGCTGCATCAGCTCTGTTTTTATTGTTCATCGGGGCGTAGGTGATGGACTCGGTCTGTCTGTTCGTGTTCTCCACGTGGCGACCAATGAACAGGGTTCACACACACGTGTCGACCAATGGGAGTCCAGGACTGTAAACCAAACGTCCGCGACTAAACGGTGTTTGGAAATCTCGGTGCAGACATAAAAAAAAGTGAGAAAAAGTGGGAATTAAACTAACAATAAGAATTCCAAAGCACACAGGAGGGAGAGAGAGAGAGAGAGAGAGAGAGAGAGAGAGAGTTCAATGACCTCCCCTGAGTCTGAAGGCTAGCGAGGGGTGGACCACTTAGGGGCTTGGCTCCGCCCCCTTTGCGTCCCCACGGCGGCCCAGAGAAAACAGCACATGTAAAGTCATGTAAGGGCTAAACATAGCGGCGGCCTCCGAGTGCCCCGCATGCCACGACCACCTGGTCCGCTCAATCTGACCCCCCCACACACACACACACCGCCACAGCCCCCCGACCTTTCCCCTTGACACACAGAACGTCCGTCAAAGTCTCGTCCGCAAACCGGAGACCTCAGATCTACGCATACCGCCTTAAGAGAGGCAGCGGCTCGGATCGCACGCGGTCCACCTTTAGAAGACGTTTTTTAAAAGCGACGCCGTATCTCATCTTCACGCCGCTGCAGCATTCCCGTGTCAGCGCCGGCCGCCGCTCCCGCGGCGAGGCCACGGTGGACCGGAGGGTTTTTCGGGAACTCCGGGGGGCGAAATATCGATGCATATAAATACGGTTACCCACGGTTACGGAGACACAGACACACAGAACCACACACAGACCAACAGACACACTCACACACACACACACACACACACACACACAATTGGGCGACGAACAAGAACAAAAAGGAGAAGAAGAAGAAAGAGCAAGAAGAAGAAGAAGAAGAAGAGGAAGAAGAAGAAGAAGAAGAAGACCAGCTGCTCTCTAACAGCTGATTGAACCCACTAGCATCAGCTCACATCTGCATCACGTGACCCCCCCCCCCCCCCCCCATGTCATGTCCACACCTGACTCACATCCAGTCTCTGACCCCCCCCAGATCGGCCAATCGGACCCCCCGATGGGAACCATATGTCAGCAGCTGCGTGTCGACTAGAGGAAAAGACGGATTTACTGCTCTGATGTGATGATGGAGAGAGAGAGGAGAGAGGGGGAGAGAGAGAGAGAGAGTGTGTGTGTGTGTGTGTGTGTGTGAGACTCTCTACCTGTCGTCCTCACAGCCGCGGTGTGTGTTCATGTGTTTGTGTTGACGTGTACAGCTAAGCGCCGCGACCCCGTCCGACCAATCAGGAGCCAGGATGATCCCCGAGTCCAGAGATTAGACATGGCCGATGAACCTCATTTACAAAACGAGAGGAAGAAGAGGAAGAAGAAGAAGAAGAAGAAGAAGAAGAAGAAGAAGAAGAAGAAGAAGAAGAAGAAGAAGAAGAAGAAGAAGAAGAAGAAGAAGAAGACCCATCCTGTTACCTCTCTATTCCTTTCCTCTTCCTCTTCCACTCTCATGACCGCCATCTTAACCCGGCTTCTCTAATCGTTTTTAATACAGCCGCCCCCCCTCCGCTATTACTAAACTCTCTCTCTCCCTCTCTCTCTCTCTCTCTCTCTGAACGCCATGTGGCCGCCATTATCGCCTCGTGGAAAGGGAAGAAGAGAAAAAATAAAAAAGAGCGGCGTCATCCGTTCTCGTCCATAAGCATTAAGGGCGCTGTAAAGAGATACGACCACTCACGCGGCCTTGTGCGTAGTGTGTGTGTGTGTGTGGTGTGTGTGGTGTGTGTGTGTGTGTGTGTGTGTGGGGGGGGGGGGTGAAGCTGCTCATCAGCTGCTGTCGTTACTTTTATATTATTTTTACGACTGTGCGAGTGCTCCGGGCCCTTAATGCACATCCTTCCTGTCCTCCAGCGGCGGAAAAACACAAAAGGGGCGGGGCTAGAGTGTGTGTGTGTGTGTGTGTGGGTGTGTGTGTGTGTGGGGGGGGGGCATCGGGTTTATGAAGACAGCCACAGGTTTTCGATCGCTGCACCAATTAGCGGCGCTCTGGCTCTCGTGAGCCGGCTCCGCCACGCCCCGGCGGTTACATAATAATACCCATAATGGCCACCGGGGCGTGGCGGAGATTCAATAACAACGGCCGATCGCGTTTCCGTGGAATCGGATCACGGCCGAGTGCCGGTGTCATGACTCGACCCCCCCCCCCCCCAACACGTGGAGCGCCTCGGGGGGCCGTTCAATCTGGACTTTGGGTGGATTCATATTTCATAACGAGACTCTTCACACACACACACATGGGAGGATGCTCATTGTTCCGTCCGCGGCGTCTCAGATTCTTGACGCCTTTTGTGAAGCTTTTATTTTGGTGGGCTGTATTTCTGTGTCCGAGGTTTTTCTAAATAAAGCTGAATAATAAAACGGCACGACATTTCCTTAAATTAAGTCAAATAATGATGATTCAATCTGGACTTTAGATGGATTCATATTTCATAACGAGACTTTACACACACACACACACACACACACACACACACACACACACACACACACATGGGAGAATTTATGTAGCGCAGAAAATGTCTAATTTTTGCGTCCATTGTCAAGAATCTGAGACGCCACGGACACAATAATTAGAATTATATATTTTTGGATATGTGCTGTTTTATTATTTAGCTTTACTTTGAAAAGCCTTGGCCTCAGAAATACATCCCTCCAAATTAAAAGCTGCACAAAAGGCGTCAAGAATCTGAGGGGCCATGGATGCAAAAAATTGATTCTGACATTTCCTTTTGTGCAGCTTTTATTTTGGTGGGATGCATTTCTGAGGCAGAGGCTTTTCAAAATAAAGCAAAATAATAAAATGACACAAAATGTCCTTAAATGGAGTTAAATAGACATGACTGTGTATCAAGAAAAATGACCGTTCAATCATTCAATCTGGACTTTCGGTGGATTCATATTTCATAAGGTGACTTTTAACACACATTGAAGGATTTATGTTATGTTTTTTAAATTGTTTGGGTTATATATCTGAGGCTTTTCAAAATAAAGATAAAAGATAAAACAGCACTTATCAAAAAATATAAAAAAAATTAATTTTTGCGTCGGTGGCGTCTCAGATTCTTGACGCCTTTTGTGAGGCTTTTATTTTGGAGGGATGCATTTCTGAGGCAGAGGCTTTTCAAAATAAAGCGACACTTCGAGAAATGTCCCTTTAAGTGTGCGTCATACTTCCACGCTGCAAAAAACAAGACTTTTTACACATATTAGCAAATTTATGTCATGCAGAAAATCTCAAGCACTTTTTTGGGGTCCATGGTGTCTAAAAAATCTTGTTTCTTTAATTTCTGTTGACTGTATCTCTGAGGCAAAATAAAGCTAAATAATAAAACAGCGCTCGTACAAAATGTCCACGAGTGTGTATCATGAAACCAGGAAATACCAAAACAAAAAGACAAAACCTCAAACATGTGGAACACGGCGGGCAGCAGGAAGCCGGCGGTAATCCTGTAAAGTCGGTCGACATTAACCGCCATGTGAACCGCGGGAGGAAAACGTCTGTGTGGGTGACAGAGACGGTTTGGGTAACACACACACACACACACACACACACACACACACACACACACACACACACACACACACACACACACACACACACACACACACACACACAGGCTCAACACTTCCCAGCTAGCCTCCACACAACGGGCCAATTACATGCACATGGAGGCACAAATGCACATGGAGACACAAATATTTGGATGTTGCTCCACACACACACACACACACACACACACACACACACACACACACACACACACACAAAATACCATCTGGGGTTAAACAAAAAGAATCATATCAAAAGAGAACATAACTCACTGGAGGACGTATGCACATTATGCCTGAGTATTACCATTTATTAAATATATATGTATGTATATATATACAAATATAAATATATTTATATTTATAAATCTATATTTATCTATATTTATATATATATTTTTTTTTTTTTTTCTCAAATGTGGTTCCACAGTAAAGTTATTGTGCAAAGACGACTGAAAAATGAAGCCCCTCCCCCTCTTTCCCGTCCCTACCACTCTCTGTGCGTGTGTGTGTGTGTGTGTGTTTGCTGTGTGTGTGTGTTTGCTGTGTGTGTGTGTGTGTTTGCTGTGTGTGTGTGTTTGCTGTGTGTGTATTCAACACCAACTGTGGTGTCATTTGGTGCTAATTATAGGTAAAAATAAGCGGTTTTGGGTGAAGCCGGCTCTCTCCTGGAGCTCCATTCAGAATCCATATTCACATTTATTATTCATCTCCTCCTTTACCCCCCCCCTCTCTGGGTTGCCGTAGGGACGTGACGCTGTCTCATTATATTATTTTTTGCCGCCTAAATATGTAAATGTATATCCCTTTTCCGTGTAACAACTACTGACCAACCGCTCGCTCTAAAAGGGGCATTAAATAAAAAAGTGGCAGCTTTAAACTTTATATATTTATTTGATATTTGTTTGTCTTAAATAGATATAAAGCTTGAGACGTCTCTCACACATCGGAGCCGTCAGAGGTCATCACAGGTGAGAGGAGGTCTCAGTATCACACCCAGAGGTCACCAAAGGTGTGTGTGTGTGTGTGTGTGTGTGTGTGTGTGTGTGTGTGTGTGTGTGTGTGTGTGTGCACCTCTTTCTTCCTCTGTCATGAGGCCGACCCGAGGAGTAACCCGAGCCCCTAATCCACCTCCGACAGCCCGATCGGGTCATCAGTCAGGTAGAGCAAACTGCCTCACACACACCTACACACACACACACACCTACACACACACACACACACACACACACACACACACACACACACACACACCTATACACACACACACACACACACCTAGAGAGAGGTGTCTCTGCGTTTGAGTAGCTGTGTGTTTGAGCGTCGGGGGGGTGGGAGGTTGCAGCAAACACATTGGATAAACAGTGTGTGTAGTGTGTGTGTGTGTGTAGGCGTGTGTGTGTGTTGTGTGTGTGTGTGTGTGTGACAGCCCGACATCGTGATGGCGTGACGTGCCCGGACCTGTTCGAGCGTGGGTGGGTGGGGGGGACTGATCGTGGTAAAGCCCCCTAACCCTCCTCGAATGATCAGGACTGACAGTGTACACACACACACACACACACACACACACACACACACACACACACACACACACACACACACACACTGTGTTCTGATGAAGCGTGACATTTCCCTTGTAAATGAGCTCCTGCATCATGTCTCTGCTTCTGATCGATCGGCCGCCAATCAATAATCACACCGGCCGGTGATCAATAACGTGTGACGATCATGGGGGGGGGGGTACCGTCCGTCTCTAAAGATTCTATTAAGCTTCTATTATGGTCTGTTGCTGCGAGACTATTCAATAGAAATAACACGGTGACATGTTGAGATGTTATTGTTATAATCTATAATCTATAATCACAGGGGAACGTTCTATATCGGAGGCGGAGTCTAATGGACCTGCAGGACCGGACCGGGCTGTCATCTCATTTATGAAACTTAATATCAAACTAATACAAGTTAGTTAAGACTTGAATCAGGAATACAAATCTGTTATCCGTAATAAATAATTAATAATTAATAATTAATATCCTGAAGGAAGGAGAAAAAAGGAGAAAAAAGGAAGTGAAATGAGACAATCTGGAAGAGACGCAGCCTAGAGCGGTTAGCTCAAACACACACACACACTCACACACACACACACACACACACGCACACACTCACACACACTCACACGGTCACACACACACACACACACTCAAACACACACGGTCACACACACACTCACACACTCACACACACACTCACACACACACACACACACACACACACACACGCAGGCGGAGTGTGTGTGCATTCCTGGCCCTCTGGCCTGGTGGGCAGCGGGGCTCTGAAGAGGCTCTCACGGGCCTGTTGGCATGCGGCTGGTGTCAGGTGACAGGGGGGGGCTCAGCTGGACGTTGTGGCCCTGAAGGCCTTTAAAACGACCACGGAGGCCCGACGTGGCGGCGATGGCGGCGCGGCCTGTGATTGGCCGAACGAGTCCTGAAGTCGGCCGTCGACGAGGTCGCGTCAGACGGACCGGCGATGACGGAGGCTTTTGATTGGACGTCACATCGTCACTCTTTACAGCAGCAGCTCTCAGAGGGGGGGGGGGGGGGGGAGGTCACGACCTTTCAACTTGTCAGAGTCTCCTCCTTTATTATTTATATTTTAAATGGTGTATCATTTCTTTGTTAAAAGAAAAGAAAAAGCATATATATATATATATATATATAATATGTTCATCATACAAAAGTACAAAAAAAGTACCCCAAAAAATCAAAAATACTACAAAAGAATGACCAAAAATGTAAAACATTTGAAAAGAATTATAAAGAATGTTTTCATGGAATAAAAATCTAAATTCTAGCAGCGGTACACGAGTGTCTGCCTAAGAATCAGAGGAAAGGGGGGGGGGGGGGGGGGGGCTCTCATCTGAGTGTTTCCGTTACGGGGAGAGGGCCCCAGGAGGCGGAGCCCCGAGAGTGAGCTCGTGAGATGATGGAACCCAGCCCTCTGTGTTGAGTGTGTGTGAGCATGTGTGTGTGTGTGTGTGTGTGTGTGTGTGTGTGTGTGTGTGAGTGTGAGTGAGAATGTGTGTGAATGTGTGCCCCCCACACACACACAGGTTCAGCGTGGTGATCTGCGGCCGCGCTAAGTGGACGGCGTTGACAGCGATCGCCTCTCGATGGGACGGCGTTGCAGCCGACGAGCGTTTTAAACGGCCCCCGAGTGGAACGCTCCGCACGAGGGCGTCGCCGTGGGAGACGAACGCGCTCGAGACTCGAGAGCCTGGAGGGGGAGGAGCTGACGACTCGCCACGAGAGGAATGAGGACGCCAGCGAGGAAACAGACCCACGAGCTCACCGCCTCTTCAGGCCCTTTAGGCCAGGCAGGAACACGGACGCCTAAATCTGAGTTCCTTTAGCGGGACAGCTGGTCCTCAGCACCGCGGAGAGAAGAGGAACCGGTGGCTGGAGGAGGAGGAGGAGGAGGAGGGAGTCTTGGGGGAGGGGCTTCCCGGCCTCTAATCCGCCTCTGGGCTCGGGAGGAGGTGTCAGGGTGGAGAGGGTCTGTCAGCACCCGGGGTCTCCACCCTCTACCCCTCTAACCCTTCATCCCTCGTTCTCTCTCCCATACATTCCTCAGATAAACTGGCAGGTGTGTGTGTGTGTGTGTGGGGGGGGCACCGAGCCCCCCTGATAAGAGTCTCTGCCTCCCTGTGTCAGACGAAACCCATTTGTTTCTCATCTGTGGCCGACAGCTCGGGTGAAGGAGCTGCTGACGGAGTGACGGAGGAGGAGAGACGGAGGAGGAGGGAGGAGTGATGGAGGAGGAGAGACGGAGGAGGAGAGACGGAGGAGGGGAGACGGAGGAGGAGAGACGGAGGAGGGGAGACGGAGGAGGAGAGACGGAGGAGGAGAGACGGAGGAGGGGAGACGGAGGAGGAGAGACGGAGGAGGGGAGGCGGAGGAGGGGAGACGGAGGAGGAGAGACGGAGGAGGGGAGACGGAGGAGGAGAGACGGAGGAGGAGGGAGGAGTGACGGAGGAGGAGGAGAGGAGGAGGAGGAGGGAGGAGGAGGGAGGCGGAGGAGGAGAGCGGAGGAGGAGGGGAGGAGGACGGAGGAGGAGGAGGAGGAGGAGGAGGAGGGAGGGGAGGAGGAGGAGGGAGGAGGAGGCGGAGGAGGAGGAGGCGGAGGAGGGGAGGCGGAGGAGGAGGCGGAGGAGGAGGAGGGAGGAGGAGGAGAGACGGAGGAGGAGGCGGAGGAGGAGGAGGCGGAGGAGGGAGGAGGAGGAGGAGAGCGGAGGAGGAGGGAGGAGGAGGAGGGAGAGGAGGAGGGAGGAGGATGGAGGAGGAGAGCGGAGGAGGAGGAGGGAGGGATGGAGGAGGAGAGCGGAGGAGGAGAGACGGAGGAGGAGGAGACGGAGGAGGCGGAGGAGGAGGCGGAGGAGAGGCGGAGGAGGAGGCGGAGGAGGAGGCGGAGGAGGAGGAGGAGGAGAGACGGAGGAGGGGAGACGGAGGAGGAGAGACGGAGGAGGGGAGACGGAGGAGGAGAGACAGGAGTCAAAGTGCATCTCAGGGACAATGGATGCTCTTCAGAGTCTCGTTGGGTTTCTCTCGTCTTCATCGTGACTTCAGGTCGACTCTTATTAGTCTTAACTAACTTCATCAGTGGAGTGTTATTATTGTCATTATTGTCATTATTGTTATTATTGTCATTATTGTTATCATTGTTATCATCACCTCTCTAGTGACTCATTAGCAGCGTGAGCATCGACCTGGAGGCAGAACAAAGAAAAAGAGTTGAGATGACTTTGTTACACCAGATTAATTCTTAATGTGTGTTAACTCTTAATGTGTGTTAACTCTTAATGTGTGTTAACTCTTAATGTGTGTTAGAGCAATATGAGCATCCGCATATATTATCACCTTTTAGGTTGTCAGACTGTTTCTCATTAGCAGCCGTCAAGTAGCGTTAGCATCCAGGAAATGAAGGAAATATCACTTGATGTTGACTTCCGTTAGCTTAACGCTACAGTGACGACTTCTGTCTGTGATGACCTCTGTCTGTGACGACCTCTGTCTGTGATGACCTCTGTCTGTGACGACCTCTGTCTGTGATGACCTCTGTCTGTGACGACCTCTGTCTGTGATGACCTCTGTCTGTGATGACCTCTGTCTGTGGACCTATGACCTCCTACAGGCTCCTGTGGTGCAGTTCACGCTCCCATAAGGCCTCGTCGTAACCATGACAACACACACGGGCTAACAAGGTGATAACAATGTCTCCAAAACTCAGAAAGAATGAATCTACCACGCGGCTGCGCACACACACACACACACACACACAGACACACAGACACACACACACACACTCACACAGACACACGCACACACACACACACAGTAATGCGGTGCAGCAGCCACACGAAACAGGTCGTTACTCTAATAATTGACAGAACTTTTCTGCGGATGGAAGAAAGTAAGACTGACGAGGGGGAAAGAAGTGTGTGTGAGTGTGTGTGTGCGTGTGTGTGTGTGTGTGAGTGTGTGTGTGTGTGTGAGTGTGTGTGGGGGGGGGGTCCACCAGTGTTAAAACAATGTGTGCACGCCCGGTACGGTGAGGGAGAATCTTTTAAAAGTGTCGCAGGAGAACACTAGTCCAGAGAAGAAGAGACGGGGTGTGTGTGTGTGTGTGTGTGTGTGTGTGTGTGTGTGTGTGTGTGTGTGTGTGTGGGGGGGGGGGGTCAGTAAATGGACTCTCCCGCTCTCCTCCATCCGGTGTTGGTTCTCTCTCATCCCTCATAATCCCTTCCCCAAACACCGATGAGTAAGTCCTGACACACAGACGCATCGCCAGCCTCGGCCCCGCCGCCGGATTTACTGCCTAAATAAACACTACACACACACACACACAGAAACACACACACACAGAAACACACACACACACACACGCCCGTAAAAAGCTAAATTGAAGCAATAAATCGGCCCTGTCATCTGTTACCGGGCGGCGTGTCGTTGGAAACTTGATTTAGAAAAAAGATTAGGGCGCCGATGTGACACCTGAGAATTGGTTTTACTTTGTTTGTAATTTCCTGACTTTAAAAGATAACATTATTGTTTTATTTGTGTCTCCTTAAAGGAGAACACGCCAAGAACGACTCCTCGGTGGAGAGTTTATAGGAGAGTCTTAAACTCACTGTTCTGAGTCAGAATGATCATTAATTCTTAATTGAGGTGATTAGAAGTCCAGCATCTTCTTCTTCTGTGTCTTCTCACTTTAGGACTGTTGTTGTTGTTGTTGTTGTTGTTGTTGTTGTTGTTGTGTATTTCATTCAGTCAATCAAATACAATAAAATATTATTATATATAATATACAAAACAAAAAGACTGAAAAGGTAGAGGGAGAAGAAAAAAATAAAAAAATACTTAAATATATTCCTATAAATATAAAATAATAAATAAAATATAATAACAAAGAAAATTAAAAAACGATATACATATACACACACATGTTTTTAATATATATATATATATATATATATATATATATATATATATATATATATATATATATATATGTATACATATACACACATACATACAGACATACTTCCACATTCATCTTCCATATAAATAAATTTCACATTTCACATTTAAAACTCTCAAGAATTGTTTTTATGAATAAAACCGATATTAATAAAAGAGTTTCTGACATAATGACCACAGGTTTAGACTTTACTGCTTAAAAAACAAGGATTTGGATTCATAAATAGATCTGACTCCACATCCAGCGCCGGTTTCTTGTCCCGACAACTCTCCGGATGAGCTGACAACAAACAAACAGATGAATCAGCTGTTGGCAGAAAAGCCTCGTTGCCCCCGGCGACCGACACGGCGCCCGACACGGCGCCCGACACGGCGCCCGACACGGCGCCCGCCTAGAAGAACGTAACCAGCGTCGGCCACAGATGTTTTTGGTCCAGAGAAACAAAGTTAAAGTCTCATGTAAGACGATGTGCAGAGTGATCTTCCTCCTAAGCTCCCGGGAGGTTTGGCTTTACTTCCTGCTTTCTTCCTGCTTCCTTCCTCCTTCCTTCCTTCCTCCTCTCTTCCTCCTCCTCTCTTCCTCTTCCCTCTAATGACCGCGCTGCTTGTTGGCTCGCGGCCCGACGTCGATCCGTAGTCCATCTGGCCCACTCCGAGGAATCTGAAGGTGCACGTGTGTGAGTGTGTGTGTGTGTGTGTGTGTGTATATATATATTTCCGGCACACCTGCTCCCCCCCCCCCCCCCCCCCCTTCGTGCAACCAGTGCTCGCCGCCTGTTAGCTCCTCTCAACACTTTGTATTGTGTCGGTAGCCAGCGTGGCGTTGCTAATCCGCGGTGTTCGTGTGTGTGTGTGTGTGTGTGTATGTGTGTGTTGTGCGTTTGTGTGAACGTGAGAGGAATGTGGCAGCAGATGTCGGCTGCGTGCGCCCGGCTCGGGACGCGGCCCGTCAGCGTCGACCGCGCCGCTGAAGCTACGCCGCTGAAGATCGTTCAAATGTTTTACTACAACTAAGTGGCAGCTAGGATTATTTTACGTCAGCATTCAACCTCACGACATCCCTTAGAGGTGCTCAGTCCACATGGCGCTAACAACGCTACCCGAGCTAACAGTGTTTATCTGAGCTAACAGAGCTAACAGAGCTAACAGAGCTAACAGAGCTAACAGAGCTAACTGAGCTAACTGTTCCGGTTTACAGATAAACAGAGAAGAGACTCTGGTGTGAGGAGGTCGCCCTCCTCTTGGTAGCGTATCCTTTCTGCCACATGATCAAGTTACAGACAGTCAGTACCCCCCCCCCCCTTCTCCCCCCCCCTCCCCGGCATCTTTGGTATCAAGCGCTGTGATGTGACACTGGAGTCCACAGAGGCCAATCGGGCCATCCCCCCCCAAAAAAACCTCCCTCTACATATCGAGCATCAGACTCCCTGAAAAAAACACTTCAGCGTGAAGACGAGGAGGCGGTAACTCTTCCTCCGGCTGAAGGTGCGGTTGTTATGACAGCGGCCATTAGCTAAATGGACGCCTCCCCCGGTCGGGTCACCGTGAATCTCAGGCTGATCAAGACCGGGTGATAGTTGGGAACCGCCCCCTTTTTTGGGGGGTCTTCGTGACCCCCCAAAAAAGGGGCAGCTGGGCAGCTGGCGGGTCGGGAAGAGAAACCCGGAGTCACGTGACCCGGCTGTTAAACGTCTCTCCACTCAGGGCGGCTTTATGAGCCTCTAGAGACGCTGGAGGAGGAGAGGAGTCAACTGAGGGCTAATAGCTGCCGTCGCTAACGAGTCACAGGGCTAATAGCTCTGGTTGCTAACGAGTCACAGGGCTAATAGCTCTGGTTGCTAACGAGTCACAGGGCTAATAGCTAAGGCCGCTAATGAGTCACAGGGCTAATAGCTCTGGTTGCTAACGAGTCACAGGGCTAATAACTAAGGCTGCTAACGAGTCACAGGCTAATAGCTCTGGTTGCTAACGAGTCACAGGGCTAATAACTAAGGCTGCTAACGAGTCACAGGCTAATAGCTCTGGTTGCTAACGAGTCACAGGCTAATAGCTCTGGTTGCTAACGAGTAATGGTTTCCTCTGAGAGATTAATGTTCTATAAACCCGATCCTCTCTTTTTAAGACTCCTTCAGTACCAATAGATTTGATTGTTGATTATTTGCCGTATAGATCTCTCACCTCCTGACCGACCTCGGGGTCGCCGATAGGTCGCTCCCACTCCATCCGCCGTATTGACGTCCACACACACACACACACACACACACACACACACACACACACACACACACACGCTCCCATCAAAGAGTGTCACTGACAAAGTATTGAACTGTTTTTGGAGCATTTCCTCTGATCGGCTTTGTTTAGGTGTGTGTGTGTGTGTGTGTGTGTGTGTGTTGTTTTTATTGACGATCTCAAGAGCCGCAGGGGGAGGACACTGTGATAAGGTCGGGCCCCTCTCACATCTCTGTGGTGCTGATAAAGCGGGGGCACACACAAACACACACACACACACACACTCACACACACACACACACACACACACACTCACACACTCACTCAGACGGCCATACCAGAGCATCAAAGACTGATAACACACCTCTGCGTTATCTTCCTGTGGCTTTGTCTCCGGATACACACACACACACACACACACTACACGCACACACACACACACACACACACACACACACACACACACACACTCTGTTTTTGTCAAGCTTTAATCTGATGAAGTGTTTTGCTTAAAAAAAAACAGGGGAAAAACAGAATTAACTGAATCACTGATATCAAGATTTAATGGTTCTAATGATGTTAAGTTTCCTGTTCTTCAGATTTGTCGTACCCTTATTTATTTGTTAGCGTTGGTTGCCGGGCAGGTTGTACATAATCCTCTTGGGGACATGAGGCGGAATAAAAAGGTGGTCAAAATGATATAAATACAATTGTTATGACGACTTATGAGGATTAATGTTGGATTCATGTCTGTGTTTTTCTGTCCTTTAATTATTTGTATATTTGGTTGTTATGTTGTACTTTTGATTTATCCGTTCTTTCTTCGTCTAGCAGTAATGTGTAACTTGTAGAAACACTTTTTTTCAACTGACTGAAAGAAAGTAGAACATAAAGGATTCCTTCCAGAGGCGTGTAGCTCCGCCTCCTGGCGGCGTCTCGCCTGTCAGACGCACGGCGGCTCGCCAAGGCGCTGCGGCGCCTCAGGAAGTCGGAGGCTTCTCGACCCGTGTTCCACAGCGCGTTCACAAATTACTCCTTTTTTATTATTTTTCATAAACACACCGCATTCATGGGAAGAGAGAAGGAGAGAAGGAGAGAAGGAGAGAAGGAGAGAAGGAGAGAAGGAGTCAGGCTGAGGCGCTGAACCAACAAGCCTCTTGGGCATTCCTGCAAAGAAGAAGCTCAATCCAGACAATAGTCTTATCCCTCATCCAGTACAAAGCCCATTCAGTGAGCTCTTTCATCTGTGCACACAGTGCGGGGGGGTGGGGGGGGGGGGGGATGTGATCAAGTCAAAGTTCAGTTAATCTTCTGACAGTTTGAACTCGGCGAGCTTTTTGGGACCGAGAGACAAACGTTGTCTCCTCCGAGTCCTTTATGAGCTTTTCATCTCAAAGACTCGTCAGTTTGTTTCCTCTCTCTGGCACTTGAGGGGGTTAAAGGAGGGGGGGGGGGGGGGGGGGGTCCATTCAAGTGGTAAAACACTTGCAAGAGTCAGGGAATCCGAAAAACTCTTAATTCATCATTTATACAAAAGACACAACGGAGAGAGAGAGAGAGAGAGAGAAATGTATCCCGTGCTTTTATTTTGAAGGTTTCAAATTAAATGGATTTATGTTCTAATATTAGAGGAATTGTTCTCATGTAAAAATTTATATTCTAATTCTAATATTTCTACACTTAAATAAACAACAATCGAATGCAAAGAGAGTTATTTAACGATATGTTGGGGAGTAGTTTACACAGCGTTACGGTTACTGTCCCTTTAAGAGGGCGGCCATGATGCGGTGAAAATTAGTTTGACGCCGCTGAACGGCGATTCATCATCATCATCATCATCATCATCTTCATCTGGGAGGAACGTGTTTTTAAAGAATGTCACATTTCATAGGATCAAAAAGTCCCGGAGGCTTCAGGATGAAACCCGACACCGGGCGATGAGAAGCCAGCGGCGAGAGGAGCCTGAAGTTACGATTAAAAATAAACATAAAGTAGACAAACCGGATCACCTCCCGAGCTCCCCCCCCCGCCACACACACACACACACAATAAGGCCCCCCCCCCCCCCCGAGCCGCCAATCGAGAAGCTCGCCGGGTGACGCGAAGACGAGACCGCAGCCAGACAGACAAGAATGCTGATGTGTGTCTCTAATAACACACACACACACACACGCACACACACACACACACACACACACACACACACACACACACACACACACACACACTCACTCTCCCTGGTGTTTCCCACTGGGCTCACAAAGGAGGCGAACAAGAGGAGATCACAGGGCGACTCACATCGTCGTGTACACACTAATTAGGCCCACTGGCACCAGCACAATGAGTGTGTTCATACCGTCTCACACACACACACACACACACACACACACACACACACACACACACACACACACACACAGGGTATGATACCTCTTTGATGTTTGGGTGAGGAGGCCGACGGGTGTCGCGGTGTTTTTAGTTTTCCGCCCCCGTAGGAACACGCCGGGTGTGACATCCAGACAATGGCTGCAGGACGGGGTGTGTGAGCGTGTTAGTGAGTGTGTGTGTGTGTGAGTGTGAGTGACGTCTGACACTCCAACAGGAGGGGTCGGCGGGGTCGTGACCCCGTGACCTCCGGTGGAATCACTCCAGCGTGGAAACCAGGAAACGCCTCCATGCTGGTTTATAACTTTACATCCGTCACCCCGCAGGTATCAATACGGGTGTGTATATATATATATATATATATATATATATATATATATATATATATGTATATATATATATACACACTTCCTATACACATACATATATACATAGTTTTGTAACATTTACACAGAATAAATGTGATGGAAGGTTTCTTGGTTTTCCTAAATCAAACCGAGTCGTCTCACGTTTATTTTCACAAGGACGAATGAAACGAGAAGTAATGGATCCGCTGGACGTCTGGGGGAAAATGAGGAATAAAGTTTCCATGGATGACACACACACACACACACACACACACACACACACAGTGTGGGTGAGGAGGCCGACACACACACACACACACACACACACACACAGTGTGTGTGTGTGGTCATAGCAAAACGCTGAGCGGCTTTTTCATTCGTCAAAGGAATTGTTCCACATTTAGGAAATATCCTGAAACTCAACTTTACAGCTCTTGTACTCGCTCTAAAGATCAAAACAACAACAACAACAACAACAACAACAACAACAACAACAACAACAACAACAACACACATGATCCACTCACGCTGAGGGTCAAACCCTCGTGTGTGTGGACAGGAGTCTGTCTCCAGCTGTGTGTGTTGAGTGACTTCCAGCACGCCTGTTTGTCTTCTTATCTCTCAACACACACACACACACACACACACACACAAACACACACACACACACACACACATTCAAGTGAGTCCAATTGTGCTGCGTGGCAGGGATCCTGATATCACCAAATGCACTTCAGAGTCAAATCATCTCAGCACACACACACACACACACACACACACACACACATACACACACACACACACACACACACACACACACACAGTATGGCTGAAGTGGCGGAGAGAGATCGTCTCTTGATTCACTCGACACTCGAGAAGAGCCGATGGATTCACTCGGCTGTCTCCAGGTGGCGCTCCTTCCTCTTCCTCTTCCTCTGTCTCTTCCTCCCCCCCTCCTCCCCCCTCTCTCTCTTCGCTGTACGTTTGTTTTAATGCGCTCGGAAGAAATGTCCGATGGCAGAAATCCGGCGCTCTGAGTTCCGATGAAACGCCGTCATCAGGCGCCATCACAAGTGCGTGTGAGGTTGCCAGGGGAACCAGCTGCCCCCCCCCCCTCCTTCCTGACATGGCATGTGGGACAGTTGGGCTGACAGAACAACTTCCCTATCCTGCACTTTTGACTTGAATTTGTTTTGTATCAAAGTCAAGATAACAGATAATTAACTTTAATATAATCTGTCCCGTCTCCTCGTCTCACGCAGAAACACAAACATCTCGTTCCTCAGTGGAGATGAAGGGAGGAAAGTTAAGCCCCCCCCCCCCAACACCTCATCAGGCCAGCCTCACACCTCCTCTAGAAATAGACCTTTTCCATATATAGTAAATAAAATAAACAGTCGGGTCTCCGTCTGCACGGCGAGGACGAGAGGAGGAGGAGGAGGAGGAGGAGGAGGAGGAGGAGAAGAAGAAGAAGAAGAAGAAGAAGAAGAAGAAGAAGAAGAAGAAGAAGAAGAAGAAGAAGAAGAAGAAGAAGAAGAAGAAGAAGAAGAAGAAGAAGAAGAAGAAGAAGAAAGAACGAGGGAGGCCGCCAAGCTGCGAGCGAGCGAGGCGAGTGAAGAATCTTTACGAGGAGGTTTACTGAGTGTTGGATATTGGGTGTTGATAGGGGGGGGGGGGGGGGGGGGGGGCTAAAGAAAAGAGCAGCGAATAAAAAAAGAAAAGAAAAGAACCTCGTTCTTTTTATTTTTTATGGGATTAGTTTTACCATTAATTTCACTCCAGTGTGCAGAGAGCTCCACTGAAGGCGACGGGGCGGCGGCCTGACATCCATCACCTCCTCCTCCTGGTTACGGAGCCCCGGCAACGCCCCCCCCCCCCCCCCCCCCCGGTTGCCGGGTTCCCTTCCTTTGTGTGCGATCCTCTCGATGTCACAGAGGTCACGCCCCCTCCGGAGGTCGCCCTGCGGATTCACTTCTCTTCCCCTCGCTCTCTTTTTGTGATTAGGTGTCAGCCGAATTTGCCCGGTGAGACGGCGACGGCTTTCATGTGTGTGTGTGTGTGTGGGGGGGAGGGGGGGGGATGTTCTCATGGGGGCGGCGGCCTGTCGAGGTCGCCCCACTCAAAGCAACACAAAGTGACACAATGTCTGTTTGCAAGGTGAGGAAATCCATATTTATACAACAGCAGATAGGCCACGCCTCTTTTCTGTTGTTTTCCTCCATTTAGAAGTTGTATGACTTGAGGAAGACGAGTTTGAAGTGTGAGGAAGTCGCAGCTTGACTCGATGACATGGTGTCGTTGGGCTGACGGAGCCGGTCTGTTTGGGAGAGGAATGCAGGAGAGAGAGAGCATCGCCCTGAGGAGAGAGAGAGAGGCCTGGCAGCGTGCCCTTTGGCAAAGGGACTTGAACCCCGGCCGCCAGGCAGCGCTGCTTTAGTCGGGTTCTTTATTCTGGACATAAACTCATTTATTGCAGTAAATATCCTAAAAAGATCCAAACCGGCTCAAAGTGTTGACAAGTATCATTTAACGAGATCAATACATGTGTTTGTGTGTTTTATTGTTACATACAAGTAAAAAAGCTTCTATGTATACTATAATGTATATATATATATATATATATACAAATTACACCTTTATCTATATATATAAATATTTAAATATATTTATATATATATTTATAAGAATATAATATATATATATATGACAACTTTATGTATATATATATATATATATATATATATATATATATATATATATATATAAATAATTTGTAAAGTTATATATATGTATCAATGACTACCATATTTATATATATATTTACATAAACTTTACTTTTATATATATATAAATAAAGTTGTAAAGTTATATATATATATATAATTATAAATGACTACTATATTTATATATATATATATATATATATATATATATATATAAATAAAGTTGTAAAGTTTTATACATATATATATATATATATCTAAATATAAATGACTACTATATATATATATAAATATATATATATAAAAATATTAATATATCTAAATATAAATGACTACTATATATATATATATATATATATATATATATCTATGAATACAGTTTTCAAATGAAAGCCGGCTGTATTTAAGCGGGGTGTCTAGACTTCTTCGATTGGCCCCGCGTCGATACTTTACATTTCAACATCTATAATTCAGAGGGTGAAACTTAAGTGTGTGTGTCTGGTCTTTGTGCTCTTTGTTCAAAAGGTCGGCATCGGGCCCCCGGCCCCCCTCTGAGGGTGGAGGTGCAGCGGGGCCTCCTCTGAGGGTGGAGGTGCAGCAGCAGAGGACACAGCAGCATCGTCTGCATAGAGTCGGATCGTCACAATAGTTTTTCTCTCCGTTTTGGAGTTTTGTCTTCTCTCTAAACTGAATCTAAGCGTCTCATTCTACGAATGGCGCCCGTGAGGAGGCGCCCGTGAGGAGGCGCCCGTGAGGAGGCGCCCTGCGGACCGAGCTCGGCTCCTCGCCGTCTCGTAGGAGTTGCCGTGAAACGTGTCGCTATTTGATGAACCAGCGCGAGCCCTAATGGGTTTTTAACGCAGTGCGTGAGGGGCCTGAAGCCCCTCCCACCTCGCCGTCGCCCCGCGGTCGTGATTTACCACCAGAACCTCGGGGCTTTGTTCTGGCGCTGGAAGGAACCGGACCGGAGGCCCGGCGGCCGAGCGGCGGCGGACAGCGCCGCATAAATCTTGGCTTTTACAACACACAGTCAATCTCTCTCTCTCACACACACACACACACACACACACACACACACACACACACACACACACACACACACACAAGCTTCCGGAAGGAGAAGAAAAATCGTTGTGTCTTCTAATGAAGACGAGTTCAAAACTCACTGTAGTGTCGGGGGGGTCCTGTAATTGAACACTTGCCTGCCAGATAGTCGGTGTGTGTGTGAGAACACGTGTGAAATGTGTGTGTGTGTGTGTGTGTGTGTGTGTGTGTGAAAGAGGGAGGTGGTGGTAGACAATGAACGAGGAAGACAGAAAGAGAGAGAGAGGGCGGGGGGCAAGTGTCAAGTACAAGCAGCCTGGTGCTGATGCACACCTTGAAATGTCAAGAGGAAGATGAGGGGGGGGAGGGTGAAGAGGTTTAACTAGAGGAGCAGAGCAGCTCGTCTCCAGGAGGAGGAGGGGGGTCATGTGAAGATGGAGGAAGCAGGGGATGGTGGGGGGGGGATGTCCTCGTCTACACAGCTGACCCCGGGGTGCCAATCCTTATCAAGCGAGTGGAGCTACTGCTCACTGATGGAGATGAGGGGTTAATGGGGGGGGGGGGGGGGGGGTATTATTATTAATACCAGTTGGAGAACAGAACTGGGCTGAAAAGAAGTTATTTCGTACAGAAATACGAGCGCAGCATGAGAACATGAGCCTGAGTACATATATATATATATATATATATATATATGTATATGTACATATATATATATATATATAAATATATATATATATCTAAATACATATATTTGTATATGTATATATACATATATATGTATATATATGCATAAAAATATGTATATCTAAATGTATATATATACTTATATATATAAATATATATGTATATATACATATATTATATACATATATATGTATGTATATATGTATGTATATGTATATATATATAAATATATATACATATATATATATAAAAATATATATAAATATATATATTTAAATATATATAAATATATATATTTAAATATATATATAAATATATATATTTAAATATATATCTATATATGTGTGAGAATCTTTACGGCAAAAAACGCAAACCTGTCTAAACTCCGCCGCTTTATTTATTTATTTATCTATTTATTTATTTATTTATTTCTTCCCTCCTCTGGTTTTCCCGTCATGCTCCGGCGGGGGCGGCACACGCTGCCGCCGCCGAGGCCAAACGCCCCGCAGGAGGCGACCCGGCCTCCACGCTGCTGCCTCACACACGGCCTCCCACTTAACCCTCACCACACACACACACACACACACACACACACACACACACACACACACACACACACACACACACACACACATGCTTCCCGCTGGCCAGAGACACAAAATATGCCGAGACCAAATAGACATGCCGAGCTGGTGAGGAAATGCGAATGAAACATTGAGACGTGGAGCAGAGAGACTGTCCCAAAGCAATGCTGGCGGAGCACCAACACACACACACACACACACACACACACACACACACACACACACACACACACACACACTGGGGTCCGCGGCGCGGCGAGGTGTCAGAGCCCGTTAGCGGCCTTTGGCTCGGACATCCCTCCAGAACAAGCCGGACAAAAGCGTTGCCTGTCTCCCCTCATTACGGGATTTGAGATCCCGTGTTCCCCCCCGACTCCTTTCATCGCCCGCCAACGGGAACGCGGCGCTCCCAAAGAGAGGAGAAGAAGAAAAGCCCCCGACCCGACTGCCAGGACCTGCTGACGTGAAAGGGCTGAAGAGGCGGCAGCAACGCCAAGTTCGTGGCGGAGGACCAGGGGTCTAAAGCCGAAGCCCCCGCCGGCCACGCCGATTACACCAGGAAGAGGGTGTGTGTGTGTGTGTGGGGGGGGGGGGGGGGGGACCATGGAGCCACTTAATCCATTAACAGTCCTCTCAGTCCGCAGAAGAAAGCAACACTTTTCCCAGGAAGGTTTTTTTTCCTGTCGGGCCAGAAAGGTGCCGTTTCCCAACATTCCACCGGGCGGAGGAGGCGGAGCCTAATCTGAGCGGGCCGTGGGAGACGGGCGGAAAACATCGGGAGGCGGGATTGTGAGTGATTAAAAATCAGGCTCTTTATATATATATCTATCTATATATATAGATATATATCGTACATCACGCAGTTACCGGGTAACTTTGATGACGCCCGGCCACATATCCGTGAGAGAGAGAGAGAGAGAGAGAGAGCGAGAGAGAGAGAGAGAGGGTGGTCCGACTGGACGGTGGAGAGAGAAGGAACTCATCCCTTCTTCTTCTTCTCTTTTTAAGCGACCCTCTCAGCAGCCAAAGTCCAATTAGTCGCTCGGCGATGTGGGATCCAAACCTTTGTTGACAAGAGGCTGTTTGTTTCCCCGTCCTGCTGACAGAAAAGGGGGCGGGGCTACGAGCTCGGGGCCTTTTGACGCGGCGCAGCGTAAACCGTGAGGTCGGAGGAAGGTTTCCTTCTTTCTCTCCCCGCCGCACAAAGGAGGGATGTTTTTTCTTCCCGTGAGAACGGCGGCGGCGGCGGCGAGATAATGAACCTCCCCCCCCCCCCCACACACACACACACACACATTGGTGGGAAGGTAACCGAGCTGCCCACGAGCAAGGCACGCCGGGTGAGTGTCAAGCCGATGCTCAGATCGGGTTTAATAATAATAATAATCCAATATTTTATAAAGCGCTTTTTAAGGTCCTCAAAGACACTTTACATAGCCACGTTAGCCACGTTAGCCACGTTAGCCACATCGGCCACGTTAGCCACGTCGGCCACGTTAGCCACATCGGCCACGTTAGCCACGTTAGCCACATCGGCCACGTTAGCCACATCGGCCACGTTAGCCACATCGGCCACGTTAGCCACGTTAGCCACATCGGCCACGTTAGCCACGTCGGCCACGTTAGCCACATCGGCCACGTTAGCCACGTCGGCCACGTTAGCTACGCTTTCACATAATAAAAAGTTAGCCACATTAGCCACATTAGCAATGTTAGCCATGCTAGACACGTGCACAGGCATGTTGGGGGCAGATGCTCAAACCCAAAAAGGGCCACGTTAGACACGTTAGACACGTTAGACACGTTATAAACGTTATAAACGTTATAAACGTTATAAACGTTAGACGGGTAAGAAAATAATACAAGATATCGTCTCGATGCCCCTTTACTTTTCTACCCGATGGCCTCCAGACACTGAACCGCCCGACTCTCCAGTTCTAAGACACCCTTAAAAAAATCAGCCCCCTCCCCCCCCCCCTCCCTGTCATCTGCTCCGCTAAACCATAAAGCATTATGGGAAAAGGCCAGACGGATTAGGCTGCGGTTACTCTGACATGAAAAGCCGGCCTTGATTCCAAAGGCTCTCATGGCTGATTAATCGCAAATCATGATCAAACAGCTGACTTACAGGATAAACACACGACACCCAGTGGGCTCTGCATCTGTGTGTGTGTGTGTGTGTGTGTGTGTGTGTGTGTGTGTGTGTGAGTGTGTGTGTGTGTGTGTGCAGACTCATTTCCCCAGCCGCCCCATTTAAAGTCACAGACGCCCGACATTCCTCCGAGGGTGAAACTTATTTTTCCGTGTGCGGGATAAAAACAAAAATCATCTTTATAATTCATAATCTTAAAAATCTATGGAATGTGATGCAAACAATACCTATAAGTAATTAACTTCAACTCTTAGATGAGTCGAGAACACTTTCATCTTCTGCTTTCTGAGTTTTTGTTAAAAAAATATACAAAAAATGACAAAACTTAGGAGGAATTCATGCAGAAGATGTTTTCCCTTTTCATCCTTAAAAGGAAGAAGAGGAAGACGAAGAGGAGTGAAATAAGGAATGGAACCGGTCCCTGATCTGAAACCGGGCCGCATGGCGCCCACCTGGAGGAGGTGACTTCCTCTCAACCCCGAGGGTGGAGGTGGAGGGTGGAGGAGTCAGCTGACGTGGATTTACTTTCTCTCTTTCTTTTCTTTGAACAAAGCTGAGAAGTCTGCGGCGCTTTAATCGGCCGCCGCGCGTATCTGATAGCGCCGCAGCAGGAGTCTGCAGCTGGATGAGAAACATCTGGACGCTCAGGGCACCGAGGGGCCAGCGAACGCCTCTTTGTCGGGCCTTGATCAAATATGTCTGCAGGTCAGATGAAAGATGTGCGTCGGATGGAGAAGACGGACGATAGCGGATTCATTCTGAGGGCGCTCGCATCTATGGGCTAACAAAGAAACATTGTTTGGGAAAATTCATTGAAATTGTTACATTTACATTTTTTAAAGTGTGAATATATATATATATATATATATATATATGTATAAATATATATATATATATATATATATACATACATATATATATATATATTATAGATTGAGAGGTTTTAATGTAACAAATATATTTTTGTGGGATTTTGTGTCACGCACAATTGCCGTGGACGCTGTAAAATAATGGCGAGATTATCGCAATTATATTTTAGGATCCGCGGACTTTGGTAGATCTTTAATAAATGTTGAGGTTGTGACACATTTAAAAAAACATCATACAGGTTTTTTCCACAAGAAACCTCCAAATATGGCGCATAAAATAAAAAGGTGAAAAGGTGACTAATACATATTTGTTTTAATTAAATGAAATTAACAAATATTTTATAGTGTTTTTATTTTAATCCAGTCCAATTAAATAATAAGTATTTGTTTAAATGAAATGAAATCAACAAATATTTTTTTGTATTTTTATGCTAATCCAGCCTAAAAATACTATTAAATATTGGTTCTAATTAAATAAAATTAAATAATATTTGATAGTATTATTGTGCTAATCCAGCCCCAAACTACTTTAAAATATTAATTTGAATTAAAATGTTATTAACTGATATATTATAATATTCGTGTACCAATCGAGCTCAAAATGACTATTAAATATTAGTTTAAATGAAAAGAAATGAACACATATTTTATAGTATTTTGGGGCAAAATTCAAAAATACTATAAAATATTTATTTTAATAAAATGAAATGAACTAATATTTTTCGTGGCCAACCAACAGTTTTTAGGACGTTTTCGCCAAACCTTACGATTCTGAAACTGTAACCGAGCGTGATGATGTCACGTTAACGCCGTTTGACACTCCAGCAAATGTGTGATTTGCACCATAAGCATCATTTGGGATTATGCCGAGCACTTCTTGAAGAGCTCTGCGACGCATTAAGAGGATATAAGTCGGGCTGCAAGGTCACTTCACAACGTTTCAACAGTCTGGTTCTCCTGGTTCTCCTGGTTCTACTGGTTCTCCTGGTTCTTGTGGTTCTTCCCCAGTGAAAGACTTCAGGACCATGACTCCATATTCTAGTACTTATGACACGGATATGAGAAGCTCTGCAGGAGAAGATGAGCTCGGCTCCCCGTAGCCCTCCAACATTCACACTGTGCGGACTGTGTGTGTGTGTGTGTGTGTGTGTGTGTGTGTGTGTGTGTGAGTGTGTGTGTGAGTGTGTGTGTGTGTCCTTGCCTCGATGAATAGGCGTCATACTAGTGATTAATTCAGATAGTTTGTTGGCGTTCTCAGTGTCCATCCCCCAGAATGCAGCAGGGTTGCATCGTGCTGCACCGAGAGCTCGGGGCACTGAGGCATTGTGGGTTATTTCTGTTTTTTGGTTATCTGAGCGCTCAGCTCGGCCAATGGGAGCGCAGCGTGCTGCACGCGGCTCATTGGCTGCCGACGGGGGTTATGGGTTAATCCTGATTGGTGAGTCTCGGAGACCCCCCCCCCCTCCCCCCCCCACACACACACACACACACACGCACACTCCTGTTGTTGTTTTTCTGTTTTTCTGCCTTCTTTGAGAGGGAGGGGGGGTAGCAACATATTTGGATATTTATAAATCTTTTTACTACCAGTTGGAGAATTTCTAACCAACTTTTTCAGCATTTATTTTGTCTCCAAATGACAAAACCCCCCTAGGTGAGAATAAAAAGGCCTCGGCCGGCGCTCCGGGCGCCGCGCTGCTCCTAAAAACGTAGTAAAAACTTCTTAATTTGACACGGGACAAATTACTCAGACGGTTTTAATCGCCTCGGCACGAACGTCTTCGCCGTAATTTGAAATAAGGAGAAAGTCAGAGGCGCGTCTCGCTGGAGGAGAAGCGCGGCGGTGCGGCGGCGATGCGGCGCCACGACGGCGCCGGGTTGCTGGGCAAACTGTAGAACCGGGCCCGCCTCCGTAGGGGGCGTGGCTTGCCGGATGGCGAGCGAGCGTGACGTGCGAGGCGGCGCCCCCCCCCCCCCCCTCCCGTGCATCGCGTGTCTAGACCTTAGCGACATCACTTCAGGAGGAACATGTGACCCAGATGAGCCGTCAGGACTCCAACCTTCACTTCCTCACTCTGCGGCCTCTTTCATCTGAGCACATATATATATATATATATATATATATATATATATATATATATATATATATATATATATATATCTGTATATATATATGAAGAGGCCTTTAAGTGAAACTGATATCGAAGCGAGGTTCAATTCCCACTTTATGTCCCTAAACTGTGGCTACAACTACGAAGAATTTAATTTGGTTCATAAACTTTAAAGGAAATTAATAGATTACGACAAATTTGAGTTTTTTTTGAGAATTTAGAGAAATTTAACTGTGATTTAAAAAAAATATTTCACGATTAAAATGCGTTTCAATAAATACATAATTATTAATTATAGGTTGATGTGTAACTGTAACATCATATTAATATGCAGCAACTGGAAAAGTTACAAGATTACAAATTAAAGCTAACACACATATATAGAATATGTATATATATATATAAGGAAATTACAATATGTCCTCATTTTCAGTGCATTTACAAAGATTACAATATGCATTTTTTGTATTTTTATTGTAAAAGAAAAGTGTAATTGAAAAATTATTTAGTTTATGCTACAATATAAACAACTATTTAAAAATGACTTGCATTAAAAATATTTTTTTTGAAGTAACTTAAAATACAAATAACTATTTTATTTTATTGTGTATAAACCATGACCTCCGAGTCATAGAGAAAATATATGTAGAATCTGATAAAACTAGTTTTCTTCCCATTTAATGATTTCAATATTTATCCACACATTTAAACAAATTATTCTTGCATTTTAATTGGTTGTCCCTGCGGTGAAGATATTACGACAAGCTGCCATAAAAATGCTAAAAATGCACCAAAAAAAGCTGACGATTAAAAAATAAAACAACGTCCATCAACAAAAAAGAAGAATACAATTAGTGAACTTTTGGTGACCACGCTTTCTGCTACTTACAAAAGTCCACTAAAACTTAATAGTAACTTCCATCCAGAGACAGAAATATGAGCAGCGAAGCCATAAAGACTTCTGATGGAAACCTAAGCAGCCGGCTCACTCAGGAAACAAATAAAACATCTTTATGGGCTGCTTTATGATCTTTAATAGGCAGAGTCCCGGTCCAGTGGCCTCTGAGTGCTCCGCCGGACAGCTCCGGGTTCCGGCTGCAGACCGCCGGCTGCACCGCTCGCCGGTTTCATTACGCCGGCCGCCGGATAATTAAAAGAACACTTTCGCTGTCCCATGAAATCACAATAAATTCCCATCAGCCGGGTCTAATGTACTCTTCATGAGGAGTACGAAACAAACGGACACGCAAACAAACACTGCTCGGACGAGGGAGTCGTCCGGCCGGCGAGACCAGAGCGATGACCACCGGCAAAATAACTGCAACGCAACTTACTCCAGATTGGACAACACAATGTGGCTGTCTGAAGCTTTTTTAAACAGAATTTACTTGATTTGAATTTTGTTTTTAACGTAATTTACTTGATTTGAATTCTGTTTTTTAGGTAGTTTTCTTGATTTTAATTCTCTTTTTTTCACGTACATTTCTTGATTTTAATTGTTATTTTAGATAATTTCCAAAATTAAATTGTGTTTTTTTCATGTAATTTTCCTGATTTGATTTATGTTTTTTTCACGTAATTCTTGTTATTTTAGGTAATTGTCTTGATTTTAAATGTGTCTTTTTCACATCATTTTCTTGATTTTAATTGTGTTTTATTACACCAAATTGACTTTTCTCTCTTTCTGTTTTCTTTTTTAAATGCACTGAAAATGAGTATTTTATCTCAGTTCCACATTTTCTTCTTGTCTATTTTATCATTTCTTATTTTTAAATGTCTGGTTAACTTGAAATAATCATATTAAATACCAACGAATGAGCATGCTGTTGGTTTGTTGACATTTGTGTTGAACTGTAATCCCTCATCTTCTTATTCTTATTCCAAATCATTCTCATGTCTCTTTTTTTAGCAATTGAATAAATGTATTTATATACCAAATTATGTCGATAATTCCAAACAAATTCTGTTCTTTTTCAGAGTGAAACTTTGGGCCGAGCGCCGGCCGGTGAGCCCCGTCTCTCCTCCCCGTCTCTTTGAAGACGGGACGGGGACAGGTGACTCGTCCCTTTGTCCACACAGACAATAGCGGCGGCTCTGGACGCTCGTCGCTCCTCTAGGTGTGACGTCCGGCCGCGGCCGGAGACAAAGGGGACGCCTCCGAGCTCATTTACAACATTCCTCTCTCCGGGTAACGGTAGAAAAAGAAGTAATTATTTCAATTCATACATCAGAATGAGTGTTTTTTTTTTATCCCCACAAAAAAGAATAACAAAAAAAAACATCGACGGAGGAGCCCCGATTCACCAGAACGTAGTACTCCGCTCGAGCGGCGGCGTTCCGATTGGCGGGGGAGGAGGAGCTCAGCGATTGGCCGAGCGGCTCGGCGGCGGCGACCTGTTAGCGCCTCCTCCCTCCTCCCTCCTCCCTCCTCCCTCCTCCTCCCTCCCCGTCCTCCGTCCTCTGCAATGTTTGCAGCCCCACGCACGCGATCCCTCGCTCCGCCTGGCTGCACCCTCTCATCGCATTACTTCTGCTATTCTAACCCCGCCATCAATTATGCACTAGAATAACTCCCCAGAGCCGAGACGGAGATCATCGGCGCTAGCGTCCGCCCAGCGTGCTGCTGCCCGCCGCCCGGCGTGAGCTCGTACTACACACACACACACACACACACACACACACACACGCGGCGGCCTCATTGGGGGTGTTAGTGGGTCAATCAGTGGCCGGCGGGAAAGAAAATGCAGACTCAGCAAAGTCGTGCCAAAAAAAAAAAGGAAATACAAATAATTTCCGGATTATCCGATTTTTTCCGTCAAAATGTTTGAAAGCGAGAAACAACATGGCGGCGGCGTCTCAGCGGCGTCGAGACGGAGCTGAGTTGCGTCTTTTTGATCCGATTGAAATCAAATGAGTTGATATCAGACAAGTTCTGTATAAAAAACAACAACAAATTAATTTTGTGAAAGAGGATTTTGTGTGTTTCTTGTTAGTTTTCTCCTCGCTTCGCCCCAAACGTCGTCTTTATTCTTTATTCTTTATTCTTCATTCTTTATTCTTTATTCTTTATTCTTCATTCTTTATTCTTTATTCTTTATTGGTCGACTCTCAGCAGATGGAGGGGAGACACGATGAGACATCACCGCAGACACAAACACGAATCATCATCTGTAGACTAAAAATGAAAGATTTCAACTTGTTTTCAAAGTAAATGAAAACCAAAAGAAGAATCTGTATTTTCAAAATAATTTCGCACGAGAATCTAGAAGGAAAAATAAAGGAAATAAATCAGGAAAGACGATATTCATTCTGATTTGTTTCCTTTTCACTCCATGAACTCGACGCGTCCGACTGAGACGTCCTTCATGTCTGTGTCTTCATCTGGAGCAGAGGAGATCGGAACGCCATGTAACCCCCCCCCCCCCCCCACACCAAACAAAATGGAGTCGAATTTGGAAAATGGCGGCCCCCGTCAGCTCCGCCACACGGCACATCGGAAGAAGGGCGAAGAAGAGGAGGAGGAGGAGGAGGAGAGGAGGAGGAGAAGTCGGCCACGTGTGGAAAGTGTGAAACGTCCTGAGGTCTCGACTCAAGTTGTGCGATGATAAAATACCTCCCCGCCAAAAAAATAAAGCTATTTAACCACCAAAAGGTTACGTTTAAAAAAGTTTCAAAACCCGCCGACCCTCCGCCCTCCGTCCTGTCCTCTGTCCTCTGTCCTGTCCTCTGTCCTCCGTCCTGTCCTCTGTCCTCCGCCCTCCGTCCTGTCCTCTGTCCTCCGTCCTCTGTCCTCCGCCCTCCGTCCTGACCTGGATTCCTCCGCCCTGTGCGTGACGGCCGGATCACAAACCGGCTGTGATTTAATATTTCATGCGTCGCAAAGCAGCTCGCGTGAGGAGTCCAACAGGAGGGGGGGGGGGGGGGGCAAAGTCACGCCAAGTTCACTCAACTGCTCCTTCTCACGCAAATAAGACCTCGAGGATCTGGAGACCCCGAAACCACGAGGCGATAAAACCCTCGTAACCCCCGGTGACGAGGCGAGACATCTGAACCCGTGGGGGGGGGGGGGGGGGGGGGGGGGCAATTAGGCCGCCGCCGAAGCAGCCTGCGGCCTCAGAGGTTTGGGTCCGCGTGTCGACTTGGAGGAGCGACAGACTCACATAGTCGGAATTCTGTTCCCGAAACTCAGGAGAAAAAAAGCAACACACACACAAAAAGAAAAGCAGTCAGCAGTTACAGGAAGTCAGAGAAGAAGAAAAGTCTCCTCAGTTGGGCGCCTCCGGTCCAGAAACCCTCGTGGCAGACGGCGAGCGCCAAAACCTCCGAGTCACGCGTTTGGAGTCTCAACTCAAGTCCAGAGGTTTGGAGGAGTCACGATAAAAGAGAATAAAATGAAGCTCTTCATAGTTGCACTGAAGTCTAGAAGCTCGGAGGGCGTAGAAGCTTGGAGAAGGTTCCGTGTCGCTCGCCCCTCGGACTCCGCAAAGAAACCCCCGTTAGCTCATGTCCTGACGGCTCGAGGAGCCTCTGAAGGGTCCTCCAGGTCCCCCAGGCCTGAGCACCCCCCCGTCGCCTTTGATCCCCCCCCCCCGTTAGCGGCTTAGCGTCTCTTTAGGACCTTTTTCTTTTACTCTAGAAGCTTCTGCCGCAGTCATTAGACGCTAAGGCTGATTAATGTGAGCGGTCAGGCCGGTGCCTGGCTTTCTGAGGGCGGCGAGAGAGAGAGAGAGAGAGAGAGAGAGAGAGAGAGAGAGAGAGAGAGGGGTGAAGGGTCCCACAGGAAGTGTTTTGTGTCTCCTCACAAAGGCCGGCTGACCCCTTAAGCCCCTCAGAGCCTCTTTGCTGAGACCCCCCCGCTCCCACAAAGAGGGGGACGTCGTTTCGCCGCCGCCTCTAAACGGCGCTCAGCGGAGGAAGGAGGAAAGCCCCCGACAGAGAAAAAAAACCTCAGTGAGAAAGTGAACCTGTGAGCGGCGGAGCGAGACCGGCTGTGAGATTAGGCCCGAAGAGGTCCGACCCCCGACCCCCCCGACCCCCCCGACCCCCCCACCCCCCCACCCCGCTAATCCATCCACCGTCGCGCATATCAAACACGGGATGGCAAACTCGCCTCCGTACCCGGACACAATGAGGTCGAGTGAAAGTACAAAACACATTAAAACATGTCTCACATACTAGGAGAGAACCGAAATAAATCATCTCCACCTGTTTTACACCTCAGAGTTTCAGAGATTTAAAGACTTTTCTCTTCTCAAGATGACGACTAGTTTAAATAAATAATATCACCGACGTATTTCCTTTCATTTTTTTGGATCAAAAGTTGATTTGTGTTGAAAACTTGTTTTTTTAAGTTTATTTCCCTTTTCTAGAGAGGAGACTCACTTCCAGGAAGAAGTTTGCATTGAGAGGTTTATTTAGAAATAGATGTTGAGGTTTATTTGGGGCAGCAGTCATCCTCCATCAATATCCTGTCAAGAGGCTCAATTCTAGGAAATTAGAAATAACAAGATTACGAAATTTGTTTTTTTCTTCTGGATTCTAATTCAATGCTTTACTTTATTCAGTCTTCTTTCAAGAGAGAGAGAGAGAGAGAGAGAGACTCAGTTTTAGAAAAGTAAAAGTAAAATAAAATAACATTTGTATCATAAAATGGAAATTACACCAAAGACTCAATTCTAGACGATTCAAAATAACAACAAGATTTAGTTTCACATGTTTTAAGGTTGAAATATCTTTAAGATCGTTTCTCCAGAGCTGCGATCAAACTTCTTTATTCTTTCAAACACGGCTCTAAAACACGTTTGTATTTATTTTGGGAAGCGTTGAGTTTTCATGAGTTTATTCCTTTGACTCAATGGAATCGTCTCGATTAACAAATCAGTTTTTTTCTTATTGATTTGAAATGTAATGCTTTACTTTATTCAGTCTTCTTTCAAGAGAGAGACTCAGCTTTAGATAATAAGCAGTCAAATTAAATAAAATGTGTATAAAAACATGGAAATGACTAAAGACTCAATTCTAGACGATTCTTGCAACTCGTCGATTCTCTTGTAAAGTGTCTGAGGTCATCGTCCTATGCCGTTACCGCGGTGACGGTGAAATATACTTTTATTTCAAAAGACTGAAGTTCTGGTCGTCTGGAGGACCTCGGGGAGTCGTACCGCGGCGTGAGCCACAAGGAGCGCCGCACTCCGGTCTCCACTTCCTGTCACACGCCCGAGGCCTCGCCGCGTTAGTGGGGCGTAAAACAGGGAGGGAGCTCCTCTCTCACACTCACACACACACACACACACACACACACACACACACACACACACACACACTGTAACAATCTGAGTCTCTTGGAGCTCGTCGTTATTCATTCTTGAGGTACGGACTGACTAAGAGTCGGTCGGGTTGCAGAACCCTCGGAGAACCCTGGGAGAACCAGAGCTCCTTCACTCTGGGACCAGGAGCCGGTCAGGAGGAGCAGGAGTCAGGAGGAGGAGCAGGAGTCAGGGAGGAGGAGCAGGGCTCCGGCTCCTGGTCCTGAGATGGAAGGAGAACCTCAAGAAGAACTCCTGAAAACCTCTGGAAGGAAATCACATCCAGTCCTCTCTCTCTCTCTCTCTCTCTCTCTCTCTCTCTCTCTCTCTCTCTCTCTCTCTCTTTCCCTGTCCCTCGCTCTCCCTCCCTCCTCCCTCTCTCTCCTCTCTCTCTCCCTTTGATGCCTTTTGGGAGATTGACACTTCCTTAGGGTGGAAACATTTCTGCCCCCCCCCCCCCTTAGCCTTTGGCCTCTCATGAGGAAGTGTCTCTCACCCCCCCGCGACTGTATTGTCCTCCAGCTCTAATCCCCCCCTCCCCCGCCCCACCTTCTAATAACATATGCATGCTCTCTCTCCCTCCTCCTCCTCCTCCTCCTCCTCTCCTCAGCGTGTCTCCCCGTGCACGGCTACGGGCCACTGAGTGCGAGCGGGGGGGAACAACAATGGCGTCCTTTCAGGCGCTCGGTGGCCGGCGCCGCCGCCTCCTGAGAGCCTCCTCCGTCCCGACGGAGCGCTCGGCCTCTTCTTCTTATTTGTCGTCTTTTCTTCTTCTCTCCAAACGGAGCGGCGGGGAGCGGCGAGGTAAACAGAGGAACAATAAGGGAACGCCACGGAGACACTATCACAACACGGGGGGGGGGGGGGGGGTCTGTAAATGGAGATTAAAAAGAGAGAGAGAGAGAGAGAGAGCCCCCCCCCCCCCCCACCCTCTGTGTTCTTAGGTAGAACGTTAACCAACGAGAACGTCCGGTGGAGAACATCAGAGGTCATGGAGAACCTGGAGAGTTCCAGGCCTGGAGAAATGTTTCATGACGCCGAGTTTAAAATAATTATTACGTTTTTAAAAGCAAAGAAAGCTCTAAATATAAGCCGACACTTTGTCCGCGCGGCCAGTGAACGCACCACGGCTGAAAAGACAGAACCGTTGATTCTTTTATTCTGAACTCTGTCTCATTCATTTGAGTCACTTCAGGTCATAAACCGTACGCTTGCTTCAGGAATTATCTGTTACTTTAAATATCACTTGTTCCCTCTCCCTATGTCTCTCTCGCCCCCCATCCCTCTGACCCTCTCTCACCCCCCCCCCATCCCTCTGTCCCTCTATCTCTCTCTCTCTCTCTCCTGAATGCTTTGACATTCTCATTATTAGTTTAAATACGACATTTTATCACTTTTTCTCTCTCTCTCCCCCCCATCTCTCTCTTTCTCTCTCTCTCTCTCTCTCTCTCTCTCTCTCCCTCTCTCTCTCTCTCCTGAATGCTTTGACTTTCTCATTATTAGTTTAAATACGACATTTTATCACTTTTTTCTCTCTCTCTCTCTCTCTCTCTCTCTCTCTCTCAAATGCTTTGACTTTCTCATCATTATTTTAAATGCGACATTTCATCACTTTTTCCCGTCTGCCCTGAGATTTCACCAACATTTAACGGGCATTAGTCGTACGGTCCCTGAACGCCCCGCGTGTGTGTGAACCCTGAACTCCTCACAGCGACTCTTTGATTATCTAATGCACAACTATGTTGCATCTGCTGCCTTTGGAGGTGCATTATGGGGGATTAAAGGGAACCCCTGGGGTGACGGTGCCCCCCCCCAGCTGTCCGGCTCCTCGCTCCACCCAATGAGCTTCTTCCCTGGGTGTCGGTTTCCATGGCGGCGGAGACACAAACAGCTCCAGGAGATTATCGGGGACGGAAACTGTGGGCCGGTCCCGACCTATCAGAGCCGTGTAAACACCTCGCCGCCGCCATATGGGCCGGGTTTTAATGAAGCGGCTAAATAGCTGCTGAGCGGGGAATTCACTAATAGCTGCTAAGCCCCGCCCCCTACACTTTAACGCCAGCGTTCGGTTGGCCGCCGCAGACGGAGAGGAAACATCTGTGACTCGTTGTTTCCACCGCGAGACGCTTTTTATTTATTTTTTATTTGACGGGTTTTGTAAATTCTTGTCTCGTTGCCACGTTCTTACACGGCGTATTAAACGGGCTTCACGCGGCGTGACTAACGGCGTGCAACACTTCATGGATCACACAACACGCCACACGTGACGGGGCACACGCTAAGGGAACACGCTAAGGGTTCATCAATAACCTGTTAGTGGTGTTTCCTCTGGCCGTTAGTCAAAGGTCTTTATTATCTGTTCTTAAGGACGGCGGACGTATCAACGATGACTGGTTTGAGTTACGTTTTTAAGTTATTCACTTTTTCTCCATCTCTCTCCTTTCAAGATCCTCAATTCTACAACATTTGACATATTATCAGGTTTAAATTATGTGATTTTTTTCCTCTACTTTATTTATTCTATCACAGATGCAGACGGTTGTAAAATACGTTTGTATTTGTTTTCTTAAACATTAAATTATTACATTTTTAAATTTGACGTTTTTTTTTAATTCAATACAATTTTCTAGATTTAGAAAATATTGTTTTTTTTCTTCTTGATTCTAATTCAGTGTTTCTCTTTGTTCATTCTTCTTTCTAAAGAGAGAGACACTCAGTTTGAGAAGATTAGCAAAGTAAAATTACATAAAATGTGTATCAGAAAATAAAAATGACTGAAGACTCAATTCTAGAAAATTCTTGCAATAATTCGATTTAAAAAAGAAGAAGATTGAAGTTCTCGTTATTCTTCAAAGGTCTATAGCTGTTATCTATTATCTATTAATAAGGACTGTGGACATATCAACGGTGGCTTTATTTATGTTACATTTTTAAGTTATTGAGTGTTTTCTTGGAGCATTGCTCCTCCATCTCTCTTTTCAAGATCCTCAATTCTACAACATTTTACATATTGTCAGGTTTAAATAATGTGATTTCTTTCCTCTGCTTTATTTATTCTATCAAAGATGCAGACGGTTGTAAAACATGTTTGTATTTGTTTTATTAAACATTAAAAGATGTTTGTGCTTGTAACATTTTAAAGTTATTACGTATTTTAATTTAATCGAATTTTCTAGATTTAGAAAATATTCTTTTCTTCTTCTTGATTCTACTTCAGTGTTTCTCTTTGTCTTCTTTCAAGAGAGAGAGACACTCAGTTTGAGAAGGAAATTAAAATGACAACATTTGCATCAGAAAATAATAATTACACTAAAGACTCAATTCTAGAAAATTCTTGCAACAATTACATTTTATTTAAAAAGATTGAAGTTCTCGTCATTCTTCAAAGGTCTTGAGCTATTATCTATTAATACATATTAAAACCATGTATCGAGAACTTCTTTCAACATTTACAACTTTATAATATACATTCTGTTGAATAAGTACATTCATAATAATACTTAGATTAGACAACAGCAAGACCTCTGGTCTTTCTCTAAAAAAGACTTATTCATAAATGATTGCCCACTTTATAGTTTGAGAAAATCAGTTCCTCACTTCCTGGTTGTTTGAATATTTAGTCGCTCATTAAAAAGTCGTCCGTTGGAAAAGTCAATAAGTTGAGAAGAAACAGGTTTTGTGTTTTACGCATGTTGCCCAACGTGTTCTCACCTCAGAAGGTCCTCACAGAACCCTCATGGTTCTTTAATAGTTCTTTAAAGAACGAAGAACCATTGTCTACTGAGGAACCATTCTGGAAATGGTGCCTTGAAGAACCACGTTTTGAAGGTTCTTTGAAGAACTATTTAAGGAAAAGGTTCTTTAAAGAACCCTGGTGTGAAAGGTTCTTTGTGGAACCAGAACTGGTGCCTTCAAACCAATCAACCAATTAATCAATCAATCAATCAATCAATCAACCAACCAATCAATCGTGTCTCTCTTCCTGACGAGTCTCCCTGAAGCTGGACTTTCATTTCATTTCATGAAGGAGCTCAGACTACAGCTCAAGCTTTTCAGACTCCAGGCGAAGATGAACCAGCTTCCTCCACCTGCTCCTCCACCTGCTCCTCCTCTTCCTCATCCTCCTCTTCATCATCCTAGTCTTAGCCTGATCAGCAAGAAGCATCATCACATGAAGATGCTGCCCCCCCCCCTAAGAGATGAAAGCGCAACAAACACGGACGTAAGATTATCTAATAGAGAGCGAGTCCTTTACAGCCCCCCCCCCCCCGTTATTTTTCCAAACAGTATTATGGCAGTGTAAAGAGAGAGGGGGGCTCATCTGGAAGTTGGGCCTGAGCCGCAGCAGGTTCCCGAGGTACGGTTACATTAAACAGCGGGGCTCCTTTACATTACACTGCCGGGTCAGGTTTAGATTAAAGTCATGAATGAGAAAAGGAGAAAAGCGTCCATTTTTAAAGAGTAACTCATTTATTTAGCCCCCCCCCTCCCCCCCTCACTTCTACAGACACACAAAGCCCAGGCTTTTTGGGGGGGGGGGGGTTCTGCCCCAGTTCTGACCCTGACAACGGGTCCCCTCTGTGCTGCTTAACCCCTCGGCACCGGCTACTATACCAAGTGTGTGTCTTTGTGTGTCTTTGTGTGTGTGTGTGTGTGTGTGTGTGTGTGTGTGTGTGTGTGTGTGTGTGTGTGTGTGTGTGTGTGTGTGTGACCTCGGCATGTGTGGAGCTCTCACAGGGCCGAGCGCCACGCTGGGCCTTGGCCGCGGCCGTGCACCCCGTATTGTCTGGGGCACAGCGTGGGGCGAGGAGGGGGAGGGGCTGGGAACCGTTAGAGAGAGAGAGAGAGAGAGAGAGAGAGAGAGAGACACCTGCAGCCTGTTATCAGACATATCTGTCTGTTCCGTCGCTCTTTGAAGCCGACACAACGATTACATTTGTTGCATCGTCAACATCACGATGTCGCCTGCAGCTCCACGGACATGAACACATGAACACATGAACATGTGAACACATGAACACATGAACACATGAACACATGAACACGTGAACACATGAACCAATGAGCACATGAACATATGAACACATGAGCACATGAACACGTGAACATATGAACACGTGAACACATGAGCACATGAACACGTGAACACATGAGCACATGAACATATGAACATATGAACACGTGAACACATGAGCACATGAACACATGAACACATGAACACGTGAACACATGAACCAATGAGCACATGAACATATGAACACATGAGCACATGAGCACATGAACATATGAACACATGAGCACATGAACATATGAACACATGAGCACATGAACATATGAACATATGAACACGTGAACACATGAGCACATGAACATATGAACATATGAACACATGACCTATAAGTGCATGAACACGTGAACACATGAACCAATGAGCACATGAACATATGAACACATGAACATGTGAACAGATGAACACATGACCTATAAGTGCATGAACATATGAACACATGAACATGTGAACAGATGAACACATGACCTATAAGTGCATGAACATATGAACACGTGAACACGGCTCCTCTTTTCTTTTCTTCTTTTATGTTTCTTTCTCTCTGTCATCCCGCAGCCTGAGTCTCCTCAGATCCCTCCGCTCAGGAGTCTCAGGGGGAGGAGCCAACGTGTCATCACATGAACACACTTTGAGGGAAACCAGGAAGCGATGGGAAGTTTTTAACTGCATGTTTTGAGTCACTCAAAACAACAACAACAAAACAACAACAACAACAACAACAGACTTTCCGAGCCCAGCAGCTCCATCTCAAAGACCACTGCTCCGCGTATTCCTCCTGGATGCTTCTCACGCGCACGTAAACAATCCTGTCACTCATTCGTGGCAGCAGATTGGCAGAGACGGTCGCGTGCACGTGCGCTCCTCGTGCGTTTCATGTTCCGCCTGAACGCGGCGCGCGCACACTGCACATACGCGCGTAATAGCGCGTAATAGTAGAACATAAGTGGGATTATTAAACTGTATCATCTCAATAACGACCAGCGAAGAGACGGCACGTGTGCATGTTGCAGCCTAGCCGACACATACACACGCACACACACACACGCACACACACACACACACACACTCATGTGTGCCGGAGACAGTTCATAACGCTGGTGATGCGGAGCAGATGTGCGCCACCCAAACATTTTAAATATATAAAAGGTTAAGTGAAGACCTTCTTGTGATGCACTCAACGATGAAACTACTGTAAACCGGTTAGAGCGCAGCTTCAACCGGGCACCGGGGGCACCGGGGGTCCGCCCCGGGAGAGCGGGGGTACTTACTTGGGGTTGGTCCGGTTCCAGTAGACGGCGAAGCGGTCGGACACCACCTTGGACGCCGGGTCCTGGCCGTACGCGCACACCAGCCCGGCGGCGAGGACCAGGCAGAGCAGCATGTCCACCTGCGGCATCCCGGCTCCGGAGCTCCGGCGCAGCCACCGAGCGGAGCGCCCGGTCCCGCTGGATCCGGTGGGTCCGGTCGTTAAAGCTGGCGGTGAAAACCGTGGTCCGCTGTACAGGTGCAGCCGCCGCTGCGCGGTGGGTTTGGGGACTCAATGAAATGTCTTTCTCTCCTTTAAAAAAAAAAAACTAAAACTAAAAGAACCACAGCAACAACAACACGCCGATGCGCGTCGCCGGTCGGACGGTGAGCCGCTCGACTTGAGGCGGGCAGCCGGCGGCTGTCTGCCGGCGCAACTCCGCTCCGCGCCGGGAAACTGCTCCTCCAACTCGCCTCTCGGTGGTTCCCGGAGAGGAGGAGCGCAGTGAGGGGAAAGTAATTATATATATATAAATATAAATATATATTAATAATCAAGAATGGATGTAACACGGAGCAGGAACGCAGTCCCGGTGGCGTCGCGCGCTCTCCGGCTCTCCGGAGCTCGCGCAGCCCGTGTTGAGCCCGGAGGAGGGACTCCAACCGGCGGCGGCTTCTCTCTCGGCCGCCCGGAGCCGAGCGTCGGTTCCCCCGCTGCCGGAGGAAGGAACACGCGGAGCAAAGACTCACAAAATCAAACCTCTTCTCTGCGTGAGCACGCGCGCGGTCTCCGGGTTAAACGTCCGCTCCGCGACATCACCGGAGAGAGAGAGAGAGAGAGAGAGAGAGAGAGAGAGAGACGCGCACGAGGAGCGCGGCGTGTCGACGTGGAGGAAGTCAGAGAGAGTCTGCTGCGCTCCGGCTGCTGCGGCCATGCTCTCCACCCCGACCCCCCCCCCCCCCTCTCTCTCTCTCTCTCTCTGCACACTGCAAAAAGAGGAGAACAACACGCTCCTCTCCGCATGTTGAATTTTCTCCATCATGATTAATTAAATATGCAAAAATACAAAATGATTATAATATTATTATCTCCCACGCGTGAGACAACAACCTTTCACATTCTGCTTTATTTATTTATATTTTTTTTATTCATTGTTGTCATAAACTTCCTCTTTTTTGGGGGGGTGGGGGGGGGTTGGGGGGTCTCTGACATTTCTTGCAGAGTACATTTTCACGGTCTCTCTCAGGCTCATTGGCTTGGGGGGGGGGGGGGGGGTGACGGGCGTTCGGTTTATAAAAACAACACCCCTCCTCACAATAGGGGGGGGATCTGCTTCCCAGGCCGGCTTACAGATCCAAGATCAGTTCTAAACACACGACGCGGAGCTCAGTAGACATTTAATTTAATTTAAATTGAGACAGACACAAAGATTACATTTATTTTAACTAGATTTTTAAATTTATTTTAGTAACCCCAATACTCCCTGACACATGCAATGTTTCCAACTGGTTTCCAGTCATTTAAACCCAGTAGTGTATCTCCACTGGCATGAGTTCCCATGCACGTGTGTGCGTGTGCGTGTGTGTGTGTGCGTGTGTGTGTGCGTGTGCGTGTGCGTGTGTGTGCGTGTGTGTGTTTGTGTGTGTGTGTGTGTGCGGGGGAACATCCTCAGCCACCCACAAGCCAAACATCCCATAATCAGCAGAGGAGCGCGGCTCCATTTCCTCTGGTTGGCCTCTAAATAATATTTAAAGTTGGGTTTCTCTTCCCACACCTTGGGCTCACACACACACACACACACACACACACGCGCACACACACACACACACACACACACACACACACACACACACTGCCGTGTGCAGCGGGGCTCCGGGCTCACTGCGCCGCGTAGCGGTGGGCACCGGGAACACAAGTGTTGAGAAAGCGTTTAAAAAGAAAACACGGAAGAAGAGAATATTTAAACCATTAAATAAATACAAATGATCAGTTATAAGGTTGAGTTAGTATTTCATAAGAGGAAGTGCAGACTGACTTCCGGTTGCTCCTCCTCGTCACAACGGGAGGGTGAACTCCACGGACACAGAGCAGCCTCCTCTAAGTCTGTTCTCCAGCAGCCTGATTCAGGGTTCTCCTACGCTCGTTGGGCCCCTGAAGGCCACACGGCGTGTTCTCAGAGCCCCGCCGATGAAGAGATGGACGTGTGAGTGGAAATAATACCTCAAATAATGAGCTCAGCTGCACAATGAAGTGGAATAGAAAGGGCTTATCACCACAAACACTATAAATATAAATATATAGATATATGTATATATCTATATATACATATATATACACATATCTATATATATATATATATATGAGAGATTTATTAATATGCATACATCTATATATATATATATATATATATATATATATATATATATATATATATATATATATATATTTATTTATAGAGCTTAGAGAGTGAGAGATTAATATATATAGTTTTTATTATTCATATAGAGAGAAAGATATATATATATATGTATATATATATATGTATATAAATGTACATAGAGAGAGAGATTTATATTTTTTATTTTATGTATATGTATACATATTTTTTATTATTATATGTATTATTCATTTTTGTTATGTATATATATATATATAGAGAGAGAGAGAGAGAGAGAGAGAGAGAGAGAGAGAGTGAGATTTTTTATTATATATATAAAATAAAAACGATGTATATATATATATATATATATATATATATATATATATATATCGTTTTATTGGATTGGTATGTGTTTTATTGGCTGTGGCTGAAGTTCACACTTTAGTGGGCTTGTAATCCAATAATTAACTTTTATACAGACCATGTGAATGTTATTTTGGTATATGTCTTTTTCTTCATCTCCTATAATATAAAGATGATATTTTGCTGCAAATAATGAACCATAATATCATGACTGTAATAGAGCGTGTTGACTACGACACGGGCGCCACATGGCGTGCCGCTGCAGAGCCGCGCTCGGCTGCATGCTCCTCCATGCTCCTGTGTGTGCTGCATGCACGTGTGTATCCTGTAAATGCATGAATGTGTGTGTGTGTTTGTGTGTGTGTGTGTGTGTGTGTATACACAAACCTGCAGGTTCGGTTTCTTTTGTACACACACACACACACACACACACACATCCGTCTGATCATCCACC